>CABFOW010000288.1:216786-331658 GCA_902141385.1 Timema californicum
CCCCCCCCTCCCTATATTTGCTTTTTTTCTTTTTTCACTCACACACTTGTTGGTTGTTATCTGCATGGTCTCTCTTGCAGTCTATTCCTTCCAAACTTAATCTCCATCACTCTCCTTGGGATCTATTTCCATCCTCATGTGACCATACCATCTCAACCTTGCTTCCTCTACAATCTCATGTACCTCCTGTGGCCTAGCTATTGATGATCATCTTAATTTTAAAAATATTTTCATTCACAATTCATGTCTTGCACCCCTTTAAAGTGGTTAAATATAATATAATATTTTTAACTTAGTAATTTGAAGAAAAAATAATACAAGAAAATCAAATGTCTTGTTAAAATGTCAGGGTGAAATTGATAATTTAGACTTGACCTTATTCAGTGGCCGCATGATCTAAGGCATCACTCTCGCCATAGACTATACGGCCGAATACGGGGAGACCGAGGTTCTAAGTTCGAATTCTGGTCTGGTAGAAATCATAGAAAATTGAGAAAACCTTACAACATATGTTGACTTAACATCCTAATATATAGCCCAACTTTCATAAGAAGGTTAAACAAAACTTTTTTTTCACCCAAATACCTAAAAATGTGTTTTGTTTGTTGTAGTTTTGAAGGATGTTAAACATAAAAACATTCCCAAACACTTCACTCCAGCTCTTGCCACTCCAGACTTTATTAACGACAACAGTTTGGATACCAGTCTAACATTGTACTTAAATAATCAAAGTAAGGCTGTGAAAGCTGAAACCGAAAGGACGTTGAGATACAGAGAACCGTGAGTTTAATCAGATAAACATTTAATTATTTTCTCTTATAAAGTGAAATAAAATAATAGCTCTTGTATGGTATTGGTGCTGAGACTAAAATGGGTCTGATGTTAACTAACAGATTGGGCACACTATATTTATTTGGTTGTTAGTTCAAGTTATTGGAGCTTTCCTCGTTCTGATTTAAATATATAACTGATCTAGCCAATTGTAAATAATGGTAATAAATTATATGCTGATAACACAAATACTATGTAGATAAGGTAAATCACATGATTATGTTTAATCCTAACATGCATGTATCATGCTCATAACATGATAACACTAAATAATGGAGAGGTAAAACAAGTCAAATAGGCAAGATTTTTAAGATTCCATGCCTCAAAATAAACAATCCATTGACATATGGCTATCTCCGACCTATTAGTATCCCTCCTTCACTGTCAAAATTATCAATTAAGTGGTACATAAGTAGATGACTGAATACTTAGATAAAGGCAATCTCTTATTCACGAAGCAATCAGGTTTTAGAAAAAAAAAAGCATAGTAGGCTCTACTACTACTGCTCTTCATAGTGTAACAAACAACCGTTACAAATCCATGGACAGTTCATAAATTAGTATTCTTTTATTTTGGACTTTCCAAAGGCATTTTTTGTCCGAGCTATAACACCACCTGTTCTCGGATAGTGTCATACTATGGCTCCTTAACTACATACGAACAGCAGTAAAATGGTAATAGTAGACTAGTTTCTTTATCCCTGAAACCAGTAACTGCAGGAGTCCCACAAGGCAAGTTACTAGTTCCTTTTATATTTTCACTATTTAGACTCAGCTCTCCCTAAACTCTTGGGATAGCATTAGTAATGTTTCCATAAAAAGATTGATTTCATACCAGTATATTCAGCTCACCATGAAAATAAACTTAATCTTCATGTTAACAAAGCTCTTATATAAAGGCCCACACTATAATGCAATCATCAGCTGTTACATTTGAGAAGGTGTACATTTGGATTAGATAATTATAATACATTTTGGTCAAACTGAATTTATGTACATTTATTTATGTACAAATATTTTAGTTTGTTTTTATAAATACCTGAAAGTTTTATGCATGTATACAAACTGAAACATAACTCCTGACTGACCTAGTAGCCTTAGTTTTGAGTCTAAAACCCTGGTTTGCAAGACACCATGTTCAGGGATGCGTGTGTCGATAGGTGTGGATAGGTGTGGCCCGTGTTGTGAAAGCAGGACACGGACGAAGGGGTGGTTTCCAACACAAGACAGCACTATTCATTGTTTTAATCAGTGTTTCCTTTGAAAGTAAGGCAAGATAAACATGTTCTGGTGGAACGTAATCTTAAGAAAATATGAACATATTTTTTGCATTCAACATTTGATAGTAATTTACTATATTACTAGTGTTATTTTATGGGTATTATTCGTATCTATCAAAAGCGACAACCACAGAACACACAATTTGACATATGATTATATTAAATAGGTTTTATTAACTTTTGTAACTGTCAGATACCTCCTTACCAGTACTCTACTATACATCTATTACACTGAGGTCTTATGCAGAGCTTTTTGTTATTTTTGTCCCAATGATTCATGGAGAATACTGAATGGGCTGCCTTCAAACACAACAATGGCATCCAAAGCTAGACTCTGCACTTTAAGCTCAAAGAATTGAAGATGTACATAAATCTGTTGCTCTATCATCTTATGGAAGAATATGTCGACGAAACATTACTAATGTTATCCCAAGAGCTTAGGAGAGCTGATAACATGTTTATAAAAAAGGAAAACACAAACACAAAATATTTTAATAAAAGGACATTCACTTTCTAACTAAACAAAGCTTTACAAGGACAAGATTATAAAGACAAGGATGCTATTACAATTATTATTTGTTATTTTTGACATTGAAAATTAACACTTGAATGTAACTTGGGACCCTTGGATTAGCACTGAAAAGATATGTTGCTGTAGTGCTGTGATTCATGAACCCCCAGGGGCTCACGGTACAACTCTTACAAGATTGTTCAAACTTAAACATTTAAGTTTTAATTTTTATTAAGAACCATCCCTTTCACAAAGCAAAGTGCATGCAAGATCAAATGGGGCTCCTGGCTTTGGTCTATTTGGCAAACATTTTCTCATTAATGAACAGTTTAACCCTATCTCTTCAGGGGTCGAATATTAACGTATTGTGGTATTGTATGTGTTGTGTTATTGTGCAAGACATATTGAGTCAGTCATAAAAAATTAACCTTATTGAAACGTGTTTAATTACAAATGGCTTGATTTTATACCCTTCACGATTTTATGGTAGAAAATCAGCTTTCTTTAGAAGAAAATGTTAAGAACAGGGTTTTTAAAATACTTGAAGGAACTTGGAAAAACCCCCAGAGAATATTTCCCAGCTATATCCAATAGAAACAATTGTATTCACAATCCCCTGAAAGAGACAGCAGTTTTGGAATCCTCCACATCCAGCTTGAGTGAAAAAAAGCAGCTCCTTGAAATTTCCACTGATTTTGAAGTAAAGAAAAGCTTTAAATCTTTCATTAATGGTTTTCTGGTTAAGTTTAAAGAATGACTTAAAAAATAAATACAGAAATAGGCTTAGTACTTAAAGTTACTTAATACTTTATTTATCGTCTGTGGTTCCGGACTTTAAAGCTCTGTGCCATCCAAAGAAAGAGCACCCTTTATCTTCTCTCTAAGTCATGTGAAGAGGTGTTAAAACTTGTAAACAATTTTGAAACTTAAATTGGCATGGCATTTTGTGATTAAAGGAGGGTATTTCAGTTATGTCAACACAGAAATGTCCAGTACTACTTTAAAAAACAAGCAAAATGTGATAATATTTGACAGTAAAGATAAGAAAATGTAACTACAGTACCGGTACTTTGCCTATTTAATTTCAGTTTTAATTTTTTAAATGAATCTTTTTGTTTCATTAATTTCAGTTTTAATTTTTTAAATGAATGTATAATTATTTGAACTTGTACTTAAATAGTTTCATTACTATTCCATTATATTTGTTGGGGTATCCTAAATTACCTATAGTACCGGAGTTGTAGTAGGTTAATTTAAAGGTATTAAACATTTTGATTACGATTAATAATTAAATTTCATAAAAATTAGGTATAAAATTAAGTGCATGGCTATGGATATTTACCAGAGAGTTCGTGCATTTGTGAAAGGGGTTCACGATTCAAGAAAGTTTGAGAACCGTATTCATATATATTTATATAAAAATAAAAAATGTCAATTTTTACAATGATTTATATGGATTCTTTATAGCTCTGAAAACAATTTTTCTGCACTGCGTGACGCACTGTTGTTGACTGGTGGTGAACTTGAGCGTAACACAGTTGTAGGGTCGGTAGGTGTGGTCATGCACCCTCCCACCCCTCCTCGCACATAGTGTCTAGGAAACCGACTAGATTTACTAGCCCACGATCAACTTCTCTGGTACAGCACACTCACACAACACGCATCACATAGCCCTGTGGTCCTATCCCCGAGATGTTTCGAGTTTATTCCATTGCGAGATCAGGCGTTCACGTGACACAATATCAAAACTTTTTCTATTTAGCTATTCTTGAAAAAAAAATCATTACGGATTGAGATTTTTGCATTCGGATAGATCTCACTGCGGTTCTACCTCTCGTAATCGTCATTCTTGAAACAGATAGTTCGAAAGTATTTGTTGTTGGACAAAATGTAAAATGGTGGAAGCATGGATGGACTATTTAATAATAAGATAACTTAAAGAATTTGAAAATGAATTTAATAGATGCCACGTATATTTCGTGAACGCGAAGACGTTTTTGAGCTGAGTGATAAGAAATTTATTAATATGTTCAGGCTTAATAAACGGTGTTATTCAAATAGAAAGGCATTCCATCCATATGCTGTATTTTATTTAATTTTGGCTTTTTATGTACCTATTAAAGTTATTAAGATATATCATACATGATGCAATAAGTTATACTAGTAATAGCTTTTTATTTAATCATTTAGCGAAACAAAGAAACATACATCAAGTGTAATCTGCTTTTACTCTTATCTTATTCTTTTCCAATACAATTTTATTTAGACTTTATCGAGCTAAACTTAACCAACAAAAAATAAAACGAAGATGGCGAAGACAACATTTTTGTTATTCTATTGTTTAAATGGCTGAAGGGTGCGTTCACACAGCTATAAAGTAAATCTCAAATCACAATTTTTGACACCGGAAGTTCGGAATTTTTCGTTTAATACGAAATTAGAAGACTCAACACGAATTGCGAGATTTTTAACTCAGGAATGGCTACTTTACGGATATGAAATTACGAGTTCGAGTTGAATATGGCGAGATTCGCCGTAGGGAGATAAACTCGCAACATCTTCGGGATAGGCCCACTGGACTTGGTGTCTTGCAAACCAGACCTTTACTCAGATTTTTTGTGGTTTTTAGATCTATATCCAGATGAATGTATATTTCCTTAAACTTAACTTTAATCCCACTCTCTAATGTAATAAAATAATATATATTGTTTTTGTTAGAAGAGCTAATGGAGAATTAATGTATGGTATTACTTTGTATTTCTATTCAACAATTTAGTGTAGTTGTGTCATCAAGCAATTCCAGCTGTGGTGGGATAAATAAAAGACTTCATTTCTCAACTGATGATGAAAGCAGTGACTTTTCACCTTTCAAGAAAGTTAAAGTAAAGACGACTTCTAGAACACAGAGGAAACCAACTTTACCTAAAAGGTCGGAGGTCACACCTAATCCTAAGCCTGTCAAACCTAAAAAGTATGCATTGCCAGAGGTGGCAGTAGGAACCATCACCGCTGAGTCTACCGAAGTTAAAAAGACAAACGGTAAGAGTCTAAGTGTCATTTTTCATTGTGTACTTTAATTATGATTTGTGCTCAGCTATAATCTATAGCAAAATTTAATTGAAGTAAAACCAACATCGGTGGTTGAATGGCCTAAAGCAGGCATGTTACAATTTGATAAAAGAGCCATATTGAACTGCACTGCATTTCAGAACATTCAAAATTGTCGCTATCCTAAGTAAAAAAAACTTATTTTAAAATCCCTACTGTTACAAAAATAAACTTATGCCCACTCTCTATTTTATCTTAGAAATTTGAAACTTTTCTTGCAGCATCTTTAAATCTCATGGTGAAGTTTGCAGTTGTTTGTACTTTTCATAAAATAACACTTTTCTTCACACAGCTATGCACTTCCAGACATTGTACATATTTAGTGCGCAAGCTTTTTTCTTTAATTCATCAGAGTTATTTAATGTTCATTTCTTGAACTGACTGATTATACCAGCACATGAGAGTTTCTCTGAGAAAGCGTGAGACGGCCTACCAATTTTGCCAGGAAAGGTATTTTCACATACCTTGCAGGGTTCTCTTACATGCCACAATTGACATGGATTGATAGCATTACTTTCTTTCCAAAGAAAGTTGTGCTACATATTTTTATTGCTCAAGAAAAATCTCTTCACCCCTGCTGGGTTTGAACTCACAAACATCAGGTCCTGAGGTGGGCACCTTAACTCAAGACTACTGAGCTTAACACACACAAATCTAATAACTTTGGAGAATTGATCACTGGGGAGCAATGAGTAAAAGTTGAGTACATCAACCTAACTTAGTATATTCCCACAATAATGACTAAGTTCCAAATGAGTTACAAATCAAAGATTGCACTAAGCCTAAAATTTTTTCAGAATTGTGTGTTCTCGCATTTTGTGCGAATATAAGCAATCAATTATTATTTTTAAACCTAGAGGAAAAATTATTGGTGGCATCCTTGTCCTAATATATTGAGATGTGACTATGTACCACTCACTTTAACAATGCCGTGTTAAACAATTTCTTGATGAAAAAAGAACTATCTAAAAAAAATGTTTAACAGTATTATTTAATTCACACACATTTGTATTGCTAAAAAGTGCCAATCTTGCAATATAATAAATTTTAGACAATGGGAGAGGTAAAGTTTTGAATCTCAACTGGGTGCACTGGTGCTTTATGTTTTCTATGATTTCTTAATGTTGATGTTCTTGCACTATTTATAAAACTGCTCTCTTTTTTTCTCTGGGTCAATACGTTACTAACCTTTTGTTAAAATTACTAATGAGAACAATATAAACTGACTAAAATTTAACTGACCAATTTCAGTGGCTGGAAAAAGACATCTCAAAGGTAAACGAAACTCTACATTGCATCGAGTTGATGCTTTTCCATCGCAAGTGAGAAACTTCTTGGCATCTTTATCAGGTAGTCAAACTCTTAGTCAAATATGAGGCTGCATTGTAAAATCAGAGGAATATTAATTTACTTTTAACTTAATTAATAGTAAATAAAATTATAGAATGTTAGGAAAATTGCATAGAACAAATAAAAGTAAAAACACTAACACATATTTACACATACTTAAATATTTCTAAATTAATATAGCATCTTCCTCAGGAAGTAGTATAGTAATTAGACTAAACAGGATGTTGCCTTCAGTAATGCCAACTTGATTGGTATGGATGAAAACTTATCTGGTGGAGTTGAAATTCTCTGAATGTTTCTCTATTACTCTATGGATGGTGGTGTAGCCTCTGGGTTGAAATTAGCAAATATTTAGATTGTGGTGGTTTTCTAAATTTTGTGATCCATTGATGTGCCAGTTCCCATCTTCTTAACTGAGACATTATATTGCATCTTGCTAACAACCAGATATAAAAGTGTAAATTTTAAGAAAAAAAATGTATTAACCTTGCTTACCTTTGAGAAACACTAAAGTTAAATTAGTTTTTACCATCAAATAATTTTTACTTGTAAAATACTGTTTTATTAATTGTGTATTAAGGCATGAGGTAGAGGAGTTAACAAGGCTCCCTTTAAAAAAAATTAAACCTCTAAGTATGGTCTTAAATGCTGTGTTATAAAATGAAATATAATTTAACCTAGTTTCTTCAGCTGAACATTAAGGACTCCTCAGGATTAAAATGTACTAATATGTGAATAGATAAAAGGGGCAAGCCATAAAATCCATTTGATAATATTTATTTATTAATTTTATTATTTTATTCAACAAGATATTGTTTTTCTAGTACCCACACCCCCTGCCAGGTGTGACCCACTCGCAAAACACTACAAAAAAAACTTTGCCAAGGTCAAAGAAGAGCTGTGCTCCAAGCTCTTCAAGCTATATAATGAGCAAGTGTTTGATAACAAGGTAAAATAATCTTATTTTTAGATCTTAATTGTTTATTTAGTGAAAATGCTATTTTTTTTCACATACTTGCAACGTTATCAGTCGAAGTTCGAGGCATTGTTATTGAATTACAAATCATTTTTATCCTGCCGATTCTTATACTTTTCTCTTCGTGTCTTCTTAAACTTTTATACTTTTATACTTTCCACTTCTTCAAAACTTCCACAGGTGCACATTAGTTTGAATTTTTGGGAATATTACTTTTTCATTGATGTCTTTTCATATGAAAAATAAATATTTCTGAAAATTCAAAACATTGTGCAACTGTGGAAGTTTGAAAAAAGTGGGAAGTACAAGTGTAGAATAAATAGAGAAGTGTGTTTGTTTATATTTAAGCTTAACCTAACTATCCTTTCAGGTTGGCTTCCTCAACTATCACTTTACATTATTGTAGAGTGTTTCTACACTGTCGTGATTAAAAGTTAATACAATTGACCTTTTAATAAGCTAATATTTCCCCAAAAGATGCTTCAGTAACTTAATTTACTGTATAAGAAAATATAAGAATCATAAACAATTAGAAATTTGAAGTGTTTCGTATTTCATTTATTATTCCTTAGTGTGATCGTGTATTATCACGTCTTCTGTTCCATTTCCATTCCTCTATGCACAGTTGCATATGCGTATTGTACGGGCTCTTGTTAGACATTATTTTATTGAGAAATTAACTTCAATTTAACTTTTAATGTTCATTAAAGTTGATGCTTATACTTTGAAATTAAAAATAATATTTCTAACAAACAATATGAAATAGTAATGTTTTTTAGATTATAAATGTGGTAAGTTTGGTAAAATATGTATTTAAATAAATAAGATTAACTTTGATTTTAAACAGGTTAACCAACATAATTCTATAACTAAATAGTAACTAAACTAGAGCTAGTTTTGTAGTTAAACATATTGATTAATATGATTTTTAAAGATCAAGTTTGAAAACGTTTAATATACAATGTTTTTGATATTACATTTTTAATTTATCATAAATAATTATTTTAGAAAGGGACCAGGTCAAAATAATAAAAAGTATTATTCAATTATTTAGTAATCTTCTTAGCTATTTTTATTTTCATTGCATTGTCATGGCAATACAAGTGAACAACTTCATTCAAGTATAATTCAAAATGGACAACAATATTGAATAAATTTACCGGTTGAAAGTGGTTTTAAAGCTCTATTATTTTATTAATGTGAAAATTGAAATTAATTTTTAACATTTTCTTAAGTAACCAAATGATTTAAAAGTGGAAAGGCTGATATTAACTCAACTAAACAGACTATGCTTGCTTTTGCATTTTAAAAATTGATTATTAAGTACATCAAGTAGAAGCTCGAAAATGACAAGCCTACAAAACTTTCGATCTTGTCTCAAGCTTAAGTGACAAGCTCGAGTTCGAAATACTAGTACTCGCAGAGCCCTATTTTTACATGTTTTGTATGCCCATTTAAACAATTAGGATCTTTAAAGATTGTATACATTAAGTTATATTTGCTGTATTTGGAAGAAAATACAGTCATATTAGGTATTTAATAGTCCCCATAGACCATTGCAAGAGCAATTTTTCTTTCAGTTACCTCATGACATGTCAGTGACATGGAATGTCAGAATGAAGAGAACTGCTGGCTATTGCTACAACCGACGTATTGTGAACTCATCTGGTGTTAAGTTGCGTTCTTCTAGAATTGTATTGTCTACCAAGGTTTGTTACAGTGGTTTTTGACTAGCCCTTTTAAAAACTCATATGACCTCTTTGTCAAAATTTGAACAAATTAAATAATAAGAACAAAATCTACAAGGAACATAGTTATATTATCATAAGACTTTTTTTCTACTATTGAATAGAAAAGAGCATAGTTGGCTCAAAAACTACTATACTAATTTGAATCTTTATCTTACTTACAAATTCTGAATCTTGCGGAAAAATATGAACATTAGAGAAAATATAAATAGAATAGATAAGTAAAAAAATATAAAATAGTAGCTAAATATTAACTTTTTTTGTTATAATTCATTCACTCTTACATTCAGATATGTGCTTAACAACTAATCTGGTGTCTGCCTGTTTAATTTGATATATAATAATTATGTTGGGGATGAGCCAAAAACTATAAAACAAATTCCACTTGAATTTTTTTTTAAAATCCAGCTCAAACCCTTGAATATACATAAGGATTAGAGGGTACCTTATAAAAAATTTCTAAGGAAAACCTCTTTTCGCTTTATGAGGTAATTGTATTAGATTTCTATGCACCTTTCTTGTACTTTCTTCTAAATATAATTTGATTTCACAATAAATGTTTTTGTTTTGGCTTATACCCAATATAGAAGTTTGTGAGGCTCATGTTAGCTCTCAGAATATAGTTATTAGAATACACAAACCAATAGCCATCAATGGTTGTGAAACATGATCTTTTATTTTACCTTGAAAAAAATAAACTATGGGTGTTTGAAAACCAGATTTTTAGGAAGATATTTAGTCCAAAAAGGGATGAGGAAACTAGGGGAGGTTACATAATGATGTATTACATATATTGTACTCATCACAAGACATTGTTAGGATGGTCAAATCTTGTAGATTACGGTTAAGCGTGACATGCAGTGTGAATAGGAGAATCTAGAACCTTGTTCATATTACTGACTAGCAAACCCAATGGCAAGAGACCATTGGAAAGACCTAGATGCAGATGTGAGGATAGCATATTAATAGACCTGAAAGAGAAAGGGTGTAATAAGCCAGACTGGATGGAACTAGCTTAAAATAGAGATAGGTGGCATACTTTTATAAGTACGGCAATGAACTTTCAAGTTCTTAATGCCATATATTAACTAAGTAACTAGTCATATAGATGTTTTATTATTAAATTTTACTTATAATGAAATACACTCACTGTATTGTTAGGTGATTGGAACACCAGACCGCCTGCGAGACACACTCATTCATGAAATGTGTCATGCAGCAGCTTGGGTTGTAGATGATGTCAGAGATGGGCATGGGCCTTTTTGGAAGAAATGGGCCAAACAAGCGATTGCACAATTCCCAGAACTACCCGCGATCCGTCGGTGTCATGACTACAACATCTACACAAAGTTTACTTATCGATGTGTCAACTGTGCTTACAGGTACAATTTAGAAATTCCATTCACGAATAAAATTTAAAAACAATGAAAAGCTTTGGTTCAACCACTTTCTATTGGCAGGGAGGGGAAAGGAAGGGTGTTTAGGGTAGTATATAATAATTCCTGACTAACACATAAATTAAGCCACATCACTTTAAATAGTCTATAATATTTAATAAATATTAGAGGTGTGCAAATATTAGAAAATTAAAATATTAAATTTTATTTTTAAAATAATGTCCATTGAGAAAAAACAATTGGTAATAAATAAAATTATAGAATATTAGTAAAATGGTAGAGCACAAATAAAAGTAAAAACACTAACACATATTTACACACACATCAATATTTCAATGCCATTATAACATATTCCTCAGGAAGTAGTAGTAGACTGAACAGGATGTTGTCTTTAGTGATGCCACTTGACTGGTATGGTTGAAAACTTCTCTGTTGTAGATGGAATTCTCTGAATGTTTCTCTATTAATCTATGGAAGGTAGGTGGTGCTGGTTTAGCCTGTGGGTTGAAATTAGCGAATATTTAGGTTGGGTGGTTTTCTAGACTTTGTAATCCATTAATGTGCCAGTTCCCATCTTCTTAACTGAGACATATTACATTGTGTTTTGTTAAATGATTTTAACACCTTGACAGTGTAGCAGTCCTAAAAGATGTGGTGAGCCTGTATGTCTAGACTGTATGGGATAGATCTTTTAGTGTTGAATGAATGGCAGCTATAAAAATGCAGATATTGTTGTCTATTAGTTGGGTTTAAGATGCACCGAGGTTTTGAAGTGGCCATCTGACAGCTTATTGTCCACATCAAGAATTGTTGCCAGGTCGTGGGATTGATTTGAGGTGAACTTCAGAGCCGAAAAGGAGTTTAGTTTGTTTAAAAATAGGGTTAGATTGTCTTGGCTTGCTGTCAACTTTGTCATCGATGAAGTGAAGCCAGCAAAGTGGTTTGTTGATTTGGCGGTCAAGAAAAGTTTTTTCCAATTAGCCCATGAAGAGATTGGCATACGAAGGTGCCATCTTTGTACCCATTGCTGTGCCTTTGGTTTGAATGAAATTCTGATCCATGAATTGAAAGTTGTTCTTTTCTATTATAAATTTAGTGAGATCCAGAATAAATGATGTTGTAGGTGTGGTATAGATCGAACGCTTGTCGAGAAAATGTTCCACTGCAGCCAGGCCATGAACATGAGGAATGTTGGCATACAAAAACACAATGCCAATGATGACAAGTATTGTGCTTTGAGGTAAAGGTTGAAGAAGGCTATTGAGATTTTGAAGAAAATGGTTGGTGTCTTTAATGTGGGATGGTAGTCCGGTAACATATGGCCGCATCTGTAGGTCAAGATAGGTTGAAATTCTCTCTGTAAGTGATCCACAGCTGGATACAATAGTCCTTCCTGGTGGTGGTATGATATCTTTGTGAATTTTTGGAAGCATGTGGAATTTTGGTGTTATTGGGTTATTTGTTAGAAGAATCTGGACAATGGGTGGAAAAAGGTTGTGTCGCTTGATCTCTTTAGCGATAGGCAAATTTTATAGTGGGATCATACTCGATTTTTGGTATGTGGACGAGTCCGAAAGCTGTCTATGCACTTCTGCGTTGTAATCATCTTTGTTCATTACTACTGTCGTGAATCCTTTGTCGGCCGGTAGTATTAGGATGTTCGGATTTTGTCGGATGGATTCTATGGCTTGGCTGTGTTCACGAGTTAGGTTGTGGGTTGTGGGGAGCGTTTTGTAGAAATTTGGATCAGAAACTCGCTGAAGAATAAAGTTTATATACATTTAAATCAGGTGATCAGCTTGTAAAAGAGGGGGGGTCCCAGTTGGAAGGACTAATAACCTCAACTTTGAGGACTAACCCGTTTCAGCACATGCCTCCACTCATAACTTAAACTTTGAGGACTAACTTGTTTCAGCACACGCCACCACTCATAACCTCAACTTTGAAGACTAACCCGTTTCAGAACACGCCTCTACTCTTAACCTCAACTTTGAGAACTGACCCGTTTCAGCACACGCCTCCACTCATAACCTCAACTTTGAGGACTGCTACACTGTCAAGGTGTTAAAATCATTTAACAAGACACAATGTAATATGTCTCGGTTAAGAAGATGGTAACTGGAACATCAATGGATCACAATGTCTAGAAAACCACCCAACCTAAATATTCGCTAATTTCAACCCAGAGGCTACAACAGCACCATCTACCTTCCATAGAGTAATAGAGAAAATTGTTAGGTATCCAGTAACGACGATGCTGTTTTCTTGACTTAAGCACTAATTTTTTTTAATTATGACTCTTTTTCAACTTCTATTCACGTAAATAATAACACCGCTTACAGCATAAAATACCACCGCTTTTTGAGAAAAATAATCTCACTTTTTGCATGACTTTACTTATAAGAAACACATTTTAAAACCATTCAAAATGCAAATCAAAAAATCTCAATTTCAATCCTATATTACTTATAATATTCCTATAATAAATTTATAAATAACCATTTCATTAATGAAAATAATTCTGAGCGCATTGCATATATCACATTTTCTGCTCATTTCAGCCTGGGTCGCCATTCTAAGTCCTTAAACTTGAATACTAAGAGATGTGGCCATTGCTATGGTAAGTTTGAGCTCCTTGTGAACACTAAAAGCAAGTCCGGAGTGGTGACTCAAGCAGTTTCGACCCGCCGCAGTCCTCGAGGGTTTGCTCGGTTTGTCAAGGAAAACTATGGTTCTGTCAAGAAGTCTCAGCAAGGTTTAAAACATGGTGATGTGATGAAACTCCTTGGACAGCAATTCAGCGCTCTCAAAATGACT
Organism: Timema californicum; assembly: GCA_902141385.1. Classification (NCBI taxonomy): domain Eukaryota; kingdom Metazoa; phylum Arthropoda; class Insecta; order Phasmatodea; family Timematidae; genus Timema; species Timema californicum. The sequence goes on from CABFOW010000288.1 coordinate 230,805, forward strand.
CAAACTCCATAGCTGGAGGAAAACTGTTACATGCAGAGTATTTGTAGATATAAGTCAGGTATTTTTCACTCTACCTTATAATTATGACCTTGAGCAAGACACACATATGTTTCTTAATACTGCTGCTGTGGTACTATAATTTAGAATTTTGACTTCATATTTGCATTTTAAAGTATTACTTTTTAAGGTGAAAGATGATGTAGGCACATTCTTCTTGCCACTTTTAATCTGTATGTGAAAATTGTTTAATCTCGTCATTTAAGATAAAAAACAATTTTTAACCCTGATTTGATCTGATTTTAATGTGCTGGTACAATATTTTGAAAATATGTAGTAAACATATTTTTTATGGGTGACATCTGATTTGATTAATAGCTTTCTGATATAACCTTTATTAAATATTATAAGGTTCCACAAATGCGTTAGGTTGTCATGATAAAGTACTACGCATTTTTTAAAATTCATTTAAAAAAACACAATGGTTTTCTCACTGTTCAGGCTATACACATGTGTACTAGTTACAAGTTAGGGATGAGGAAGACTGAATTTAAATATAGTGCCTCTATTTACATTGAGGGAGAGGGGAAAACCATTTAGGAAAAACCACTCTCAGTACACCCGACTGAGATTTGAACCTCGATAGCCTTGTAATCAGCCGTCTATTCTATTCCGAGAGTGACACCGAAGCAAGTATAAAAACTGTTAATTTAATGTTAAGTTTAATTTGTTTACTCACTTCTGACAGTTACTGCTTACTTTGTTTTCTAAGAGTTTTGTGTTTGGGCAGGTGACCTTGCTAGCATTTACTTATAAAATATTCTCTAGGCTCATTTATTCTCTTTTGGGACATTTTTGTTGCGTTTGTATAATCATTATATAAGTAATTTGTGATAATTAAACATGTGGGCTTGACATCAAACTTGTTTGGTTTGTTGGTGAGGTGATTCAAATTCTGGCCAGGAGTACTGGAGATGATTTTTCTTAAACGGTTTCTCCCCTTCTTCCTCCACGCAAATAAAGATGCATTATTTCTAAAGTCTACCTACCCCACAAGTGTACGTGTGGATAACCTGGACGATTAGTAAGATACAGTTAAAATAATAATAATTTAAAAACCTAAAATATGAACACTTATAGGTTGTCAAGGTGTCACCATGGTATCAAATGCAAAAATTAGGGTCCAACACTACAAAAATATGTTAATCTTTCATGTAAATTTAATCTGTTAGGGACATAACTTGTGTTAGGTTGTGGCAATTAAGAGCGATAGATAACCAGTAAATATTCCTAGAGACAACACAATTGGTAGTTTTTATTTTTAAGGAAAATGTCTTTTCACGTTTTGAGATATTTTGTTGTTATTGGAAGAAGGTACATGAATGAATTTATAGTAGTAGTAGTAGTAGTAGTAGTAGTAGCAGCTTTTGCCAACCACAGATATATTTTCTCAATGAGCAAGAAGATATTTTGATGTTGAAAGGTCACAGTTGTGCTATTCTCTTATCTCCTTTGAATGAAAATGCTTATTTAGGAATAGGTCCTTCAAACCCCTTGAATCCTTAATACAATTAAAAGATTCAACATTATTTAAATTTAAAAAAATAATTAATCTTTACTATTGCGCAAACCTAACAGTGAGATCCTAAACCATTAATTTATCACCCAATATAATTGTTTATTTAAGTTTTATATTTTCTAAAGCAACTAAAGAATTAATCTGCAACAAAATTAGAAAATTAGAATTGAAAAAAAAGCAAGAGGTTTAATCTCAAGTGCTTATTATATTTACAACTAAAACTTAAGATTATAATTTGAGAAAATGTGCATTTCACCTATCTCTATTTTAATGTTTTTGTGTTAGTATGATGATGTTCAAAATAAGAGTATTCATGCTCATGAAATTAGCGCATAGGTGCAAGCTAGGACAAACCACCAATGATTATAAAGTGACATTTCAAAAATATATGAGAGGTGGATGAATATGAAATAGTTTTTATGACTCCCATGAAAGAAGTTACAAAACAGGGGATTTTTAGAAACTTTTCAACTATCATAAAAGTCTCTAATATTATTTTAAAGAGTTAACATATTTATTTTAGGTGGTAAGCTATGTGATTATCTTCTTTATAACTATGTTGGTTTTCATTGCTAACATCACAATTTTAAATTATATTTTTAAAATTTATCACACTACACAATTTCTCGTGTAATTGGACACACTTGTATCCAAGCAGATTGATGTCTTGGGTGTAAAATTAATTACTCTCTTATTTCAGATATTGAAATAATAGTTTGAGTAGCAGGAACATTTTTATGTTCCATCTAAAGTAATTTTTGTACATTACTGACGGTTTAATATTAGTTTATTGAATTATTACCTATATTTAGTTTTAAAATATTCTAAACTAACTATTAAGCAATCTCGTGAATCAAAACAAACTGGTTAGTGACTTTGTTGCCACATTAATAGTAAGTGCAAGGCTAATCAATGTGGTCATGTAGAGGTTTCATATTGTATTTACTGCCAAAGAAATATGATGCATTTTCAATCACTCTAGACCAGGGGTCGGCAACCACTCAATTGCTATCTACTGGTCAATTGCACATCGATTTTCAATCGATTACTTGCATAGTTGTGGTTAAAAGTGGATCTCCACAGCTTATAAACTTGTAAATATATCAATTACACATAGTTTTTGAATAACCTTTATCAATTAATTGATAATGTTATTGTATTCCTATCTTAGTGGAGCTGTGTCTAATAAGCAAACGAAGAGTGAGACACACATAAGTCATAGATATTCCAGCGCGAGTTTTGACTCTGACATCGAAAGCAGATCCAAACTGTTTTTTGAAACTTAGCTTTGTTCTAAAATGTCTGTGCTGCCTGTAACCTTGTATCTCTTTCTCAGTAGCCTTTTAGTGGAGTGGTTTGCTGCTACTCTAGCTTCGTTAAAAGTTTGTATGCTGGCTGAGAGTAAAAAACCTTTCACCAATGGTGAGTTCATGAAGAAGACCTTTAATTAATCTGATGTATAACTATTGGCTGAAGTAAAATAATAATAATAATAACTTAACTGCTAATGGTTCTGTCCAGCTACAGTAGCCCCGTGGCTTCCTTGGTGCTGACTGACAGCTCACAGCTGACTTCACAGCTGACAGCAACATTTAGGTATACACCTAAATTTTGATTGTCAGATGTGACAGCTGCTATGCTAAACACATGTTTTTGCAGATCATATAGTTCGGTGCAGGGACACATGATTTAGTCTGGTAACTTTTCAAAGTTGCCAGCTGTAGGCTGTGAGCTGTCAGTCAGCATCAAAGAAGCCATGGGGCTATTGTATCAGCATGCACTGCTACGTGTATACTCAAGCTCATGGCCACAGATTTCATCAAACAACCTAAGCCAGATATATAATCCTTTTATTCACAAACAATTTACATATGGATGGCTCAAATTACACAGCTCAACTAATTATTTTTATGAAAATGAGCAACTTTTTTTCAAGAAAAGCGTTATTTATGAAAATCATAATAATACAACTATAAAAGAAGATATTGTTCCAAAACTTAAGGATAAATGCTTGAGGAAAATTTTTACAATTCAAAAATTTGCCTGCATAGCCATCGATTTGGCTCAAGAATTGACAGGCTTTCTTTCATTATGCAAAAAAATAACAATTTCTGTCATTTCATGGGTTTGTGTATTTCATTGTATTCCCCCACAACATATTTGCAAAAATTCTTAATTATGGATTATATCATTAAGGAATGACTAATAATTGTTAAAAGCACTCTATCATCAAAGATGAAGATTTTTCAGTACAGATAACTTCTTTAAATAAATATTTGTCGGCTAAATAGTGGCTAAGTCCTTCAATGATTCAAAGAGCTCCTTTGACAAATACAATATTTCTTTAAGAAATACACTACCCAAAACTAATAGATTCAGGGATGGCCAATATATTTTGCATTATTTCTTGATACCATATTTGAATGAAATAAATTTAGAACTTCAAGTAAAGACAAGTCATGAACATAAACAAAGATGTTTAACCATTTTCTGGAAAATTGACATTTTGGAGTACCAATTTTCATAAAAGTATTTTTAAACATGTTACTTCCTCCAAAAGGGTAGTTATTGATTGTATTACAAAAACTTTGAGCTGATAAACAACTCAAAATCTCAAAGCATCTGAAATTTGAGTTTGCTCGAAGATTTACGAAGTTTGGAAAACCAGAACCAGCTGCAAGATTTATTTTAAATTATTTTTCTCCTTTTCTCTTCTTTAATCATCTCAATTATGCTAGTTATGAAAATATCACAATTTTAAATTATGCTGATCTGAAAACACACTGCATTTAGTACCTAGCCATTATTCAGAAATACCCATATTTATTCTATATTTTATTTTAGATAGGAGCAAACGTAAGCATTTTAGGAAAGATTGAATATTACATAAGAGGTAAGGTGGGAGAAAATCTAAACTAGAGTAGAGAAAGGATAGATGGTCACAGAATCTGCAATAAGTTTATAATTGGATCGAGGCTCCTAAAGGTTGCCAACACCTGTGCTAGATGAATGATTTAGTATCACCATTCATATGCTACTTTGTTCAGGACATTATTTAAGAATTCTGATTGACTAGTTTTTTAATTCACACAAACACATCTTTTATGTTAACATTTTGATAGGAGTATTTGTGGAAATACATTAAAAAATGGCACCTGGACAGGGATTTGGACCCTTACCTTCCAGATTTACATGCTGACTGTTATACCGACTGAGCTATCTGATATTTCCATGTCAATGTTTTATTCAACTTTGCAAACCTCCAAGCTAATCCATACAGTAAAGTACAAAGAATGCATTTCATTACAGCATTGACTTTAAAGTTTAAACTATATAATTTTCTGTATTTGCCAACAGTGGGAATTTTACATTTAAATTAATGTGTATTTTCAGATGAAACTATTATTATTTCAGTATTTGTGTAATTTAAAATGTTAATGTTTAATACAATGCTTAAGAATGACTTCTTCTTAGGGGTAGGGCTGAGGTAGATAGATGGTTTAGGACAAATTCACCCAAATAAGTAGGAGAGAGCGTGGGAAAAGCAAACTCTCCGCACCCCTCTAGAGTTCGAGCTTGACCCCCCCCACCCCTCCCCCCTGTCAACAACATTAAAACACAATTCATTTGCAACATATTATGATTGCTTTAATACAGCCATATTTGTAAAGGAGTTAAATCTCATGTCAGACCGCTCTGTCTGATGACTCGCATAACTTACAGTATTCAGAATGTAAAACTTTGGAGAAAGACATTTTTGTATCAAAAGGTCAAATCCAGAGTAAAAATAATAGCTCTTATGAAGTAACTAATTTAATATTTTGCTGTGAAAATGTTATACTCTTACTTTAAAGGTTAAGAAAAATGATTTCAGTGTTAAACTTATTGTTCAGTTCTACCTTAAACTTCAAAGTACCATGACAATTGTAAGGTAGCCTTTAACATTACCAATGTTAGATTATTTTTAGTTTTGTAAATGTTGACCTTTTCACAGACACATGTGACACAGGAAGCTTTCCTTCTAATGTCCCATATTGTAATTGCTAAAATATTGTACAACATGCTGTAACTTGTAAGTAATGATTAAGGAAGTCGCCTACATAGCCGTTAAAAAAAGTTTTAAATATTCAGATGTTGCAAAATATTTAAGTAGAGCTTTGATTTAAAAATATAGTGTATGCCAAAATGGAGGTGAAACCGCAACATGGCTCTATATGATTACGTTTAACATCTTAGACTAAGGTAAAAGATTTTAAAGAAATGCAATCATTTGTTTTAAAAGATGTTTAAAAAATAAAGTTATTTGAATATTATTTTTGTGATTTTGAAGCAACATATATGCCATTATTATAAAAGGTATTGAAGAGCAATGATTTTTCCTTTCAAATAGGTAACACACTTAAGAATGATTGCATATATACTAAGTGTTATTGATATAATGAACTTTATTTTTATTTGATCAATATATTTTTGGGGCTATTAACAAAATAATGTAATATAAGGGCTAAAGAGGAAGTTAAATGAAAGAATCTTCACATAGAAAAAGCATTGAAATACCATTAAAAAACTTAACAGTCCATAGAAAATAAGATAATTAACTTAACAAGTCTAGAAGTGGTTTCAATTCAAGAGGCTTTTTTGAAATGAAACTGCTACACATGTGTATGTATGTATGTAAGCTTATTTTAATTTCCATAGTTGACTAGTTTTTTTAAGATTCATTTTATACTGTATTCATTTTATTATATGTTGACTCAGAATTTAAGAGAGAAAAAAGAAGTAATTCACATTATTTTTACATTTGTTATTTGTTTAGGATTAAAATATATCCTACTGGCTCAAATATAGGCTAAAACTATAAAATTTGCTCATTTAGGAAAGGGGAAAAAGTTTAAAGTCAATTTTATTTATGAGTACTCTAGTTAATCACTATAACCTTCTTTACGTTAGTTGCCAGTTTCTCTCTTAATATCACCTAGAAAACATCGGCTGTCCTAGGTAATAATCACTTTATTTTTATTTCCATTATTTTTGTACCGATCACTCTTGGGGAAAATTGTCAAACCAACAAAGAAGTGAGCAGTAGATAGAATAGATACTAGTTAAAAGTAATTTACAATAAAGACACTTAAGTGTCTACCTACCATATTCGACTATTCCAACAGGACTAAAGTTCAAATTAACAAGATTAATCATGCTGTGTACAAATGATGGATTATAATCAATTTTACTATTTGAAGAAAGAAATATTATTTAGTAAATGGGTTTGATTATGATGTAATGACCAACAATTAATTTTAATGTGTGAATTTACGATGGAATAATACATATTAAGGTGCAAATCAGGAACATATTTCACGTTGACAGCTGCCAATGTAAGGTGAAATTTGTCATCATTATTTAACATGGGTAGGGACATGCAAAATTCATATTTGTGATAACACAGTTTTTACACGAATAACACATTTTTTTTCTTAGTAAACATTTTATTTTTATTTTGGCAATATGCAATATAATTTTTAACATGTTAACACTGGCGATAGCGTTATACCAGGGTTGCTGTTGATAGGAATAATAATCATTTTTGAGTATTTTAAAGATATAAAATGGATCACAGGATATATGAGTATTTTCACGAATATTTAAGTTTTTTTCCCCCCTTTAGATTTATACATTTACACATTACGATACTTAAATTTCAATTTTGTTTCTTTGTTTTCATGTTAGATCCTCCCATCAAGGACATTAATATGGACCTTGCTACATGCAATCATATTTGGCAAAATTATTTCTACTTAATTTTTGTTTCCTTCTCCTCATTTGATAGTATTTTAGTCTTTTATTACATGTTTCGGTGCTATTATTGTTTGGTCTAATCATAAATTGTCAATCGATTATTTTGATATTGTCATTTGTAAAACTCGATGGTAATGGTATTGAGATATAAAGTTTTGACATTACTATTAAATGTTTTGTGTGTATTTACATTTAATTTTTCTTTGAATATGTTAATAAATGGTTAAATACACAACATGAACAAAAAATGGAGACGGTTTTATCCTAGTTTTTTAATGAATACTAACTCAACTCGTATTTACGTATATATTATCACTTTTTGAGAAAAATAACACCACTTTTACCCTAAAACCAACCTCACCTTTTGCATGTTTCTACCCCTGTGTTCAATGCAAGTTTGATTCATAACCTTCTACATCTACTACAAATGATTGCTATTGGCACATATTCGCTAGCCATATCTTACGTTGCACTTATTGGATGGCAAAGAAATTGTGCTATAACTTTTTTTTTCCCCCTCTTAAAACAAAATTTGGAACATTGGGCAATTACCTTGGTCTCTTCATTCGTAATTATGTTCCTGGTACACGTGTATTATTATTTATGTACACACTGTTTACTCTGAAAGGTAGCAAGCTTACCTTGATGGGTTACACTATGGTGCAGCTTATAAGATACGGCCATAGTGTAGTTGCCAGATCAAGTTATAGGGAATCCATAGTTGGAAGGGTGGTAGGTGACAGCTAGGAAAAATTACGTATCCATTTACCAAGCCATATGATCTGCAAGACCACATGTTCAGTTGTAGTTACTTTTGGGAGTCAAAACTTTCTCCCAAAATAACTGTTTGCTTTTAATTATTTACAATATTTACATTATTGAAACACAACCTTACGAAAATACATTTGGATGTTTCTTTTTTGTGAAATGTTTCTATGGTTCACTTAAAAATGCTTTTCAAAACGAGAGCTTCTAAAATGTGGCATACTCTTCTTAAATAAAAATGGCAAATCAGCTTAAACAAGGGTGGTTTATAACGTCATACAAACCGTCTTCTCTTGTGTTAATACACTGTTACCAATATAAAAACCTTTCATTTTGAAACTAATATTTTGTATGGCTCTTTCTCTAAGTTATTTATTTTGGTTGCCAGTTATAAGAAGATACAAGTGTGAGTGTAATACTTTTTAATCTAGTATTTTATGCACTATAACATCTCTTGATGCCAAAACCACTAAACAAAAACCATAACAGTCGTATAAATGTATTTTGTTCGTTCATTTTGTTCCGAAAACGTCAATTATACAGTAATCCTTAGGAAAGTATTATTAGAAGTGTTTGATTGCTCTGATAAGATAGTAATTCTAAAAAATATTTCTGAATATGTTAACATTAGTCACTTACAATCAATGTTTGCAATGAAGAATAGTCTGCTAGCTGTCAGAGACCACTCTTCCAACTATTGCTGCCCTGTAAGACTGCTTGCGTTCAGTGTAAACAGTGTGCCCTAAGCCAATTTAGGGATGTGCGAGAACCATTTTTCCAATTCAAGACTCAAAATGAGACGTCCTTTGAAAGTAAAAAAAAAAGATTATGTTTATTAAAATACATATATAGCCTATAAAGTTCCTTTTTGACATTTGAGCTGGCGCTTGATTTAGATTGTCTTATATATATATTTCGTTCAAACACTTGAGATATAGCTCATACACATTTTAAATTAATTTTATAGTGTAATAGCTTATATTATTTGATATTGAAAAGCAATATTTATAAGCAATACATTTCTTAATGAAGGCTGTTTGAGGGGGGGGGCGATGAACCTATTTTTGGGTTACTACAGTATTATTGGAAATAAAAAAAAAATCCCGGTTTGGTTTTATAATTTCTTAGGGCCATTATTAGCTTTTTCTGATTTATCGAATTTTCGAGATCAATTTTTTAACTTTTTAGACGAGATCGAGTTTTTTTTCTTGAATTTTCGAGTCTCGCACGTCCCTAAAAAATATATATGTATATAAAAAGAATATAATTTAATTTGTATTTATTGTTGAGAATCATACTAAACTCTAAATAAAAGAGATAGTCATTGGTACAAATTTTCATTGTAATGTGGTTTTTTGTGTGAATGTTATTTGTAAGTAACTCAAGAGTGGGTTGTTTATGCCCACACGAGAGTAGCATAACGTAATATATTTCTTTTAGGGATAAGATGGGTAAATGGATCTTTATGTTTATTCTATATATACATATTATTTTATTTAGCACCGCATCTTACTACCCGTTTGGGTTATATGCTTAAGTAATAATTACGCTAATGGATTAGAAATTGGGAAGGTTGAATTTTAGAGGAAGAGAACTTGCATTCGTGTGGAGGGAGAGTGGGAAACCATTTAGGAAAAACCACCCCAGTTCACCTGACTAAGATTCAAACTTCAATCTCCCCGCCCTCGGCAGTTGAGCTTAACACGACTAGCGTGTTAGCTAACCACACCGCCAAGGAGGGTGTTTTATTCTATAAGATGGTAAATTATTTAACATGCTTTATTGCATTCTGCTATAGCAACATAATAGCATATAAGTTAAAATCATAGTGCAATGGAATTATTAAAGCCTGAACCCTTAACAGGGGTCAGGACAATGTACTAAATATATCATAAAAAGAACCAAGCATATTGGAAGTCGAAACTAAACTATTAAAAACTCAAGAAAGTTTAGATATGTTGTGATTGATTACATTTATTTTTTATTTGTATATTTATTTTCAGCCCAGTGTTGAGTTAAGGGTCATCAACGGTGGGGTCATTTGTACATGTGGGTTAATTTAATTTTAAGATAAATAATTAGTTTAATCTAGCTATGAACAATAGGTGTGTGTGTCAAATGTGTGGTTTTAGTAAGTAAACAATATCTATTAATTTCAAGTTCTTAAAATTCTTAAGCCAAATTTTATACAAGTTGCCTTCTGGGAAAATTTTACCTAGAATTGGTGGATAATTTTTTTTTATTAAACTTAATTTACTTTTAAATTTATCGTATTTACTCGCATATAACTCTTATAAATTTCCAACCCCGACATAAATTCAACCAGTCTTAGTAAATTTGTCAAGTATTTTCACTGCTCTCAGTAGAACAGTGTTAATTTCATCCCCCTGCAGGGCTATTATGAACATTCGACGCAAAGTTAGTTGCTACCGCTAGTTAGCTTCACTTTAGAGGAAAAGATAGCGTTTGGGTTATTATGACCACCACACTTTGTATCGTCCGCTAGTTTTAGCTTCGACTTTGCTTTTAACGTTAACGCACAGTGCTTTTAACGTTAACGCACAGAATAAAATCAGTTTGCGTCAACAGTTGGCAACACTTTGCCAAAGAATATTACCTTCTAAGAAGTTAGAGGCTAGAAATTAGGTACATTTATTTCAAGAATGCTGGTATTCGTGACTGAACATTATTCATTTATTTCTATTTTCCCAAACAGCTGATCACAAGTCACATTATTTGCAAGAAAGATTAACCCAACTTAATTTAATAAATCTCTTGCATAATTTTGTTTGCTTACGATTTGAAATGAAAAAATACTAGGCCTACATTATTCAATACATAGAACATATTGTAGTCAAAAAATCATGTGAACTATGCATTAAAATAGTAATGTCACACGGGGAAATGAATAAACTAGTATTAGAAGTTGGCTAATAAAGAAACAATGTTTTTTGTAAGATGTATGCTTTACGACCCAATACTTTATTCTTCATATATTCATGTTGATACTGGAACAAGTGTGTTTTATTCCATTAATTTAAAATAATTTCAACAGTTTGTAATGTAGACTCCTTATATTTAGGCCTATTTTAGTTAAAATAACTTTAATTTATAACTAAAAAAATATAGGCCTATAACTTTGTCTCGAAAACAACATTTATCAAACAGTAAATTCATATTTTGTATTTTGGCTTTCTTAGTAGGCCTATTTTAAAACCATTCCCGATTTTGTTGAGTCATAAAGTGAACGTTCAATGATATAGAACTACAGTAAGGTGTTTTAAATTTTATGTTTGATTGACTTGAGATTAAATAAAGAAAATCACCTATCTATGTGGTACTCCACTTGAACATATATAGGCAGACTTTGTGCTAATTTTATTAATTTACAGTGTTGAAAAGGTTCCCATGTTTGAGATTGAATCAAATATGCGGTGTGAATATCTTAGAAAATAAAACTATTTACTTAAAGTTGATGAAAGTAATCAAAATCTCCCAAAAATTGTGTTCACACTGAATATTTTCGACAACTTTATGTCAAAGTAATCGGCATTTATACCCAGTTGTCTGACTAGGTTAACATAAAAAATGAACAAGAGGGTGGTTTGGATGGCTAAAAATAATAAAATGCATTCTTTATTTAAAGGGAGTTCTTGAGACTTTAGTTAAGTGATTAAGAATATAAAAATATTATATTTCTTTATGAGTTGTTTGCAATTTAATCACTTCAGTATAACTAGGCCTAACAACTAATTATTGAATTCAGTTAAATTTAGTAAATCTTTTATGATTAAAAAACCTAGGCCTAAGCCATACCACATGTAAACATTAAGCTAGGGCCTATTTTGGTTTTTCCAGTCTTGGCTGCAATATTTCATAGGCCTACAACTCACATTAATGTGGATAGTAACTACTGCCATATGTACGATTCAGTTTAAATAGAATTACATTATTAAATTTTTGTTTAGGCTTCTTAAACAAATTAGTCCTAACTTTTTATTACCTTGTCAACAGAATGATAATTGTGTTGAAGGTGAATAATAATGCAATTTGATAGTGTGATGTTTCAAAGAAAATATTATTTTAGCATTCAGTATAAGCGTACTATCCCTACATTATGATATAGCCCTTTTTAAAGTTAGATTATGTGAAAAACACACAAAAAAGTTTTGGGATTATTATATTGGGCTAATGCGATGGCATGTTTAAATAATGTAACACAAAACACCTAATAAATTACAAAAACAAGCAAACATAACCTCGTAACGCAAACCAAAGGACAAGTAAAATGTCTGCGCAACTTAGCGTCATGCTACTAGGAAAATATTTGCGCCCGCAAGGACTATGCTTTCGCAAAGTGGTGGGCCATAATAACTTTTGACGCAAAGTCTAGCGTCTCTCTGCTAACGGTCGCAAATGCATTTTGCGTCGTGGTCATAATAGCCCTGCTGTTCCCTATCGAATTGAATTCCCGCTTGATGTGGTAGGGTGACAAAGAAAGGCTTGTACTAGCGTTAAAACCACACTGCCACAACAAATACTGGTTTCGGCACAGGTCTAGAACTATTTCTGGTCATGTTATTGGACAGGATTTGCTTGTATACACTGCTTTCTGTTGTGTGATCATCATTGAGTTATGGAGAAACATTGAAGTTACATGGCAGGTTTCAAAATAAGATTATAAAATATGCTGAAGAACATGGCGATTGAGCTGCAAATTCATTGTGCGCTATTGTTGATATTTTATTTGTACATATTAAAGTATCACAGTAGTACTATTATTATTTAGCACCGCGTCTTACTACCCGTTCGGGTTATATGCTGTAAGTACTAATTACGCTAATGGATTAGGAATTGGGAAGATTGAATTAGAGGGAGTGAATCCACTTTTGCATGGAGGGAGAGTGGAAAACCATTTAGAACACAAGTTCACCCGATCGAGATTTGAACCTCAATCTCCCCGTCCTCAGCAGTGGAGCTCAACACGACTAGCGCATTAGCCAACTACGCCACTGAGGCGGGTCAGTAGTACTATTGCTTACAGCGTGTAGTTTGTCAATAAATGTTCATTATATAACTTATTGTGTCCACTAACAAAATTATATTCTCCTCGAGTACATCACACATCTGGTTTTTTGTCCACAAATGTGAAAGCTATATGAGAGTAAATTTGTAATATGACACTTCTCTCTTTCACATAGTGTGTCATATATACCTAAAAAAATATTTTTGGGGTGATATTTAAAATTTATATTTGTTTGTATACTTTTGTGTTTTATCCTTTTTTATTCAACTGAACAAGTTTAAAATGGCATAGCAAACGTTGAAAAAGAAAACTGTTAATAATAATTGTTGAGGTGTGTTGATGTCCACATTTTACTGTTATGTAAACATTGATAACATTTTATTTTATTATTAGCATTATAAAAAAATTAATGACACCTATAATACAGTTGCAAATCACATGACTTTACATATAATTTATGAAAATGGTTTTAATTTTAGAAGGGTCGAATCCACTAGTTTATGAATCCAAATATCCAATTCTCTTTCGAATCTAGGAAAAAATTATGAACTTAAAAGAGGAAATATAAATATAATGGAATAATAACTAAATGTGAACATTTTTTTAAATAATACATACAGTAAAGTGGTAAATTACTTATCTGGGGCCTGGTTGTTAAGTTCAACCAACAATAAACAATATTAAAGCTCTCTAGCAAATTTCACTTTAAAAGAATAAAAACAATGTTTCTTTTTAAGGATAGGAGTCTCGAACTTGAAATTTTCTTGAATCTTAAATATCTTTAAGAATTCAGGGGCCCAACCCTAGTTTTAATAACTTTTATAATTATTGTCGAAAGTTCTTATCCAAATTGGACTGTACATTAACATGATATTGATATTCGTTAGTAACTGTAATATATTATATGTCAAGTCATGTGGTTTGCAACCCTATTCAGTATTCATCATAGATGCCAACACCAATTTTTTCCCTCCTTCATAGTGACCTAATAAAGTAAATATTTATCAATGTTTACCAAATAAAAATTATGTTTGTATTTTCTAAAAGTCGCTTCCTAACAAAATTGTGCTAAAATATTACTTTTTCTTTACAAAACAATAACCAGATCTGGCCAAAACTTATACATTTTTATAATCGGTTTTAACAAATTAAGCTAATTTATCACTTCAATTATTTTAATTAAAAATAATGATTGGCCTTGTCCAAAGCTTATTTTGTGTTTTCCATTGCTTTAAAACTTCATATGTTATATTGTCTCGCTCTAAATGCATTATTTTTAGCTACACTTAGACCAATTGCAAAATGTTGGCTTGTTAATTGGTACATCTCCAATGATTTGAATTATTATTGCAAACATCTTAAAAGATGCCATGTGTCAAGCTTACTGTAATATTTATTTAAAAAAATCTTCTAGAGCACTTAAGAATTTTATTAATAAATTTATCTTTATAAGGAAAACCTCTTTACCTTATAAGGTAATTGTATAATATTTGGAAGAAGGTACAGGGAAGGTGGATAGAAACATATAAAAAGGACAAACATATTTTTTATAATTCATTATTCTTTACAAAGTTCCATTTTCTACCCTTTATGTTTTTTGGTTTCTTCTTTTAGGAAGTTGCGTTGCGCATTTCACATTCCTCCCTGATGTGTTTCGATAGAATGAAACCTAGGTCAGGGGATTGGGTGTAAACAATTGATTTTCTTTAAGAGGTGACCATTACCTCTTTGTCCACTGACAGCAAGTAAAGTGTGAATTGTGTTCTTTTCATTATAAAAGCCATATTGTTTTCGTCCCTTTTATGTGTTACTATCCACCTTTCCTGTACCTTCTTCCAAATATTAATAAATCAACAAACTTGTTTTCTATTGATCCTTAAAATAATGACAAAAGCAAAAAGACACTATATAAAATGGAAAATCACAATTATTTTAGGGGTCAGCTAAATACAAAATGTTAACCAATTGTTGAACTTATTGAATAAATTGAACATGAACTTAGTTTACAAACAATTATTTATCACCAGAATCCCAAAATTTTTGTAACAATGTACACAAATTTACGAGTAATTAATCTTACTCAAACATGTCTAAATGTAACAATATATTTATTTGTGGTTATGGCATTTTTTCCATGTAAAAAAAGCCAGTTCTTAGGCCAGTATGCAAGAACGATGTTGGAGGGGAAAAGCTGGGTCGTGTTAGAATGTCTGGCTTGAGTCACTCAAGGTATAAAGAAGTATCACACCCCGAGGGGAAATAAAATTATCTACAACCACTGCCTTCTAAAGTGTCTATCGTGCTTGTAAAGTTTGCTAGCCTGCTTAAATATGTCCGAGCATTGATAGAAATGTTGGAATTAAGAGCATATGATGAAGTGAGAAAGATAAATTGTATTTATTGGAGGTTTCCAACTGCCGAATTAAAAAAAAAGGATATTAGGACTATCTCAGCTAAGAATAAAGCGTGGGAGCAAATTACTAGGATTTTTAAATTATCCAGTAATATCAAAAAGCTGAGTTTATCTTTAAAAGTATTTCTTATTGATGGTAAACACAAACGTCAATTTAATCAAAAAATAATTGTGGCCCTATGCTATTAACTGGAGTAGGCTCTAGCTTTGATAAGTTTTATTCACTTTCTCTATAGGCCTAGCGTTTATATTGCATAGCATAATTTGAAAAAAAGTTTTTTTGATATCCTAAGAACAAGTGGAATTTATATATTATTGGACTAACCTACTCTTTACTCCTAACTTAATGCATGTTGTGTACTGGTAGGTCTTATTAGGCCTGATTTAGCACTTGAAACCATTAACTATCTTAGGCTAGTTAAGCCTTAGTATAATATTTTTGTACTAGGTTTATGCCTAGTCACAAAGGGAATATAGTAACCTTCATTAATAAACAATCCTAACTAACCTAACAAAGTCATCCTCATAAATAGAAAACTATTACATCGTAGAAGCATACAGGATTACCTTGAAGTTTATAGAGACAACAAATTTCATAAAATGCTACACTGATTATTAGAACCAATATAATAATATAGCCAGCTGTATAGTGGGAACTTTCAATAATATATATGATAATTTATAATAACCGGTAGAAATCTTTTCTTGTTTGATAAAAAAAAGGCACCCCAAGTTGACCTAGTTGGAACTGTGTTTATACTATTTTGTGAATAATTTTAAAACACTGGTTCACCTGCACAAACATTGGGACAATGACAAGTCAAGAAGGAAGAGAGACCGGACGAGGGCCCTACAAACCTCACACGTCATCATGTCCCAAGTCCGAGGGCGTGGCCCCCCACTTTAACTACCATCTTGGCTACAAATGGGATGGAAATGTGGCTGCTAAGCATCACCAAATCTTTATCTCGGACATTACTGCTGCTTTGAGGTTTACAAGTTAAACAGTTGCTAGCGCTACCATTTTGGAGTATCTCGATACAACAGGTAGGCTATGTGAGATATCAAAACTTAAAGGTTCATATTTACAGAGAGATGCGCACACAGACACAGATTTTATAAGTTTATTTATATTTATAAATATAATTTGAATTCAGAAGGGTAGGCCTACTATTTACTTTTTTATAAACAAAATACTGATACACACATACAAAATGTGTAAGTTTCATGATAGTTTACAGAAAATTAACAATTGTTTAAAAGATAAGTTATGTACAGGCCCCTAATTGTTTTCAAAACTAGTTATATAGTTGTTATAAACATTCTAACGACTTTATTGACTTTAATCTGAATGAGCGTGTCTAATTTTAGTGGATGAATTCTTTAAGTGCATATAATGCACACTTGAAAAATAAGTTAGGCCTGTCCTTTGAATCATGTTTTAGTTACATAACATGTGTCGTCCTCATAGTGTGTGTTAAGTTTAAGATGTATGTGTTTAAAAATTCTAATGTGCAATATCATTCAAACTTGCATCTGTTGACCTGCATTGCTTTGAATGTTAAATTACATTTTCAAAAAGTGTGTTTGAAAATTTAATTCAAGTGGTTATAATTAAAAACAATTTGATGATTATGTGCAATGACACACTAATTTAGTCTCTTAGTAAAGAGGACTTGCAGAAAACATGGCATAAAAACATTTATCTCTGCAGTATACAGTGGTAAGAATGTTAATACTCTATAAGTGTTATTCTTTGATATTATCGGAAGTAGCAACTGAAGATCACATGACTTGACACCTGACTTATGGAAGCTGTTTTAGTAACATTTAAAATATAATAAAACCTGCCCATTCAGAGTATACTTGTTTTGTTCCCACTATTCTTTATTTTGCAGATTTCCCAACTACAAGCATTTCCAGACAGCCTCTACCGTTTCTTACACCAGCGCTTCAAGTCTTGGTCAACCTTTTCACATTACCTGCATCCTTCTCTTGAGGACCCCAGACTTTTAAATTTGACTATTATATGTAAAATAGTTGACAAAACATTCAAAACAATTATAATATTTCCATATTTATTGTTAACACTAATATCTTTTACATCTGCATTCAAGTGAATCAATTTTCTCTATGATGAACTAGAAATGTTGAATTCAGAGTAAGCTCTGATCGATGAACATTAATTAGGTTGTTGCTGTATAGTTAGACCTAAGATTAGAAATCGTTGTTTATTACTTTTGAAATGTTTATGATGGCGTTATTTCTCTTGAATAATACATACCGTAATCTTTTATTCTTATACCAAGACACCAGTATAAACAAAAACACAATATTCAATGTTGTAGAAAACTTCAAATAGCATAGAGATAAATATAAGCTCAATGTCAATCAAATGAATAACTTTTTATCCATTACCAATAAAATAAAGAATAATTTGATTTCACATTGAAAATTTGTAACAGGTGTAGTTGAGCTACTTGTAAATAAGCTGTGTGGATAAATTCACATTTCTTTAGTTCAGTTTTTAAATTATATATGTAAACATAACAAATGTTTATATATCTAAAAATTGTATTATATTTAAATAGCTAAAAATAAATAAATTATAATTTAAAAAAATGTCATGACCAGGTCCCCTCAACTCCAACTGTGTGACTAGACTTGTTAGTAGTGTTCCTAGATTCATGTCAGTTTTAATGGACTCTTAAGGTGTTACCGCTGTCTCCTAAAGAAGCGTGTAAATTTATGTTGTCATGTCTTGGGTTCATTCCCTTTAAATCAAAGTTCTGTACGCTATGTTTACTCAGTGTATTCTTGTATGAATAGTAAACCACAAGCTATTGACAGGCTTCTCTGTATATATTGTTTTACATACCTTTTATAAATTATTAAATTTAATGTCAACCTATTACCTTTTGTTTACTATGTTTAAATGTTCCGATAGATAACCAACCTTTATCTCTTTATATAGACCTGTTATAGCTAGGTAGCTTATTTTAGCTATACAAAGGACAAATTATTTTGATTCGTATGCTCTTCTGTTATATTGAACTTCAACAATATATATTCACTAAATGTGTTACAAATCATCTAACATGATCAACAATAAATTCGCCTCGGTGGCATAGTTGGCTAACACTCTATTTGTGTGTTGAGCTAGACCACCGAGGACGGGGAGATTGAGGTTCAAATCTCAGTTGAGTGAATTGGGAGTGGTTTTTCCTAAATGTTTTTCACTATCCCGTCACACAAATTTGGGTCCCCTTCCTCTAAACTCAACCTTCCCTATTCCTAACACAGTGTAACCGAATGGGTATTAAGAAGTGGTACTAAAAAAACATGTCTAGTACCTTATTACCATGTACTTTGTCATTTTCATGGCACCATGCAAACAGGTCGACAAGCCTTTAAAATGCTAAAAGGTACAACCGGTCGACAAGCCTAAGTATAGGAGGTTCAAGTAGTTTACAGAAAAGCGGTCCGACAAAATTAAAGAAAATATTAGAAAGGCTAAATGGTTGACATGAGTATGCACAACTGGTCAACAGAATTAAAACAAATAATGAAAAATATTGCATTTATTTCTTCAATGTGACCCAAGCACAAAAACATTAATTTCAATTAAGACATGTATAGCAATCATCATGTGCCTGAAGCTGTACTTAAATATAATAGCTAGACTATTTAATCAAATTTTGTTATTATAAAAAAGCCTTCTTGTGAACCAAAATGTTGATTTATATTTGACCCATTTTCCAAATGTGTATTGGTTAAACTCTATTTTCATGATATTGAGTCTCTTTTAAAGTTTGACAGTTGTCATTTTAAAAAAATACAAAAAACTGAGATAGTTAACACATTATTTGAGTCTTTTAAACAGTTTGGGTACATATGAATCGGTTAATGTGGGTTGCTTATGAAAAATCTTGGTTTAATTAATTTCAAAAGTGATATTGGGTATCAATATACATATATAATTTTAACCTTTGGCCAAACTAATCTAGTCCACAAATAAATAATCATTTTCTTAATGTTATAAATAAGTTTTATGTGAAAAGAGTTTGGTAATTTAGTATACGAGTATTTATGTTGTTTTTTTCTTGAAAATTCCAGATCTTTGATGCAGTTATGTTAACTTTTCCCTTTCAAACACATGTGGTAGCAAAAAGGTGGGCTCGAGGAGCACAACCATATGTATCCTAATAGGTGCCAAAGTATTTTCAAAGCTTGGTTTAGATTTCTTCTTAAGTTATTAGAGTCAAGAGTATATAAATGCTATGAGTAGGGACATGTAAAATTTGCATTGGCGATAAAACAAATTTTTACACGAATTCTAGTGTTTTCACACAAATAACACGAATTATAAGCTTTTCTTTCTTTCTAAATAAACATAATTTCTTTGTATTTAGCAAATACCACATTATGGGATATAATTTTCAACGCAATAACAATGATGATAGCACTACACCAGAACTATCGTCTATTGATATATCAAGTTTGATATTACTAAGGATGAAATGTTTTGTGCGTATTTATATTTGATTTTTCTCTGTATATGATAATAAATAGTTAAATACACAATATGAACGAAAAATGTACGACAGTTTTGTCCTAGTTTTTTTTTAATGAATACTAATTTAACTCATATTTACATAAATAATATCGCTTTTTGAGAAAAATAACACCACGTTTCCCCTAAAAATACCCCACTTTTTGCATGTCTCTAGCTATGAGAAATGAATAGGAATAAGTCTAAAAATAATGTTTGCTGAAATAAAATGAATTAACATAAAATTGTATCAATAATAAAATCTAAGATAGTGGATAGTTAGAAAAATTGTAAGGTCCATAAAAATACCTCTTTTAATCATGATCGCTCAACTAATTCACTTTTGATGGAGATAAAAACCGAATAATACCAAAATACCTCAAATTTCAATGAAGTATGTGATTTTTAACATTACTTTGGACTTACTATGTTTTCAGGCAAATTTGTCAGCCTAGTGTTGTGATCATTACCAACTTAATACTAACAGAATAGAAACATTCATGTAATGTAAAAAAAACAAACACAAATCAAATGTAAAGGTAACAAAATAACCAAGCAAGCAAAACACAACCAATAAATTTTGGAATGTGTAAAAACAATTATTTTTTACAAAAATACAATCTAGAGAGTTAAGGCAGATTAGAATTCAAGTAAAACTACAAAATAAAAGGTAAGATATTGCCACAACTCTTTGGTGTTTGTGAATTATACCGCTGAAAGTGTCTATACACTATAAATAAACAAGTGAGGTATCATATAACTGTAATGAAGTTGCTTGTAACATGATTGACTGACAGGAACATGTGATACACTTCACTTAATGTAAAGTAACATTAAAGTTTTCCCTTGGACAACAATTACACTAGGTCAGCACTACCTTAAGTGCAACCTCCTGATATTCATTTTAAAAAAGAATGAGAACCTTTACGTTAAGTTGATTAAGGTCCTGACATAGCCCTCAAATTCATGTGGAATACAGTAAAAACAAGGCAAATAAATATATTCACATAAAAAGATGAGTAAAAAGTATGTTTTTTTTATTAAAATAATGGTAATACCATCAAACTGGTTTTCGAACCACCTTCACTAAAGTAAATATTTTTTTAATACAGTCGGATGTTACAATGAACTTCACCTTGTTCGACTTGTTTCTTTCACCAGCGTTTGAAATTATTATTCTCTTCAAATAACGATTCACAATCGACCGGTAGTTTTCGTTTTGTAAGAAATAACTGAGATCACAACCTGAAAAAATAAAAGTTAATCACATAAACAACACCACCTCATTTGATTGGAAAAATTACTATACATAAGTTTTTATCTTTAAGGAAAACCTCAAAAGTATGAACTGTGTTCTTCTGTCTATTGTAAATGCCATATCATGTTTGTCCCCTTTCATATGTTTGTGTTCATCTTTCTTGTACTTTCGGCCAAATATAACACTACTTACATAAGTTTAGTATTATCAGCATAATAAAAAGGTTTTTTTCCAGTTTATGGTGTTTTTTATTATTCTATGTTAAATGAAATATCAAACAATGACAAAATAATATGAAAGACAAAGGTGATGGTGAAGTGTAAAGAACAGCATCAGCATTTGTCTGAAAAAATGGGAGGTCTTATTATTAAATTTATTTAATGAAGGGTGGGGAAAAAGGCATAATTCAATGATCCACTAAATCATTTAGAATATTAATTAACAGGATTTTAAAATCTAAGTTTAGACTATTTTACATAGCATCTTACTACTGAAATAATAATAATTGTAAGGTAGAGGAAAAGGTAGAATCTGTAAGAAACTCACCCAAAATTGCATGGAGTAGGAGTGGAAAACCAGTTGAGAGAGAGAAAAAAAGCTAGAACCTATGCCCTGACCTACCCAAAACCAACCTAGATGAGTGTGCTATTACACCCTATACCACCCTGTGATTATGATTTTAATTACTTATTCTACTATGATTACATGAACATAATTAAGAGGTAGAAAAATGAAAATCAACAAGCTTAGTGGATATTTTGAAAGAGAAAAAAGCTGGTGCTTGTAACAGCAGCAACAGCTAGCATACTCTCAGTGTTGGATAATCAAATGAAACACCCTAAACAGTTTTTTTACCATCTTAGCTGCTTCTTTTTTTACTAGAATTACACACCATCCTGTAATCATTTTCACTTAAAAAAGTAGATGTTAATGTATAATTTTTACAAGAATAGTGATCCCAAGGATGGATTTCACTGGTTTAAAACATCATTGAATTGGAAAGTTATCAAAGCTAAATAAATGTTGTATTGACTTTTTTTAAACTAATGTTTTCTAAAACTATCAGTGCGGCCACAGTCCAATTTTCATAGGAAGAAAATACAAACATAATTTTTTGTACCCAACATTGATTGATATCTATAAAAAGTAGTAGTGATGACCTGATATGTGAATATTTGAAAGAAGATTTAGTAAAGTTTGTAGCTGTCAGTAGCTAGAAACTTTAAAAAATTGTATTGAAGCTGAGATCACATCCTGGCAATTTAGGAGCCAGTAATGCTCGCTTAGATCTCCTAGTAACAATTATGTATGTACCTAAAAGCTGTATTCCAGTATTTGCAGTGACACGAATCTGACTCTGTTGCTTGAACTTATCAATAAAATTCAATTTAAATTGGAATTTTAATTCAAGAGGAATGTTGCCTGTAACACAAAAAAAGAATAATGGTGGTTAATATCAAATGTAGCTCAAAATAACTCTGGTCTTGGTTAAGTTCATTATATAATCATGTTAATTCTTTGCCACTAATAAGCAGTAATAGGGCTCTAAAACCAATTTCACTTGAAAAAATAAAATAAAAATAAGGATTTGATTTGAAATTTTCTCAAATCCTCGAATATCCTTTAAGGATACAATGGTTTATTTTTAGCATAACGTTACAATTATGTTCATGTTTTATGAATTTCTATCAACAAAAACTTCTGTGTATAACTTTACTAGAAAGTTGATTTTCCTTTGTCTATTAAACTAAAAAAAAGAGACTCAAATAGAGAATATTGTATTATTTATAATGCATAATAATCCTAACACTTTACAGGGAAGTTATAATTTAAACATGAATCTTGATTGTCAAAAAAGAAATGAGAAGTTTTCTCAAAAGTAGTTCCCCACCTCTGCTCTCACCTCCCTTCCCCCAAAATGCCGGCACATTTTCTTTTAACTACACTCATCATAACTTTTCTAAAATTTAGAAATATTGTAGTTAAACAGATATTAATAAAGGTTTCAACATTGGTAAGTGTTGCTTAAAAGTTGATACTATTTTAGCACTGTACATCATGACTTAAGAATAAATTGCATGCATTTACACTAACAAGTGACATCTTCTCATTGTATTATGATAATTAACAACCCTCTGTGGCATTAACCAATGACGAGAACTTTGAAATGAAGACAAATGGTACAGAGAGGACAGATTCTGATCTCATCGCGGCTGGTAAGAAGATGGTCTATATCACTATAACTGGAGTTGTGTATGCAGAATGCAATTTTGCATTAGGTCATTTATACCAGTTAAGTGTTACAAGTCAGGAATTTTGTCTTTAGGACTTAAAGTGAGTTTTACAATAATTCCTCTTGACTTTCCTCTAATTTGATACAAGTTTGACGTAAGTAAGGCCATAGAGTTTAGCCACTTAAAAAAATAAAATAGTTTAACACCTTATATTATATTTGGCTGCATTTTTAAGACAAAGAAGTGAAAATAAATCTTTATTATTATTATTATTATTAGCACTGCGTCTTACTACCCGTTCGGGTTATACACACTTACGCTAATGTGTAATGGTAGGGTGATTGTGAGATGAAATGAAGGACCTACAGTTTAACGTGGAATCCGAACCACGGTGGAGGCCTGGCATTCCTCACATTCACAAGATGTCTTGTCAGAGGTGAAGGAAAATAAATCTAAACATATTATGATTTGCCTCTAACGTTTTGTTGCATTATTCTTTTAATAATCAGTTAAGATGTGAAAATGTTATCCATGCATAAACCTATTTTATATTTATCAAGCTAAAACTAAACAAAAAGTACAACATTTTGATTTACTTACTTTCACAACTAACACAATAAGCTTGTCCTATTGTGGATATTTTATATTTAATCAATGAGTAAGGTTGAGAACCCTTACAAGATGTACAAACTCCCCTCACCAAATCTAGTGCCAATCCTGCAAAACAAATTGACAATTAAGCCCACATTAGTACCAAGAGATGATAAATTCACATGTTGGACACCCTCGCAACATAGCCTCAATGAGCCTGGCTGAGATTCAAACCTCAAACCCCTTATAATAAACAATCTATTATATTGCAAGCTTGATACCTTAAAGTGTATGAACATCAGTTTGTATAGTAATAATTAGAGGTGTAGAAATTTTGGAACAAAAAAATAAATGGTTATCAAGCGGCATTTATATATCGGCAATCCATCATAATCATCAATTTTTGGGAAACATCTGGGCACATAAGCAAATGACCGTTAATTAGTTAAACAATTAACTTTATGGATATCTATTACAAGACAAAAGAGTTATAATCTTTATTTATAACTTATCTATGATTAATTCCAATAGAATGAAAACCCAGGTCAGAGGATTGGGCGATAATAATCAATTTTCTTCAAAAGGCAGCCATTAACGCTTTGTCCAGTCTCAGAAATATAATAAAGTGTGAAATGTGTTTTTATTGTAAAAAGCATATTGTGTTTGTTTCAACCCATCTTTCCTGTACCTTCTTCCGAGTATAACACATTGTAGCTAATAATTCGAAAAGGGGTTTTCTTCTTCTTCTTCTTCTTATTATTATTAGCACCGCGTCTTACTACCCGTTCGGGTTATACGCACTTACGCTAATGTGCAAATGGTAGGGTGAATGTGAGATGAAATGAAAGACCTACAGTTTAACGTGGAATCCTGGCATTCCTCACATTCACAAGAGGTATTGTCAGAGGTGAAGGAAGGGTTTGGTAATCAGATAAATCTTTGCCGGGACCGAGGATTGAACCCCAGCCGCCAGCATAGAAGTCTGACACCTTACCCCTATACCGCCAGGTCACCCAAGGGGTTTTCCTTGAAGAGATAATTTACTAACAAAATATTTTGTATTTAATCAATGCTTGTTAAAATTAGCAACTAGGATATTTTATATGTAAAAAAAAAGTCTCATCAATGCTATGAATAATCTTAAAACTAGTTGGTGAAATCTAAGTTTTAAAATAAAGCACGGTTAGTTAAAAAAACATTTTAATGTATACAAATATGTGCTGTTCATTCTAAGGATTTCCTTTAATTTATTGCACCTTTGTTTTAAATCTTGTTTGATTCGAAGTAATGAAAACATTAACTTTTATCTTGAAAATAAGTACCTACCTGAGAAATTTGCGAGACCTGTAATCCACCCAGAGAGCTCAAGATATATCATATTCATTTGCGTAAAACAACATGTATGGTTATGATGTGGTTGAGTGGGTTCTTGTTCTAAAACAAAAAGATCAATAAAATTGTTTATTGAGATGATAATAAGCTTGTGTGAAATTTCGAATTTGAAATTTAGATTAGGTAAGACTTGTATTTGATTCAACATAGTGAATCTTAATATTGCTCAAATTATAGTGAAATATATTCTCGATTCAACTTGGACATATTTAATTCAAAATTTGAATATAAGAGTTAACTTTTTAAATAATTTATCTTTTTATTGAAACTAAGATCCATCTGTTTTTAAAATATAATAAACAATTTTATCTTAACATCTAAGGTAGGTATATATGATTACTAATTCATATTAGTAATCACATTTTATTTTATTTTTAATGGATACACTCAAATTATTTAATATTGTCTTTTATTGATCTCGATTTAAAAAAAATCTGATTTAAATTATTTTCAGTATATGTACCATATTGATTCAAGTTTGATTAAACTTTTTCCAAAGCATATTTGATTCAGAATATTTTGGGGTTATATATTTTAGCAAAGATTTGAATACATAAATAAAAATCTTGGATTCATACAGGCTTAGATGATAAAAACAAAATTAATCCGACTAAGTGCCGAAATTAACAACAACAACAACAATACACCAATTGTAAATAAAGATGACAGTTCAATTTTCATAAGGGTCCTATTTGACAGCTATAAATTTTAAATACCTATAGAATAATAATGATAAAATGTTATCAATTTTGACCACAAACTAATATATATTTTGTAATTTGTAGAGGTTGATTCGATGACGGTAGTTGTGGACGGAAGGAATTCTACTTCAAGTCAGTTGCGGGGAGGGGAGCATTGTCCCTACCAGGAGGGAATAGCACCTGTGTTGGCAGCGCTTTGGGTTTTTGAGATGTAGTCTACTCCCTCGTGATGTTACATATCAGTGTAGGGATACTCTTTCGTCAGGAGAGTGTAGGAAAGAAAAATATGCCTGCCTCAGATTCAGTGGCCCAACATCTCTACAGGGTACCTCCATGTTGATACCCACCCCAGGTAACATCCTTCTTGGCTTGGCTTGATCATTGTCTGGTTGGGAGGCTAAGTCCTTGTAGAGTTATCTGTGTGAGGGTGGAGGAAGAGGTGAGAGGCCACCATACCCCCCCCCCCCACACTAATCGGTTGATAGTGCATACCCGAGCATCGGCCGGGGATAGTGAGCCAGACTGACTCCATGAGGTCCCCGCTGGGCAACTTAAATACAATAGCTCGGAAAACCAGGATTATACCTAAGACCAAGTTTCTGACTTCCACCTGTGATGCTGGTGGTCATGCATGAGGGGCCAACTCCTCCCGCCTACGGCTAGGAAAGGGTTTTTTTCCCCTAGAGCTAGCCAATGATGACAAGATCGCAGACTAATAGAGATTGGAGGTCTCAAAATGGCGCGTGCATGCGTGGCTCTGCTCAGAGGATATGGCCACAATGTATTTTAGGAGCCCTGTTACAGGGTGTGTTTGTTCCCTGCTGTGGTCACCAGGAGTCTTGCCATACGGTTCGCCACGAAGCCCTGAGTGGTGTCCAAGTGAAAATTCTCCGACTTACATGAACAACACTAGATAGGCCTTTCTGGGATGAAAACAGCGTCACAATCCAATTTGAGTTAATCCTTTACGACTCCACCTAAAATTATTATGCCCCCTCTCAACCTTAAGATATATTTTAAAGCCTTTGATATTATTGAATATGAAGCCGAAAGATGGCCTTAAATCAAACTCCACATAACTTATAGATGCATTCAATTTTAAAAAACATGCTTCGATGGTCACATGCTCCAAGACGTTACTCTTTTGTTAGACAAGACTACCGATAACAGAGAGATCCAAGTTTGACTCCTGATCGAGTGTACTGAGGTTTATTATACCCGCTTCAGTGGCCGCATGGTCTAAAGTGCTACTCTCGCAGTAGACTAGACTGCCTATGATGGGGATATCAAGGTTCGAATCTCGGGTCGAGTGTACTAAGGGTGGTTTTTTCAAAATGGTTTTTCACTCTACCTCCACACAAATAAGGATAAATTTCCTATAAATATAGCCTTCCTAATCTCTAAAACCATTAGCTTGATTAGAAGGCCCTACATAGGCGTATAACACATTAAAAAAATTCTGGGTGAGGACTATTTAAAGCTTGTAGAGGCACCCTAATTTACCGAAGGAGCACTACTCCAAATGGCTTTTAAAAGTCTCTGATCTTCGAAAATTGTTGGCAGAACTTCTCTAAGCTAGTGACGGCAAAATTGAGGAGTCAAGTGTAGGGAATAAATTAATATGTATTTCACACATTCTGATATACCCAAATTTGAAGATAAAAATATCTTTGTTTGGTTGCACCCCTTCCCCCCAAAACAAGGTTCTGCAACTACTTTACATAAAAGTAAAATTAGTTATTGAAGTTTGTAGACTGAAAAAAAAAAGTAAGTCTTAATGGGTTCCGATTTTTTAAATCAAGGTAGTCAATGGTTAAATCACATATTTTTTGGATATTTTTGATCCCTTTTTCTGCTTCCATATGGTCAACACCAACAAGCATTGGGCATACCTACCCCCACTCTCGTGTATGTTAATAACACATTATTATATTCATGTTTTTTTTAATGTATACATTTTATAATTTGCCATTGGCAGAGGAGCCTAATACGTGAAGAGTGACCAGGAATATGGTAAATAGACCATGATAGACTTCATTGACATAAAAAAAGGGCCTATCACAAAGTACAAAGAGAAAGTATAGGCTATGGTTGGGTTTAAGAAAAAGGTGAGTTGGTGAAGGGATCATGGGACAAATAAGGAACATTGATAAGTGTTAAAATTGTGTGAGAGTAGAAGATAAACACACTGATTGGTTCCAAACATAAAGAGGAGTGACACAAGGACGTGTTAAATCACCAATCCTGTTTAATATTGTAATGGATGAAATTATAGCTCAAATCCAGGGTCACAGAAAACCTGGGGAATTGAAGGTGATGGCATATGAGGACAATATCATAACCTGGGAGGAGTTGGAAGAGGACTTGGAGAGAGAACTAGCTAGAAGGACAAGAAAGATAGAACAATAAGAATTGAGAATTTAACAACCAGATACAGGATAAAGAATGAAATAATTAGGAATGGTTTAAAATTTATATCATTATAAGAGGCAGTGAAAAGAAAAAAGGTTCCTGTGGTTAGGTCATGTGATGAGAATGGAGGAAGACATAATGCCTAAGTCTTACAAAACAAAGAGAAGGGTAGAAGACCTATTGGAAGACCACAGAGAAGATGGATGGACCAAGCGCAGAAAGACATTGGAAGCTAAAGGAGCATAATGGAGATGTGTGGTTGAGAAAGACGTTTGAGAGATCAACAGGAATGGAAAAGGATGTGCCATACGATCCACAAATGTGGAAACATCAAATGATGATTAGAATGACTTTTACAACAAGAGCATTTCTTTGTGAACAGTATACATGATAGTTTAAATTATTTTGAATAGAGCCTGATTTAACTTTAATCATTTAATTATTTTTATGCAACATTTAGGGAAAAACTTATTTAAGGACAACTAATAGTATTTTTACTAGTTAGTAAAAAAAAAATTATGGACAGCAGGTAAATATTCGATTAAAATATTTTACACATAAGATAAGTTCGAAAGAAATTCTGCAATGTTTTTAATACATGAAAACAAATTGTAAATTTCTAAAATCTAAAGAAACAAAAACAAACAAAAAACATACCTATATTTTGTTCAGTTTCCACTGAATTAAAAAGAGATATCGGCGACTCTTGTCGGTCAGCCAAAGATGTAATTTCATTTTCTTTATCATGGGCCACACACAGAACATTTGAGGTTGTTGCTGGTAATTCTGTCATTTGTTTATCACACAAAGGGATTTCTTCAAGATTTTCACTATCAGAAATAGGTGAATCTACAGGTCTCTCATGATGGGGCAAAAGTAAATGGGCGTTTGAAGATCCAACCACTAGTGAGCTTCTCCCTTGTTGGGCAGATGTAGGCAAATTTTCTTCAAGTATGTTGTTTTTAGGAGAATGCCGTTGGGTGTTTGAAGAAGTTGTTCTTGGTGAACCCATCGTTTGTTGGACAAATATGGGACCATTTTCAAGGCTTTTATTGTCAATCAAATGTGAGTGGGCATTTGAAGATACAGTTTCTGATAAACCTGTAACTTTTTGGCTAGATGTAGACACATTTTCAAGTCTTTCATTATGAAGTGAATGAGGTTGAGCATTTGTAAATGTAGTCACTGATGAACTTTTCGCCAGTTGGACAATTGTGGGGCCAACTTCAAGCTTTTCATTAGGAGACAAATGTGAATGAACATTTGAAGTTAATGACATTTCTGAATTTATCATTTGTTGGTCACTTATAATTAGATCTTCAAGCCTTTCATTATGAGGTGAATGTGGCTGAGTGTTTGAAGATGTGGTCAATGGTGACTTTGAGCTATGTAGATAAGACACGGAAACAGCATTGAGTTCTTTATTATAAGCTACACATGAAGTAGATATGAAGGTTGATGATAAGTCTTTCATTCCTTGGCTAGACCCTTGCAAATTTATGTCACTACAAAGTTGTAAATCAAGACTAGCTCTTTTACTAGCTTCTACTTCCTCCCCCTCACTACTAGAATCTTTTTTACCGCTCTCTGTTACTTTGTATCTAGTTCTATCCCTCTTTCGTTTAGACAGAGACGTGGTTAAAGCTGACGCTAAAAGAGTATCTTTAGGAATAGATTTCAATGGCTTCTTCAATAGGTTTCCCCCCCATACATTGTTCTTTGTTAGTTTATTCTCTTCATCTGTGTCCATAACTAAATCTACATCTGAACCAACACTTAAACATTCATCAGATCTTTGCAAGCAATCATTCATGTTTCTAACATACGGACATTTTGGCATTTGAACTCCAGTTTTTGGTAAAATATTTTTTTCACATGAGATAGAATGGGATCTTTTAGTTTCTAGTTGACTAGAAGTTTGTGGAATATGACTTGAGTTTGGCTTTTGTGTACTTGTTTTAAATAAATCAATATGCCCTACAAATTGAGAGTATGTAGAATCAGGCGTGAGTATTGTTCCTTCATCTGTGCTTGGCTTCATTACCCCAGTTTTTTTATTTATATCATCAATGTAAGCTTTATTTAATCCTTCAACACATACAATTTGACTGTCTAGATTTTTACCGGGTGGTTGATTAATTTGAGAAGCTGCATTGTTTAAACATATAATATGTTCTATTTCTGAAGAGTTGTTACCAGGTGGTACCAGCTGTTTATTGCTTAAGAGATGTTTTGGTTTATCAGGATCTACATCAGTATTCTTTAATATATAGTGAGGGTGACTGTTGAAAGTCAACAAACCTTTATTCAAATTGTCTTGCTCTTCCTCAATCTCAAATGGATTTTGAGCTACATTTTTGATTGGTTCAGCCTTTTCTATGACATTCTTAGAATTCAACCCGGTGAGTGATATTTTCAATAGTATTCCTCTGTCATTGGTGTTATCTATTTGAGAAACTGTTGATCTTTTATTTGCTGCTGTGGATTTGGACTGAGGAGAAGAGATTATAGCATCTTGTTTGGCAGATATTGGCATATTACCTGGCAAGTCCAAGTCCATGTTCAAGCGTCTCTTGAAAGCACTTTTATCGATTGGTTCAAGTGTTGCGACTGATGGTGAAGGAGGAGAGCCAATATTTTCATGATTACTATTACCTAATAAATTTATTGACTTTGTTGGACAAAGTGGACTTGATTTGTCAATCTGGATGTCAACCTTCTTGCTAAGAGGGGAGATAATTTTTGAATTTGAGATTGGTGAATGCTGACACGTTTGTTTAGCTGTAGTATTAATTCCTTTTAATTTTGAAGTGGAAGAAATAGAAGTGCTGGGTGAGCCCCATGATTTTGAAGCTCGTGGACTTGAATGGATGACCAAAGCATTCGATTTTGAAGTCTGGGGACTTGAATGTATGAAAGAGTCATTAGATTTTGAAGTGTGAGGGCTCAATTCATGGCTTAGCTGTTCATTAGTTTTCAACATTGGATTTATATTTTTTGCTTTGTTTGGGGACATTAATTGTTCATTCAATTCTTCTTCTTTGTTGGAGATGAAGCTGTATGAATTGTCAAATGAATAAACATGCTTCCCCTTTGCTAATCTAGTCAGGCGTTCATCAACAGAATCTTCCATGTTTTTAGATATATCACCCAATTTTCTGTAAAAAAAAAGAAAAAAAAAAGAGACAAGCCATTAGGGGTAGTCGACCGTGCATTGAGATAAAATAATTCCTTATAAGACTACTTATAACTATGAAATAAGACACTATCAGAAAGTATATTATGTTATGTGAGAGATTATAGGGTGTCTACTAAAATGGAGAAACAAAAATTAGTGACTTATTGGTGACCTTTTTTGACCATAAAATTCCTTCGATAAACAGTTGAACATTATATAATGCATATATAGGCATATTGCACTCACACGAAAGATTAAACTAAAGCGTGAACGCTAACCTTGTTCTTGGTATCACAATGAAAACAATCAGGTAGTGAGTGATTTTATATTATACGTGTTTGCGTTGTTATGATGTGCGGGAAATTCATACAATATCTTCGTGAGTTTATGACCAAAATATTGAAAATTCGTGACTTTCGTTACCCAGTAGACACCCTGTATTGCTATGTTAATCACACTGTGTTGAATTCATCTCAACTATTTTAATAATAATATAGGGAATCTATACAGAATCATTACTAAGAAATAGTATATTATATTAATTTGGTTCTTTGAGATATGTTTAAACACTAAGTCTAAGCGAATAAAGTTTACCAGACCTCAAATCCAAAGTCAGTAGTTCAAACCTCTACACCAACAATGAAAGAAAATATCTTAAAATGTAGTAATGTAAGGATCTACGGGTCAGTAAGTTCTAGAATGTCAAGCCCAAGCCTTTAATAAAATCTTGGGGTTGAATGCAACAGCTTTATAGGCTTGGCCAATTCAAGATTCATTTTTTTTAAAGCACAAAGTTTTACCTATTTGGATTGTACACTAATGTGTTAGAGATGAGAAAGTTTAAATTTATAGGATGTGTACTTACATTTGTGTGTAGAGTGAGAGTTACATTTGAGTAGAAAACCACCCTTAATCCTGATTGGAGTTAGTATTAGAGTTTAAAAAAAATCGAGCAACAAATTTCAAATATGTTGTATTTTTCATAAAGTAAATTCGCATTTTAAAAGCCATATTGTGTTTGTCCCTTTTATATCTATCTATCCATCTTTCCTATACCTTCTTCCAAATATAATACAATTAACTCAAAGCGAAAAGAGGTTTTCCTTATAGATATATATCATAAAGTAACTTGTTATTAGTCTATTTTTATCAACACAATTGTTTATTTACTGAATCTTTGGTGAATAAAATCAGTCGGCGAGTCATAGGTTGATCACCAAGACGACTTTGAGCGTGCTGTATAAGGCTCTATCTATTCTGTATTGTGTCTCTGGTGATGGATGAATCTTTGTTTATTCCTCTCTCTACTCATATGAATGTTATTTGTGAACTGTACAGTTAGAATATGTTAATTTCATTGTAAAATATTAATGCTTTTGTAATTTCAAAGATGTTTTATTTTATTTTAAATTTACGAGTGTTATTTTATTATTTATTCAATAGTTATTTGAATTTTATCTAACTAGTTAATTTTTGAAAGTATATGTTTATTAAATTCTAACTAGACTACTCAACTTGATTCAATACTTGGAGGCATGCCAAGAAGTTGGCTATAGTTTGAGTCAAAATGAAAAAGTGAAGCTTGTAGATCCTTACAAAATATTATTATTTATTTGGTGTTGTCTTACAACAGGTTGATTCCTTTTGTCTGTGAATTTAGACTGCCAATGAGCCCACCAAATTTCAAAGCTTTCCAAGTATTTCTTTTCCATTTTCCTGAGAGTCCAAGTGTCTTCAACTCTTCATTTTTGACTAGCAATGCTAGATCATCAGTGTATTTTATTGTGTTGATGATGTATAACAAATATAAAAATTATTTGTGGTTTCTAGCTCCAACTTAAAACACGAATTTAAGTCTAAAATACCACTTACAGGTTTATCAAAATTAAACCATCCTCTCTCCAGGCGAAAATTAGTAATTCTCTATTTAATTCCTTAGATTTTATAGTTTAATTCATTAATAATAGCACAATTATTACAATTAAAGTCTAGTAAACACAAATTTATGATAAGTATTTCCACATGAACAGAAACCAGTGTTTAAGTGGGCAATTACTCCAGTCCCTTTATAAGACAAATTTTACTTTATAGCTTACAAAACAATAACGGGTAAATCCATGTAAAATAAAACAAATTAAAAAATAATTCTGGAACTTGGCGTTTCAAATTGGGTTGATTTTTGGAACATTGGATCTATCTACTGAAAGGATGAAAAATATGAAATTTCAATAATTTTTTTACATTCCTTTTGAGCTATTGGCTTTCAAAGTGTTGGAATTTGCATGATTTTGGTCGCATTTTAAAGTCTTCAAATGGCTTAATCTCATGAACTATAAGATTTAGAGAGGTGGAATTTGTACCATTCTCTTCGGGATTTTACATGCAACTTGACCATATTTAACTATTTAATTTTTATTTCTTAACCTTTTTAAAAAGTTATTTTGTTAAATCTCAAAATAGATTTTTTTTTCTAAGGAATATATTCTATTGATACACCTTTTGGGAGCATATGTACCAAATTTGAAGATGGGATGACAACGGGACCATATTGTAATAAATAGTTGTATATAGCGGTAAATGGCAAATTCCCCTAGAATGAGGTATATTGCCTTCTTATTATATATCAAAAGTGCAAAAAACATACTACCATAAAAGTTTGTAGTTAGTAAGCTCAATGTACAGTTTTTGTTTTAAGTTTACTTTCAAAACAATTTTTACAACAATCAAAATACTTAAAGTTCAATTTAAAAGTAAGAAGAGTAAGTAGGCTACAGCGATCAACAGTAATCCATTGTTTATAAGCAACTTTTCTACCAGTTGTTCTTCTAAGGCTTACCCGGCTTAGCAAGTATTCCTTTTTCTTCTGTCAACCTCTTTGCCCTTCCTGCTATGTAATTACCAACACCAAGTTCCTGTTAGATTTTTACACAATACCAACTTTTGGGTAACGATGTTAAAATTAAAAAGGTTTCACTTTTATTAGCTATTTTGAATTTGTCTTTAAATTGATCAATGATTTCTTTTTGGGTGTCATCACAGTCACACTATTTTCAGCTTGGAATGTTTTCCCCATGAAAAAATGTTTCACTTAGTTTGTGTTTTATTCTATCAACCTTTTCTTGGCAATAATTTTTTGAACTGTTGCATATCACCTATTGAAGTTAGAAAAGCATTCAGAAGTTGGAAGCCTTCATCAACAATCATAATTTCAGGATCTTCAGACCTACTAGTACCAGGTTTAACAATTACAGTTCATTATTTTCTGATTGTTATATCTTTTCATTAGTCAACAGCTATGGTTGCCTTTCTTTTAATAATTGGACTCTACAACCCAAACAAATTTTGATGTTGTTACAGTTATAATTACAGAGGTTCATGGAATTGAATAATCACTATAACTTTAGTGTGCTGTATAAATGGATTAATATTTTAATTGATAAAGTTACAAGTTAGATAACATAGCGACCTGTGTACGCACATGGTTAAACAAAACAGGAAGTGGAAACATCATGAGTCAAAGATGCAAGTAATAGGCCTAACACACATATGAAAGGGGCGGAAACATTTGGAACTAATAATTCAAATATGACTATGCTGTTATTCACACAGATGTTATTTTAATATTGTAATTTAAGTCTATCATCTACATCTGTTACATTTCTAAGACTTTTTTTTACCCAGTGTGATTTTTTTCTTAAATGGGTTGCAACAAAACGTTGCCCAATTTTTTTTAGCTTCCCTTGTCAAATAAACAGCACTAATAGGACTGATAATGCAATAAACAATGCTTAAAATAGAACCCAAAAAAAAATGATTGCAGCCTAGGTCTTAATTACATGTCCCCAAACTAAAATAAGAAAAGCCACTGAAATAGGAAATCATACTGAGAAACCAAGCAAATAAAGTACATGGATGTTGTATGTCTGGCAGTCATGGTAAAACTGATAGAATTGGTAAACAATGGCAGTGTTCAGGTGCTGTATGTGTGTATAATTCTCTCCACAGGGCTTGTCTTACCATGAATCACTGTTTTAATTTGAAATGACTTTTTAGATTCATTGCTGAGGAGCAGTAATTCCTTTTACAGTAGCCTATGTAATAATGTTAATAAACTTTGTTCTAAGATAAACCTCAGAATAAGCTTTTTCAAACTTTTAGGTGTTAACTTAAAAAAAGAGCAATAACTTAAATGAGTAGAAACAATTTTCCCATTTGTTTTGTTTAAGGTACTGCAGGTGTTCATAAATACTCAGGGTGTCAACGCAATGCACCTCATTCTATGTGAATTTACTGTGTTATGGCTATATCTAACTATTTATTACAACATAATCCAATCTTCAAATTTGTTGCATGTGCTCCCAAAAGGTGTATAAATAAAATATATTTTTTAGAAAAAAAAATTACGATTTTGAGATTTAACTAAAAAACTTTTTAAAATTATTTAGAAAAGATGATAATTAAAATGTTAAATATGGCCAAGTTGCATATATAATAAAGCTTGTAAATTCCCGAAGAAAATAGTACAAACTCCAACTCTATAAGTGGTATAGTTTTTTTTAGATAAAGCCATTTGAAGATTTTAAAACACGACCAAGATCAAGTGATTTCCAAAACCTTAAAAGCCAATAACTAAAAAACGAAATGTTGAAACAAATTGAAAATTCATATTTTTCATCCTTTTAATAGATAGAACTGATGTGTTAAAAATTATCTTGTTCTGAGATGTGAAGGTCCAGACCATTGGTTGATTTCACATGGATTCACCCTGTATAATTACAGCACAATAGTGGATATAATTTGTGACACAAGTAACACACCTGTTAATTTCCTTAGCTTTACTGTGATGGGGTTGATAGTTTAGAAACGAACCACCATTGGTGTCCAGCACTAAAATCATCAATATTTCATCACTAGAGAATTTGTTAGGCACTTCCTTCGATTTCATGTTTTGCAATTGCACAAATTGACCCTCCTATAAACAAAAATATGAATATAATCAGTTTATCGATGAAAATAAAGCAAAAATAAAAACTAACAAGTGCAGTTTTTTGTTTGATAAAGGCAACAATACCAAAATATTACTCTTTTTGTGTATGACTAATTCTACTATAGACAACCGAAGAGAGGATGATGTCACCTTTGTGTATTGGATTCTTACCACCGCTTACCCTAGGTGGACTTGGTTAAATTTGCACATTTTAGTTTATTTTTTCTTTATTTAGCTACTGGCCCTCCTCATTGTTAAAAATAAATATAATTATTTTATGGTAGGCAAGGCTAAATTTGATTGTTAGGTCAAGTCTAGGAGAGATGAACTCTTAGATAATGTGTCATATCAAAGTAAATCTTGTGGGGGGCGGGGGAGGAATTGTGTTGAAATGGTCCGAGTCTAACTTCAATTATTGTTTTAGTATCTTTGGATGGTTGGGGAGGAACGTAAAGCTAATACTGTAATGTAAGCTATTGGGTAGGAAGTCAACCTGAAAGAATAAGTTAGTCCTTGATAGAAAACAAAGTTTTTTTCTTCATTCATCTATTTATTAGAAAACATGTGTGTGAAAAGTGTCTGTCCCCCACCCCCCCATTAAAGTATAACCTGTTGTATTAAGAAATAAAATAAATTAATTAATAAACTAATAAAATTAAACAAATAGAGTAAAATAAATTTTACCTCCTGAATAATTAATAGCGATGCTTTTTTATAAAGTTTGGCTACTTCCCCATAACCCTATTGGTCAACAATCATAATTGTTTTGGATTTATATCCCTACACTCCCTTTACTTTAAATGGTAGACATCTTACCTTGATGGCCTATACTATGTCCCTATCTTATAAGCTACACCATAATGGAACAATACAAGGTAGGTTAGCAAAATTCAGAATAAAAAAAAGGGTTCACTCAATATATTCTTAAAAGTAACAAGTAGGGATGGGTTTTCTAACACTTAAGGATATAGAGGTTTTGAGAACATTTCGGATTAGAAACTCATATTCTAAAAAAAATTATTTTCGATATTTCAACGGAAATATCTTTTAGAGCTCTAATACGGCTTATTAGTGGGTCAGAACCAACTATGATAGGATGAACTTAACAACCAGGCCCCCGACCAATAATTTAACCCTTATCGGAATGTATAAATTATAAGAAATAATGTTAACATTTAGTTACTTTTGTATTTTATATTAGTCTATTCTATTTATACTTTCTCTTATGTTCATAGCTATTCCAAGATTCAAAGATAAATTGGAGATTCAGATTCGACCCAACTCTAATAACAAGCCTACCCTGCTTTAATCCACTCTGGCAAAACTCATTATATAAGACCACAGTGTAAGCCCATGGGGATTGCAGAGAAAATGAGTGTAGATACGATGGAACATACATAACTTGCGTTTAGCCTTAAATATCCTCACCATGCACTAAACAGACAGATATCAGACATCTGCATCTTTAACACCATTTTGAGTAAATACTTTATTTGTTTTTTAAATATTATTTTATACATTCAAAAGTGTCTAAAAATAAATAAATGATAAAAAAGTTAAAAATTAAGGTTAGGGGTTGTAATGATACTGATTGGGGCCCCTCTCACATATTTAAAGTGTCATGAATGAAGTGTATTTTTCTTTTAAGTATTGTATGTAAAATATCCTTTCAATACTTTATCCATGGAGAATCACGCGCTTTTCAGAAATGATGTCAAAGGATCACACCATTAATTTTTTTTCGTCAAAAATCAACTTCGTAGTATTTACCAAACAAGCAGGGGACGCTAGCTTCCTCTACCCAAAAGGAAGCTAGCCTTCACAACATTTGTTGCCAGGAATTTTTCTATTAGTTGGTTTTGACACTGTTGACAAGGGTGTCCAAGAGGCAAGGGGTAGGTCATATCAGTATCTCAATAATTTGCTCCCAATCGCGAGGCAATTATATAACCACAATTCCGTACCCCTTTAATTAGTGCTAAATCATGGGGCAATTATCAGCTAACTAAATGGTATCACTTCAATTGGTGTCCATCGCCAACGTGTAACATTTTAATTTCTGCCCAATGCGGAGTGATTAATTCAATAATGCAATAATTGGCGCCCAACGTGAAGCAATCAATTCAGTAGCACTTTAGAGTTTAAAAAAAATGTATAAAAAATATTTTTTTAAAAAATCCCTAACAAATTGAAAAAATTGGCTATACAATTGTTTTATTTTGTGATTATATTCAAATGGATTTCAAGAAAATAGTTAAAATACATTCTAAATTAGGAATATAATAGTTAACCTATTTTGATACTAACAAGACTCAAAAATTTATAGCCCTAACATAGTATGGATGAAGAAGATAAGATTGAGAGAAAATGCAGCTAGATTTGTATGGAGGATGGAAAACCATTTAAAGGGTGTCCAGACAAACTATATTTTAAAATCCCCTGGCTTTTCCAGAGCCAATTTCCAACTTTTCCAGTCATACATTATAAACATTATTGTATTAATATCTCCACTTACACATTTTGAAATTATAACACTCTATGAAGGGGTTAAATGATGTCAGCCTAAAGCAATAGGCCATTGGATCATGCGTTCCAAGTTAGACTTGAGTTGGAACATATTGATACATTAGAAGATTGCCTAAACAGGCTAATAAACTAATTACTCAACTTTGGGTGATGACACAACAGAGAGGTGGAAAGATTGGATGAAAATCCCAGGTTGACTCTGAGAATCGAGATTAATATATTCAAGGGGGACAAGTGTATTAAAATAAATTAGCAGTGAAGAAAAATGTTTTTTGACAGTTAATTATTGTAAATAAAAGTAACAATGGCCTATTATTTTAGTGACTATGGGAAAATTCCAGAAATTTGATCAAATTCCCTGACTTTTCCCTGACCAAGCAAATTCCCTGCCTTTCCAGGTTTTCCAGGTCGCTGGACACCCTGATTTAGGAAAAATTATTTGGACACACACAGCTGAAATTAGAAACCCAACCTTACCTTAACTAGAGAAACACAACCAGGTGATGACACCTTAGTCTGTGTGCTCACAGGCACCAATTAACTGGGTTTATTAAAGGCCACCATTAATTTATTACAAACACACACCTTTAAAAGTTTAAATTCTTCAGTGGGATTAAGTACAATCACATCAACTTCTATTAGGTTCTCCTGAAAATTTGAACTGTTGAGGATATCATGAAGCATTAAGTTTTGAGCACTGTCCACTTTTATCAGTTTGGAAGGGCACGCCGTCCCATCGGCAACAGTCAAAACAATGCACTCAGAATTCTTAGAAAGTGATACATTCACTATCTGCAATGAGAAATATCAAGGATTAAAAAAAATTTGAGTGTTTCTACTAATGTTTCTTTAAGAGGTGTTATTTATAAAACACAGTGACACTATTCCTAGTTACCATTAATAGTAAAAATAACAAAATCCAATTTCTAGTGGGAACAAAATTTTATTTTATGTCCTTAAGGATAAACTTGTTCACAATAGGTGGCTGAGTGGGCCTTACCAAAAAACTTGTTCACATATAGGGGGCAGGGGCTCCTTAAACTTATGGAGGGGCCTCTTGGGGCTCTTTTAACTGTTGGTGTGAAATCTCAAAATAAAATACAGGGTCATCAAAAAAGATCTCATATAGATTCCATGATTAAATATCTTCAGAAATATTTTACTAATTTATTTGATTTTAGCTGTGGCAGCACCACAAGTTATCTTCTGTGTAGTGACAACACTGGCATTAGGTGCACATTCACGCTTTGCAGTAACAAAAGCTCGACCGTCACACCATAATTAAAATGTTGAATGTGCAACAGAAAGCAGTGTGTGTGTTGCAGTACACTAGGTTCAAATTAGTTGTATTGTAACAGTACAACATCATTTTTAACATGGGTATGGACGAGAAGTGCCTACAGCAGGGGTCGGCAACACGTCAATCTCACAGCAATTTTCAGACGATCATGTAAGAAAACTAGTGTCACGAAAAGGTGAGTTTACCTTTCATTATTCCAATATGGTACAGTTTATAAGATAGGGCCATAGTGTAATCAGTCAAGGTAAGACTGACAACCTTTATATGTAAACAGTGTACATTTTATTTATTTTATGTATTTTTTATAAAGGTAGGGACACTCTCACATAACATTTAACTTTAACTAGATGGTGAACGTTAACCTTGTCCTTGGTAATACGGTTAAAACAATAAGTCAACTTGCAGCTAGCACATGGCATCATGGGTAGTGAGTACTGTATGGCTCGACATTCAATGCATTCACAATGTTGTGATGTATGGAAAATTCAAACAAATATTTTTGTGACTTTAAGACGAAAATATTGAAAATTCTTGACTTTGAGGATTTTTGTAATTTTTTTTGCAGTTAGTAACTTTTTCGTGACCCAATAGACATCCTGTTTAATCAGTGGAATTGTAAAATTTAGGGATATAAGCAACCAAACAAAATTTAAAAATATGTTTGTGAGAGTCCCAAAATGAACGTGTAGTGTGGTTTAAACGTACTTTTGTGTAGTAGGCCTTTTCATATTTGTGGAAAGAACCATCACAGGCAAGATTTATTTAAACATTTTTATAAATTGGGTTTTTACTCTAATTGAAGACATAAAAAGAGAGTTTCCATCGGTGTAATTTTCCAGGAATAAGGTGCACCACCTAATTTCAATATTAACACACACCACACCCTCAATGAGAGCTTTCCAAACTAGTTAGTTGGTAAAGGCGGCCCTGTCTCTTGGTCTTCAAGCAGTCCTGATCTGTCACCATTAGACTTTTTCATAAGAGGCTATGAAAAAAAAACACATTGTTTACAGAGAAAAAGTTTGGGATTTGAACCAAATTCAATGCACCTAGACAGAAATTGACTTCTACTTAAATGTATGCAGAGTTACAAAGTGTGATCACATTGAAACATATAAAGGTTGATGACAAAACCTTTAGTGTGTCAGTACATTTTACTTTTACATTTGTTCAATTATTTTCATGGATTTTTTTTAGCTATGCACTAATTACGTTGATAGGTTATGGATGAATAAGGTTGAATTTAGAGGAAGTGTATCCAAATTTGAGTGGTGGGAGAGTGGAAAACCATTTAGGAAAAACTACCCTCAGTAAGCCCTGGATTTAAACTGCAAACTCCCAGTAATCAGCAGTCTA
This sequence comes from Timema californicum, assembly GCA_902141385.1. NCBI lineage: Eukaryota > Metazoa > Arthropoda > Insecta > Phasmatodea > Timematidae > Timema > Timema californicum. The sequence goes on from CABFOW010000288.1 coordinate 272,868, forward strand.
TTGTGAGAGTTATGCCTTAAACTATGTGGCCACCACAGCGGGTGATATTTTATTCTAAGATCCCGGACACCTTTTTCGATGACCCTCTATAAATTTGCATATCCGAAATGTAGGAACAATAAATAAATAAATAAGTTAATTTTATTGATTATTGTTTTTCCAAAATTCAATCAAGTATATTTTCATTTATTTATTTTTTTGTTCACATCAAAGCAGCATTAGTTTAACATTTTAAGCAATTTTATAGTAAATCATCCTGATCATCTCTTTCCAAACTGTGGCCGGGTCCATTAAGTGAAATGCCTCTATCTTCCTCCATTCTTCCATCACTCTTCCTCCTTGAGTAAATATATAACTAAAATGCATTTATAATATACATGGCCACTACTCAATAAACGTTCAAACTTATAAAACACCTGTAAATTCAATGATTTAATATCCATTCAGAGTGTGCTTGGCAAAAATGTTATTTTGTGCCCTAAGAATATTTTATGAACAAGATTATTAGGTTTTATTTAATGATTCAAAATCATTGTAGATGAAATTGATACATAATAAAATGGAAAAGTACTTGGGGTAAGTTCTACATATTTATAAAAATATTCATTCTAACCCCATTTTTAAGATTATCTATCAATAATATTAGAAAAATATAATCATCCTGAAGTTTGTTGAGGTAGTTTTTTTTTTACACAATTACTACCCTTTCATGCTTGATGTTTAAAAACTGTAATAATCTGAAAAATTTGGTTTGGCTGACGTAAACATAGTTAGCTAAGTTAGAACTATTTTTTGTCATTATTCAAAACATACTTCATTTCCATCTTGACATATGCTATCAATACTTAAACTTTCACCAACAGATACAAAGGCAGACAAAAAGGCTCTGAAATTAGGTTCATAAGATTAATGTTAAGGAGAACCGAAAATGACAAGGCAAAGAATGAAACCAACAAGAAAGACGCACGAGTGAGGAGCGTGCTAAAAACCATAAGTTGATCTATATTAAGGTGGTAGTGATAGGCAGAATCGGATGAATATAATTGATACATTCAATCCTTTCAAAATCATTCGAATTAAAAAAACATTAAAATAAAAACAGTTGCTGAATTGACGCGAGCTGGTCAATTCAATCTCTCACCACTCCTTTGCCAGAAGTGCTGAGGAAAATCAACCTTATGATTATGAATGTTAGAAGCTATCTCTATACAGATCTTCATTTCTATTAGGTTCATTTTCAATAAATAGTCCCCAGTGCTACACAATAATTGACCTTGTGATTTCAAATTATTCTAAGGCTAATTTAATACAAAGTTTAAGTGGCTGTACAGTTTACAATTAAATATCAGCCAAAAATAATTCGAATGAAAATTACAAAATGATTCAATTTTTTGCTACATTACTACGTAGATTGTTCTTTTTCATTTCATTTAAATTTTACCTTCCTAATTAACTAAACGCAAATATCATGAACGGATCGAACGATTTTTTTTAAGGTTGACTTAGATTTATTAAATAGATAATTATATACTTTTTATGTGTTTAATAAAACATTGCCCAGCCGTAATATTCAGATCGTATTATAATTTTATTCATTGAAATAATTGTACATTCTTATAACATAAAATATCATTTTTCAGCAAACTTACATCATCGTTTGTCGAGTAATAATTGTGTGTTTGATTATAACTGACGCTTTCAGGAGGCATATAATTGATTAAGATATTCAAATCAAAATATTTTATCACTTACCCGATGTATAAATAGGATTGTAAGCTTATATATTTTAGGTTTAGGAAATAATAAAGGGTCAATTATTTCAGCTCTTTTAAACACAAAGGGAAATGTATGTTCTTTATTTTATTATTAATTGTATGCAAAAGTATTTATATTAATTACTAGGTACTTATGTGACCAATGCGTTCACTGTATAGTATTTTGTTGTGGCTGTATTTTGGTCTTTGACAAGTAACTAAATACAGTAAAAGAAAAGTGTTGACAAGCTGCAAACGCAAACGAATGTGTTGGGAGATCTGACAGCAGGGTGAAGAGAATAGTAGCACAAAGCAAAAATAGCAACTAGTAACTACTTTTATTTAGAAGTAGCTAACATCCGATTATTACAGACTCTTTACTACTTCTCAAAATCATTTGAATGATTCTTTCAATTCACATGACTAGTTTTCAAAGAATCGAATGGTTATTCGATTCTTGAAAACATTCGATTATGCCCATCACTCTAAGGTGGTATTGACAAATTGGACAGATGGAAAGAATGAACAGAAAGAAGGCAACACTACTATTAAATAATAATAAATGGGTAGAGATTCAATGGAAGACCAAGCAATGAACATAGCAAACAAACAAATAAAGATGTTTGAGATCAAGGACAAAACTGGAACACTATTCAGGAAGAGTAAATGTACAAATGCAGGCCAAAATGCGCTCATTAACCATACCCATGAAACTGGAGTTGTGACATGATGATGATAAGTCACTATGCTTATTTTTTAGAAACACATTTTACTAGCTAGGTTATATACTTATGTACTAATTATGCTAGTGTGTTAGGAATGAGAGAGGTTGAATTTATATATCAGCATTTGTGTGGAAGTATTATTATTATTAGCACCACGTCTTACTACCCGTTCGGGTTATGCGCATGCGTGGAAGTAAATTGGAAAACCATTTCTAAAAAACCACCTTCAATAGACCCAAACGGGATTGAAACCCCCCCAATCTCTCAGTCATCTTCAGCCCAGTCTATATCAAATATGACACCTTGGACCATGGGTCCACCAAACCGGGTCCTAATTTATTAACTTTAGAATAAAACATATAGGGTTAGAAATGTTCTTCAATTTCGATCAAGGTACATTTCACTTTGATGTGGCAAGTGGCAGGTACATATGAGATTATATGCATCGTGATTTTGTACTGCCACAGAAACCCACATTCAAAACGCCGTGTTAAGAAAGTTACCTACTCGTGAATTCAAAGCTGTTTTGCGAAGCAGATTGACTTGACACATTAAAACATGAACACCATCACACTCAAGAACCAATAAATGAAATAGAAAGGGAATAAAATGTATACTTATCTTTGTGAGTGCCAAACCCTTCCTTAATCTATGACAAGATGTGTACTAATCACAATTTTTGAATGTGTGGAATACCAGGCCTACACCGTGGTTCGGATTCCACGTTAAACTGTAGGTCCTCCATTTCATCCCACAATCACCTTACCATTACACATTAGTGTAAGTGTATATAGCCCGAACGAGTAGTAAGACGCAGTGATAATAATAATAATAATAATAATAATAATAATAATAATAATAATAATAATAAACAGCTTTGTGGGGCCCCTGGTTTATCTGTTTAAAACATTTTTCTTCTTTAAACAAGATAAATACTCACTCTACTAATTGTACTTGAACCTCTATTCCCCTTTCATATAGAGAAGTTAGAAGATGGAAACAAAAGAGGATCAATATGTTATAAGATTATTACACACCTTGCAAATTAGATTAAACTTTATAGGTGCAGAGATATGCCTCAATTCAGTCTGAAGAGGCAAAATCTCGGCATTTGTCTGACCAGTAAACCACTCTTGTGACTTCAACCAAGTACGGAGCTCTTGCACACGGACTAAATCTCTATCTGTAAAAAGATTTAACATTACAATATAGAAACCATACATGAAGAAACATAAGGTACCTATTAAGAATGATATTTGTGTCCTTGTACTTTAGAATTTCATATAATAAATGTTACACTATACAGTGAAAATGGTTTGGTTAATGATTTTAAAAGTTTTTTTTTATTTCTAAGAAAAGTGTGCTTTATCTGATCATTAGGAATGCATGTGTGTTACCATCTTTCATAGCTAATTAACTAAATGAAGATTTTTGAGCAAACTTAGTACACATAGCACCCATTATATCACCTTATGTTGATATTTTGTACCTTCATACAACCCATCACTATGTAAAACAAAGTTTTAAAGAGTTCAAAAAGAAATATTAAACAGTAGTAGAGGGGTTTGTTGATCAAAAAGTAAAGAATTGCTCTTATTTATTTAACAAAGCTGGAACACATTTAGTTATTTATTTCTTTGAGGTATTTAATGTGCACTTTCTGACTGACTGATTATATCAGCTCACAAGAATGTCCAAGAGCAAGGGCGAAAGTGCCTACCAATTTTGCCAGGCAAGGTATTCACACATACTTTCCAGGATTCTTTTGCATGTCACAATCGATCAGTGACAAAATTGTCGTGAAGTTGGTATAGGACCAACAGACTTACTTCCCCTTCAAAGGAAGTTGTGCCACAGGATTTTATTCTTAAGAAAAATCCGTCATCCACGGCTGGGTTTTAATCCACGAACATCAAATCCAGAGGCAAACACTGTACCCCAAGACCACCGGGGTCGACAACACCTTTAGTCAGGGTATAATTATACAATCAACTCCTATATGAATACATTTTTACGGACTCTGATATTTTGTTCACTATGTCTGAAGTTCACTAAAACTGGTTTTATTTTTTAATTCTGAACGCAGTGTGTTAGTGAAAAACAAACTAAGAGTTCAAAAACAATCACCCTTCAATGAAATCTATTAATAATCTTAAAATAATCGGTTATAATATATTATGCTGCTGTTTGCTGTAGTAAATATTTTTTTCTAGATCCTTCTCTAGAGTATGTGCTTTTTCCACACTTGATTCCACACTACCCATGCATTCCTTAAAACTGTTTTGATACCCTCCAACTTAAAACCGTAATTCCTGTCATATTAATACAGCTCAAAATACTGTCTTCCTTTATTTGCCCCAATAAAGGTATAAAAACTTAAGCAAGGTCAATTAGGTGATGTGACTGTCCAAGCTCAGCCCTCTTTCCCTCTTCCATACTCCCCCTGCATAGTGCAAATTTACATATTCTAGGTGACCTGGCGATCTAGGGGTAAGGTGTCAGACTTCTGTGCTGGCGGCCGGGGTTCAATCCTCGGTCCCGGCATAGATTTATCTGATTACCAAACCCTTCCTTCAACTCTGACAAGACATCTTGTGAATGTGGGGAATGCCAGGCCTCCACCGTGGTCCGGATTCCACGTTAAACTGTAGGTCCTCCATTTCATCTTACAACCACCCTACCATTACACATTAGAGTAAGTGCGTATGACCCGAACGGGTAGTAAGACGCGGTGCTAATAATAATACATATTCTATAGTCTACAGCGAGGGCGAGATAGTAAAATGGGGCTCCCAGATCGCATGTCCTTACTTTCAAGTCTCGTGTGGTTTACCCTAAATCTGGCCTGGTTAGTCAGTGTTTATCATTAATTAATAGATTTATACACACACCCACACAAACATATTTTAAAATTTTACATACACCCTAAGCTGTATTTGCATATACCAGGTTGAATACCACTGCTCTATACCAAAAGCCAATGTATAGCTATTAGTTTCTTTGGTACAATATGTCATGTGGTTGCAAGCTATGTTTTTTAAGAAAGATCAATTTGTGTCATAGATTAGTACTTATTCCTTTTTTATGATGTTATTTGCCAATAGTTTGCCAAGAAATAACAAAATATTTTCAAATCTTTTTAGCTGTCAAATTAAAGATTTGCCGTTTATGAAGATATTCAAGAATTAACACTATTGTTATTGGCGAGGTCTTAATGCATACTATGTACTGCTTTTGGAGAGGTGCACCTTACCAGTTAATTCAAAAGTATTGGCTGTGGAAAAAAAACTATCATGATCGTCTGGGTTCGGACTGAAAGTCAACAGATCTGTTGTGCGGAATACACGACCATCAACTCCATTGTTAAATTTTTCAACCTGCAGAATAAAACATGAATTATTATTACCAATACATTTTAAGATTATTTGAAATAGAGCACAAGATAAAATCATAGTTTAAATAAGGAGGAATAGCCAGCACACTTACCAGAGTGATGGGGAGCAATTTGACTAAATAGGTAGATAAAAAAAAACTAGGCAGTTGCTTTATGTAATAGTTATAATTTAAGAGACAATGGGACAATAGATCACTCTTAATGGTAACATCCATATTAAACACGCCATTAACCATAATGCTAGGATAATAAACAACTAAATAAAGAACAGTGTTGACATTGTTCCCAAGTCAAACTATACTGGTTTGAGAAAGTTACGACCAAAATGTATTTGACTAGAAACATGAGTTTTATTAATTTTGGAAGGGTCATTAACAAATATGCTGTGCTGCAAATCTTAGGGGAAAGCCAAGTATCTATTACAATATTTTTTTTTTACAATTTTAAGTTAACAGATTTGGTGAGATGTCATGAACTTAATAAATTAAGCTTATTTTTTCCTCTGCCACAAAATTGTTTACCTTGTCACTAAATCATATATTTGTTTCATTTTTATAAAATACTGAAATTGAAAGGGGTACATTATTAAGCCATGGCCTACATAATGGCTTTTAATATTATCAAGGAAAATCTACATGTGTGTAAAAAACATAATATTAAATAGCAATTAGACATATAGAACTAACCTGCATACGATGAACCCTCAAGATGTGGTTACGTTCAATCTTTGGTGGTTCATCATGTCTATTATAAAATATGTGCAAGCGAAAAAACATTTTAGTAGCATCAATACTGTCATCAACTAATATAACCCTTGACATCATTTTCAAGTTCTTGGTTGCTGTTGGAGCCTGTAAAAAAACAGAGAAAAATGCTATTTTGAAGGAAAGTAATCAAAAGAACACAAAAGTTTATGTTTCTTATATGTGCATTTCACACTGTTTCCAGCCTGTGCCCAGGTCAGTTTAGTAAAATTCCTCCATCTTCCTTTCTCTTGCATATTTTGTTATCTGCTCAGGCCATCTCTTTCTTGACCTCTCTTAGGGTCTTTTTCCTACATACTTTATTTCCATCCTCTCCTTTTACATCCTCATTTCATGCCCATACCAATGTGATCTTGCTTTTTCAACTATCTCATACACTCCCTGTACTTCCACACTTATCTAGATATCTGGCCCTGTGGTGTAGTGGTCAGTGCTCCTGGCTAAAAACCTAGGAGTCCTGGGTTCGAATCCTGGCTGGTTCCTTGGGTATTTTTCTGTTAGGGGAAAATTATCCCAACGGTCACCAGAGGTTGGTAAATTAGGCTCAAGTTAAACTTAAAGACTCCCACTGGACCACATCCCCATATTCACTATCATCGCATCGCATTGCTGGTATGTGTGTGGACAACCTACATTGGTGTGTGCTGGGCAATGTGTTCTGTGCTACCAGAGCGGTGAATGGTCTACCTACAGGTGCCTAACCGAATGTCCCAGTCAGTAATAACATCCTGTTTATCATCATAACTGCTAACCTGTTCCTCACAAACTTCATTCCCAAGGCTCCATTTTCCTAGTCTCGCTTACATTCAATGTCTGTGTTTGTGCTGCTTATGTAACAATGGACTCTACAGCACTTTTTTTCTCCAAAGCAGGGCTCTTACACACCTATAGAACAACTCCCCCTACTGCCCTCTTCTTATTAGATCTTCTCTAATTTCACCATAAACCTCAATCAAGATTCTAATATATTTTAACCTCTGTTCCTTTCCCAGGTCTACTCCATCCAACTTTATAATATAATTCCTTCATACTGTAGACTGCCTTAGGGTCGGCGGGAGATAGATTTTTCTGTATTGAAAATATAGGCTAATCTGTGGGTAAGAATATTTCACTATAATATTTTTTTCTAGAACAGTGTCTTACAATATAATCTTATTTTTGTATTAATAGGAATTTTTTGAAATGTGGCCCAATGAGAATTATAATTTTGGCCCTTATGATTTTTTTTAGTACCATGTCTTACTACCCGTTCGAGTTGAACACCTATGTACTAATTACATTAATGGCTTAGGGATTATGAAGGTTTAATTTATAAGTGCACCCACATTTATGTGGAAGGAGAATAGAAAACCATTTAGGGAAAATCACCCTCAGCACGCCTGACCGGGATCAAACCCTAACCTACCCATCTTTGGCAGTCTAGTCCAACAGGAGAGTAGCGTGTTAGAGCACACGGCCACCGAAGCAGGTGGCCCTTATGATCGCCAAGTCTAAGATGTCACTCTTGAAAAAGACTGGACTGCCGAACAGATCGGGGTTCAAATCCTTGTTGTGTGAACCGAGTGTTATTTTTTCTCAAATGTTTTCTACTCTACTTCCACATAAATGCAGATACCTATAAATTTAACCTTCTTCATTAGTACAAAGGCATATAGCTCAGACGGGTAGTAAGGCGTGGTGATAATAAATAAATAAATAAATATATATATAGTCTTGTGGCTGCTAGAAAATTCTTATGCTATATATTAATGGTGTCCGAAGCTTCAAAAAGTCTAAGTCAAAGGTCAAATCTCCAATCTTCTTCAGCTTGGACTTCAACATCTACAATAACCTTCGCATATTAGAAAAATTTCGAAGGAAGGATTAAACTTCAATAAATCATCAAATGATTTAATTTTATCTTATTAAATACTACATTTTTCAATATTTGATAATTTTAAAACCGTTACTAAACAGAATTTTAACACTGACTAGTAATTTAACTAATACAACGTAAGCGTGTATCAAAAACGGGTAAGTAAATGTTAATATATTATTTTTACTATCGCCAAAATAATTTTGTAAAAAATAAAAATACCTAATAAGAAATAACACCATGGTCAATGGTATAAAGCAGAGAAAGAGCTTTAGTTGTGCTATCATCACAGCTCGCGTTTGATGTTTGGTCCTTAATATTATATCTCTTTGGAATTATCCGTGACAAATTTACAAGTGCATTTTGACACATACATTTTTCATAGCTTCTTCGCATTTTCTTTATTATTCAAAAGGGCTGATACGGAAATAAGTAAACAAAGACAGAATTTAATTTATAATTATTATCAGAGAATTTCAGACAAAAAGACATGCATATATGTAAAGTTTGCAAAATAATATTATAAACTCCACGATGTAAGTAAAAATTAAAACTTAATTGATAAGTTTCTAAGCTTATCAGTAAGCCTGTGTGCATTAATTATTAATATAGTACTTAGGTAAAAAATAAAGACATTTTCCTGAACCTTGTTACTGACAAGATATAGAAAGATAATTAATTTAAAAATTAAAAGTAGCATTAAGTGACATCAAAAATCCTAAGTAGCTTTGACTTTTCTTTGCAAGTTTAAAGATTAACTTCGACTTCGCTTTGTATTTAAAAAGTGACCTTCGCACACCCTACTATGTATTTTATGCAAATAATTATTAAAAACAGTGTGAGGTTATCTACAAGCGTGTAAGAGACCTACTTTGTAAAAGAGAAATGCCCCTGAAGTGTAAGGAAGTGCTGTCTAGAGCATACTTCACGCCCATAGTTAAGTATGCAGCAGAAACTTGGACTTTGGATAAAAGAGAAACAAGGAAAGTAAGGCCTTGGTAGTGAAGTTTTTGAGAAACATGCTAGCCACCACTATAATAGAAAGGATAAGGAATAAAAATATAAGGTCAAGATTTGAAGTACATGAGATATTTGAGGAAGTAAGAATGATATGATATGATATGATATGATATGAACATGTAGTGAGGATGGAAGGGTAGAGAATCACAAGAAGATTAATGGATATGAAGTATGTACCAAGGAATAGATGGAAGGAACATATCGCTCAGCAAGTGTGCAAGTGAGAGGAGGAGAGTGGAAGGACAGACAAATATGGAGGCATGTTACTAAACTGACCTGGCCATAGTTTGGAAACTGTTCATGATGATGATGAATAAAGCCATCATTTATTAATATTTTTGTTTTGTATTTAATTTTCACAAATTGATTCGTTGAGGGCAGTGTTGGCAATTTTTCTTTCTTTTACTCGTCTTTTGTTTGAACCATTCACCTATCTTCCCCTCATCAAAGAGAAATTCAAAAGACAGTATAATAACTAGTTCTTTTAAGTACTATGGCAGACTTGATAACTAAAATGCTGCTTATAAATCAACTCCCTATGAATCTTAAAATACGATGAGTCTGGGTATTTCAGTGGAAGAGCATTGCATACCAAACCAAAGGTCTAGAATTTGATTCTCATGTCTAGGGGTCATTATTTAATACACATATGAATAAACTATGAAAACGACCAACTGTTAGTTAACAAACCTTTTCAATAGTCTTGATAACACCATACACATGCACCTCTTTGATTGGTTCAATAATATTAGAAATGGTGGTGTATTGATAGCTCATCTTTTGTAGTGGCTTTGCTACAGACTTTTCTTCTGGTTCCTTAAAAAAAATATACACAAAATTAAAGAACACCACTCTATAAAACAGCAACACTAAAATAAAGATATTTGAACGAAACAATTCCTTTCACAGCCAAACACTATTGCTAATCAATAGAATAGTGACTTACCCACAATGAAACACACTAAAGTCAATGATTAATCAAATACTTAAGAGCTGAGTTTAATAACCGGTCTATTACAAGCCTAGTAAGTTTTGCATACATAAGGTGAATGTAGTTTCAGACTAAACTGTGATGGTCACATGGTTTAAGGCATCATTCTTGCAATAGATTGGGCTGCCAATGCAAGGGAAATCTCAGTTGGATGTATCGAGGACTTTTTTCCCCACCCCCTAAAGACAAATATGAGTACATTTTCTCTAAATTCTACCTTTTTAGCACCCCATTTTACTACCTTTTTTGAATTATAGGCCTATATACTAATTACTCTAATGGGTTAGGGATTAAGAAGGCTTAATTTAGAGGAACTGCACCCACATTTGAGTGGAAGGAGAGTGGAAAACCATTGAGGAAAAACCACCCTCAGTGCACCTGACCGGGATCAACCCCTGATCTCCCTATCTTCGGCAGTCTAGTCCGACACGTGATTAGCGCGTTAGACTACACGGCCATCGAAGTTGGTTAAATTCTACCTTATTCCTCCCAAGAACATCTGAGTAATTAAGTGATGAACCAAACAGATAGTGAGATGTAGGTTAGTGAAGAAGGTTCAAAATGTATTTTAATATCATAAAACAAATTAATTAGGCTAGCCTATAAACACCTAAACATATTAATTGAGTTTCTGGAAGATAACAAATTTCTACAATGTAAGTTTTGTTGCTAGATGATGATTTTGCAGGTATTTAACAAACATGGACTAAGCACCAGATACTTATTGAATATAGTGGACTTTGAGCCACTTGTATATTGCCAAATAAATCTACACTTAAAGTACTAAACCAGGAATCAAACATAAATTCTCAGTTTATCCTCAGGCATGCCTGTTCAGTGAACAATTACTAGCACCTAAGCGTTATCATGATAGCAGAAATTTAATATTAAATAATGGTTCATAAATGTATTAATGATGAATAAAATTTGTTAAACTATAATTTTAAGAATAAAAAAATCACCTTATTTTTCATGAAATAGATTCGGGCATGAGGAGTAGCTGCTTTACCTGCTACAGCTTGGTAATTTTGGTAGCCATTCGGTAATGCGTGCAGTGTGCAATTCTCTAGGACTGCCCCAACAAAGGCAACATAACAATTTGTTGACAATCTAGAATTCAGAGCAGCTATGGCAAACTCGTCGAAAAGAAAAAATCCAAAGAGTTCGCCCAATGATGTGTCTGGAAGAACTAAGAAAACCAACCTTATTTATATTTAATGTGTGTTTCAATTTTTAACTATCACTTTTCTTTAGTTTTAATTTTATATGCTTGTTAATTAATGTTATGACAAAACCATATTATGCACACAAAGAAAATCAATCAAATTTGTAATCACACACCTCTATCATTTAAACAAATAATAAAATAATTTAGTTAATTTAAACTAAACTATCTGACTTTTCTGTTTTCAAGAATATAGACTTTTTGTTGAACTTTGTTCACAAATATTCAAAATCTCTGAAATTTCATAGCATTTTATTTAGAATTTTTGTGACATAAAAATTTGAATCCATATTTTAAGGATATTAAACAGCATAAATTATTTAAACTAACTTCTAGTCTTGTTTATTTTTGTAACAGGCAATTTTGTATCTTGTTTCAAAATCCTCCCAATTGATCATAAAGATTATAGAGTTTTCTTTGGCAAACCAAATTCTTTGGAGTTGACAGGTTTTCCATGTTTTTTGTAATATATAACATTATTGTTGTTAAATTCTATTTTTGACATATATATCAAATAAATCTTTAATATGAGTCATAATCAAAGTCTCCCCCATCATTATCAGCCAATAAGAAAAATCAACACATTTTTCTACCCCTTTTTTTCTATACAATCACAAATTCATAGAATTTTATTGCATTACATAAAAAAACACTGTAAGATCCCAGTTGTCCTTATTTTGGCCTGATGTTCTAATTTTCTCTTTCCAATGTATACAAAGCTCATCTTACATATTAAAGAGCATCAAATGTTAATGAAAAACAGCAATGACATGAACACCAATCTCTTTGAGAACTTAGTTTAGTACTTAAACAAATACCAAGTCAACCCACAAATATTTCATTCAATAATAAAAAAAACATGGCATCAGCCCACAATCAAACAATACTAACTGAGTGGCTGTAGTTTGTTTGCAAATATAGTGAAAACTTCTGCAGATAGAGGCTGTCATGTGTTCAGCACAACAAACCCTACAGCAGTTGATCTCACTTTTGCTTGACTGCAGCCGCTACTTTTTCGTTTAAGTAGCTCCTCACTTGTCCTCACCAGGGACCCGCCTCGGTCGCATAGTTAGCTAGTGAGATAGTTTTGTGTTAGCTAAACTGCCGAGGACGAGGTTCGAATCTTGATGAGGTGAACTGGTGGTGGTTTAACATAAATGGTTTTCCATTCTCCCTCCACACAAATGCGAGTTCACATTCTCTAAATTCAACGTTCCCAATTCCTAACCCATTAGTGTAATTAGTACTCAAGCGTATAACCCCAGTCTGTAGAAAGAAGCGGTGCTGATAATAATAATAAATATAAAATCCTCACGAGGCTGAGTTGACCTCGTTCCAGACCCACTGCTTTGCATAGAAAATCTATAACCGCTGGAAATTGGACCCGAGATCTCTGAATCTGTAGCCAGGAACTCTGACCACTTGACCACAGAGAGGGTACAATTCAATACATTATTATTATTATTCTTAATACCCGTTTGGGTTTCACACACTTACGCTAATGTGTAATGGTAGGGTGATTGTGAGATGAAATGAAGGACCTACAGTTTAACGTGGAATCCAGAACCACAGTGGGGGCCTGGCATTCCACACACTCATAAGTTGTGATTAATACACATCTTGTTAGAGGTGAATAAAGGGTTTGGCAATCAGATAAATGTGTCGGGACTGGGGATTGAAACCCAGACCCCCAGCACAGAAATGTGACACCTTACCCCTAGACCGCCAGGTCAGCTATAATTCAATAGAGAAATTAATATTAATATAACAACAATAAAAATAAAATCAGTGATGTTTGCCAGTAAGTTGCATGCGGGTATAGACATCGATTTCCAAAATATTAACACAATTTACTCAACTAACCTTCTTGTAGACAAATTTTCATACAATTAATTTTCTGATTTTCATAGCATGACTGAACTTTCCCCTGAAAAAAAAAAGAAGTAAAATAGAAAAAGTATATTAGTAGGCTTTTATTCAGAATGAAGGAAACCTTCCAAATCAGAAAAGCAACTATGTGTTTTCTTGTCAGTTTGTTGGTTAGTAATATTGATTGATCATTGACATTTTTCACTTTTTTGGGCGCTATTTATAGCTTGATTCAGCTAGGAAAATTATGGCATAAGTTACGCCTACTTTTGTCTTCTTTTTTTTTTAAAATAAGTTTTATTTGCTAGAAATTTACTCTGTTCTCTGTAATAGTAGTTACTATTTCTAAAAAAAAATTATTGTTAATTCTATTTATTTTAAATATTTAATGTACACTTTCTGAACCGAATGATTATATAAGGACATGAGAACTTCTATAAGCGAGAGCGAAAAGGCCATCCAATTTTTCTGGGGAAGGTATTTTCACTCAACTTCCAAGATTCACTTCCCCTTTGAAGGAGGTTGTGCTAAGAATTTTTATCGCTCAAGAAAAATCTGTCGACTCAGGTTGGTTTTGAACCCACAAACATCAGGTCCAGAGAGGAGCACTTTATTCCAAGACCACCGAGGTCAACTATTGCTGATAATCTCCCAGAGTATTTCAATTGTTAAGAACAATAGACTACAAGACTTATGTTTTAAGGCATTAATAGTAGGCCTAAATCTTCTATAAATAATGTTATTTAAGTGTTTTTTATAACAATACAAATATTGTGAAAGATCATCAATAATGTTTGGTTAATGAACTTCTATGACTAGCCCTGGTGGGCAAGCAGATTAAGACGACATTTGTTTACTCTGGTTAGGTTTGCTGGTGACTTGAAGGTCAGGGTTTGAATCCTGACCAGGTACAATGAAGTATTTTTTTTATTACCTCTTTCCAACATGTAAATGTGGGTACATTTCCTTTATCTTTAGCCTTCTTTTCCCTGCCTGATAAGTATAAATATGCAAAAATACTGGAAATTTAGTAAGAGTTGGTACTATAAAACCTACTTTAGATAAAAACTAGGCCTATCATATCATTTGACAAAATTTACCATTTCAACTGTGGAAAAAGTATTAAAAGCAGTTTATTGTTCTACTTGATTTAAGAGTCACTGGGATGTAAATGGTTTGTACTAAAAATACAGGTTAATCTGTAGGAACTGGATATTTCAACAACAATGATATCAATAACTGTCCAATTCAATATTTGGTGGTATTTTTCTTTCTCTTATTCTATTTAATCATAGAAATTAACAATATTGATACTATTGTTTAAGTATCTGTAGCTGTCTTTTAAAATTAAAATAACAAGTTAATTCTGCTAATTGATGAATTATATAAAAATAATCCAAACAAATGAGGGACCATATACAATTTTTTTTTTTAAACAATTGAAGCAATTTTAAAAATCATGTATATTTTACCATTTCCACAAGAAAAAACAGACTTAACATTTAAAATTGATGTAGCTGGTTATTTGTTTACATCTAGTTCAGCAGTTTTCCTTCAGAGCAATACTATAGCAAGGTTCCTCCTCCAGAGTTAACATTTCTGTCTACCTTTGTTGTCTTTTTACACTTAACTCTATAGCAATAGGAACTCAAAAGTATGTTACTAACCTTATATTGATCTAGTTTTATCCAGCCCCCCTCATTACACCCCATCTTTTTTTTAACTCTCTTTCTTCATAAATTTAACCATTTCAAACTTATTTTATTCAACCAGTTTTCTAAGTGGCAAATAAGGAATGATTAGAAAAATTGAAATATGTTTGGAACATTTGAATTAACAAATAAAGTGGGTGAATATTAAGTGAAATAGTTGAATATGTTTATTTCATAGTAATACAAAAATAAGGAAGATGAAAAAATTATAAAAAATTGAGAACAAAGCTTTTTGCTATAGAGTATCGTAAGTTAAAAGTAAATAGAGCTTATAATAAAACATGGTCAATTAGTTGAAGATTAGGACTAAGTTAAATGTTATGAGTCTAAAAGATCATAATAATATTATATTTAAAATGTTTGAGGAACAATGAATCTAAGCCATGCTGCTTCAATTTGAGAACTCGCGTGAACAAAGGCTAATTTTTATAAATATAAATAATGCCAATCTAACAACTTCTATGTGTCAATAAATCTCAATTGAGACAGCCAGTACTTTAAAATGAGTGACATTGTTGACTTAAAATTAAGTATTTCATATTTTCAAGGAATTAAATTGTATTGAGAGTTTAAGAATAGGATAGAGTTTTCATGAATATGGTGGTTTAAGAAAAAATATTGTTACTGCATGAAAATTTAGGTTTTGTTTGGTCGGGATAGTTTATCATAATAAACCTATTCTCTAATAGGTTTTAAAATACTCTTGTCATCTTGTTGGAATATTTTGTTTCGTTAAATATTTTTCTGTAATTTAGATGAGTATGTAATTTTCCAATAGGCCCCTAGAATAGAACAGAGAAGAAATACAAACGTTGATATTATTCGATTTTCTGAATTGTCAGTTTAAAATGCAGCCAAAACTTTTTTAGATGTGATGGAAGTGGATGCAAGAAAAAGTCAGTGTTTTTGCAGGTTTTATGGCAAAACATTTTTTTGGCCAAAATAAATAAAATATTGCTCCAGTACAAAGATAGAATTTAATTTTCTTCACATGGTGACCCAAAAATTTCTTGAATACCTGTCAAGGGTGTCCTGAAATTTAATGGCAACTTTTTCTTTTCATTTAAAAAGTTTGTCATATAATACCACTATGTTCATGATGGATATTCAGGAACTGTTGATAACAACACGCGAAGAAAATTAAACACTTATGTTTGTACTGAAGCAATATTTTATTTGTTATAGTAAAAAAATTGTTTTGCCATAAAAACTGTGAAAACACTGCTCTTTTCTTGCATCCCTCATCATCATTATCTTCCTCTTCATCAACTTAATCTTTATTATCATTATTATTATTATTATTAGCAGTCTTACTAGCTGTTCGGGTTATACACACTTACGCTAATGTGTAATGAATGGTAGGGTGATTGTGAGATGAAATGGAGGTCCTACATATTAATGTGAGATCTGAACCATGGTGGAGGCCTGGCATTCCACAGGACCGAGGATTGAAACCCAGA
Source organism: Timema californicum (assembly GCA_902141385.1). Lineage (NCBI taxonomy): Eukaryota > Metazoa > Arthropoda > Insecta > Phasmatodea > Timematidae > Timema > Timema californicum. The sequence goes on from CABFOW010000288.1 coordinate 289,637, forward strand.
CCCCCAGCACTGAAGTCTGACACCTTGCCCTTAGACCACCAGGTCACCTTTAAGTTATTGGACAAAGAAAAAAAACTATTTTTACATTAGTAGCTTATGTTGTATGCTATTTCCTCAAAGTATTTTGTTGTCAAGGAGAATAATGACCATACTTTAATATGCATTCAAGTCATGTGATGTATAAAGTATTAATTATATTACAGTATCAATATAGATAAAATATTACCAACTGCCTACTTAAACACAAAAATAAATGTTATCTTCTTAAATTCTCCCTAACCCTTTCTTTCTGTAGTCAATAAAGAAAATTAGTGGATGTAGCTTTTTACAACAGTAGTATTAATCAAGTTCAGACATATAAACTACATTTTGACACATCAATATTTACAGCGGAAATATTTGCTAATCTGTAAACATTGACTTATGTCTTATCTTTATGCCCTCAGACAGTAGCGGTGCTGTACTACTCCTGTCACGCTTTGGAGTGTATAAGTGGCTTTTGAGGGACTATCACACCCATTAATAATTCAAATACTCAACGAGAGCATCTCTCTTTGAGCTAAGGGTTAATCATTGGGATTACATGGATTTCTAGTCATCTAGATATCATGGGTAATGAAAGAGTGGATAGAAATGGCAAAGCAGTTAAAAGGCAAAATGGTACCAGGAGGTTTGTGGTAAAATTTAACTACACCATGGTTTTCAGCAGTTAAAGAGCACCCGTAGGTTTATTTGTAGCTTAATCTGCCTTTGGCATGCTTATACAAAAGAAACTTTATTTGGTATGCGAAGTTTTGTCTTCACATTGTGTGGTTTGCCACTTTCCTGAAAAATTTCAAATTTTATTTATCACTGCCCTGTACAGCATTCTATTGGCATGAGTAAAGTACATTCATACATTACAGAATTTTATATGGTTAATGTGTTTAACTCAAGACTTTGTATAAAGGGCTGTTTAATTGAGTCATGGGTGCATTAATGGATCCACAGTTGGCTGCTTTACATCAATACGGTGCATAGTACGGTTATTTTATTGATTTATCTGCAATTGCAAGAGTCCGTAGAATCATGTGACACAAAGAGATTATCCTTTTTTTGCATTTGATAAATACTACATATTTACATAAAATGTTGACATTGACTCTGAAGTGTTACTTTCCACTAATGTTTCTGTGATCCTGCACATATTTCTTTCATGTTTCTGTTATCCTGCACACTATAACTTCCTCCCACAGTTATTAGTGTTATGACATAGTAATTGAATCATGTTTACCAACAAAATTTATTTATTAAAATGAATCCTTTATTTTATATAATTTAAAGTTTAATTTATTAACACATGAAAGATTAGGTAAATCTCGGTTAAAATATTGTCATAATAATGAAAAGTTAGGTCGAGCTTGGTTGGTATTATGTAATGATAACAAATACATTGGTTTTACTACCATGTTATTAACAATTTTTTTTTTCAGAGGTTTTACTTCACTTTTCCATCGTGCTTGCTGTCGCCAACAACATTTTGTTTTATATGGTTTTACTAAAATACTTTAAAGAATTTGGTGATTATGGATACTATAAAAATTTATTTTGTTAATTGGTTCTAAGGCTCTTTGTGTTTGGGAGGATGTGATGGTGATGTAGATATTTTTCATATTTTTTGAAAGAAAACGCAGAGAATCGGATCGTTAAGGCAATACACACCAGTTTAATTCCCTTCAAACCCGCCTAGGTGGCCTAGTTAGCTAATGCAATAGTTTGGTGTTGAGCTCGACTACCAAGTATAGGGAGATCAAGTGAACTGGTGGTTTTCCTAAAGGATTTGCTACTCTCTCTCCACGCAAATGCGGGTTCACTTCCTCTAAATCCAACCTTCCCAATTCCTAACCCATTAGCCTAATTAGTACATGGCTGTATCAAGAAAGTAGCATCGAATTCAAATGTCCGGGCGATTGAAGTAAATGTATTCAGTGCCAGTGAAGAAAAAACAACAACAAACACAAATTATTATTATTATTATTAGTACCGCGTCTTACTACCCGTTCGGGCTATACGCACTTACGCTAATGTGTAATGGTAGGGTGAAGTAATGGTAGGGTGATTGTGAGATGAAATGAAGGACCTACAGTTTAACGTGGAATCCGAACCACGGTGGAGGCCTGGCACTAAAAAACACAAAAAAAAGTGCATGTTATACAGTAAGACTTATTAAACCATTCACTTACTATAATAACAAACGATCCTTCACGTTCATTATTTAAGAATGCATCATATAGCGGCACATGCGTTCCCAGTTTCTTTGTTTTATTAACAAACGACATTAAATTAGGAGTAGAACATTCTAACAGCTGAGAAAAACTCGCCATTTGAAATTCAGATTATGGGTTGTATTATAAAAAATTAAATTGATAATAGAAATATCAACCGTTTCAATGTCTACCAATAGTAAAGCCAATAAATAAAATACCTTATGAATTCGTATAAGACGAGAAAAGAAACTATTATTATCTTTACATGAAGAAAAATAGGAATAAAAGATATATGGAGTGAGATTACAAGAAAACTTTTGGGCGTATAACAATTTTATTACTTTGCCGCTACAGAATTAACCTGTGAAAATTTTCATTTTAATCCTAGATTTACATGTTTTCATTTATATTTCCTTGTATTAGAATTATATATTTTTATTTCAAAATAAGTATTTCTCTACATTCTAAAAAAAAAATCACATTCAAATTATTTCCCATCTAGTTAATAAGTTATTTGTGCACTTCGAAATGTTATATGGAAACCATATCATATTTCAAAGGTATTATTTTTTGTTATTTTTTCTAACAAGGAATTTTAGGAGCACTTTTAATATGTGTGGTGGCATATCTTTTAAATATTAAATCATAAGCCTTGTCTTAAAATAGCCTGTTCGTCAACAGATATTAAGTGCTCTATATTTTATTTAAAATATGTTCACCGGTAGGTAGGTCTACTCTAGGTGTTTTATTAAAATGATTTTCGAATTGAAAATGTCATTACTATTCCATCCACCACAACCCTAAACATAGATGCAACAATATGCGTCCAAACCGTTTAATAATTGTATGAAACGGTGATAACTTTTAAAAGTCTCTATACCGCCTAGTTGTTTTTAAAGTTGATTAAATATATTACGTAAAGTTGGGCATTAAAAATATACAAATACCACAAACTCGTATATATTAATACACAACTTTATTCCTTGTGTAATTTTATAATGGCAAGCATAGAATGAAAGATTATATTCTCTAGCCCCAGCAGAAACCTATGAATTAAGAATCTAATTTATTTAGATTAAATCAAAAAGCTACATTATGTTGGATTTACTAGGTTCATCTCCTAATTTTGCAGTAGATTACCCAAAATATTGCTATTTAATCATATAATTTATTTATAAATATATAAAACATACATAATATAGATGAATTAATTATCTTCTTTGTTTCTTTTAAAAAAAATTCTTAATGGCATACTTTATTCCAGAGTGATTTAATCCATTTATTTAAATATATAGGTTTGAAACTTACTCTTTAAATTTCAAAACATTGAAGATGTCTACTTTTTCACTATTTTTACTTTCCACATGATTTAAAAATTCATCCAAGGTATTCTGCCATATTAAAATAGAAGAATTTATTTTACAATATAATGACGACACATTTTGTTTTCACTTCAAAAAGATTTTAAAATGTTATTGGATTTATGAACCCTCCCAGATTTTGCCCCCATAATGCATTGTAATGTTTATTGCGCACGACTTGCCCGCGCAGAATATAACAGATGAGTAAAAGATGGCGTCATCATTGTATCGTGTTCAAATATGTTGGAGTTAAACTGGAAATATTTCCGTTCTAAATGTCTGTGCTCGTAGTGTAGGATGTCAGAAGTTAAAAGAACATCTCTTACATCAATCAGTTCTAATAAAAAGGAGAAGAAATCAAAACATCAGTCGAAGACAGTGCGGTTCTTTTTAACTTTGCCAGAGTCAAACGAGGAGGCATGTCCTGAGTTCAATTACAGTGAACTACTGAAATCTGTGGAGGTAAGTCATCACAGAAAATGGTCACTTTAATCGAAGCCGAGACTTCAGCATACACACACGTCCTTGTTTATTAAGTTAAGAGGTCTTTTTGCGGTAATTGAATGCATTGTCTTATTATTTTCGTGTTTTTTTGGTCGTGTATGTTTTTAGGTTACCGCAACTTTGCTTACGTTTTTCTATGCTCAAATGAAAGGACATATTGCATTTCGTTTGAAATTATAATCCGCAGGGCTCTAAAATTCTAGACGCCATGTTTAATCGAATATGTATACTATTTTCTATGAATCATTTACTATCAAAGAATTTGTCAACATTGACACTAGTTTCGAGACTGTATTACGCACTTGATAATGCATTTTCGGTTAGTTAAATATACCAAGATTTTATTTCTTAAATACATAAATAACTATGAAACATTTTGAGGCCCTGGGACCCACTTTGACTCTTAAATCGATTCGAAAGTGTTATCCCCGTATGGTGCGCCTCTTTGATACCAGGAATGTAGACCACTCATCAAATTCCTGGGATTGTGTTAGCTGCTAGAATTATTTTAAAATTGCACATTCATAAATAAGTATTTTGACAGTATAATGTAAATTTATAGTTCTAGTTAGTAAGCTAGATAAACGTACTAAATTATAGTAAGGTAAACTATTGGTAGTGCTTATTATTCTCCAATTTAAGAATAATAATAATAGTTGACCACCTTCGCAAAAAAATATCATTTAATGGTTTTTGTAGATATTCATTTGATAGTAAAATTAATCCGTATCACATCGGTGTAATGTAATTAACATAAATACGATATGAAGCGCAACCACTAAACTGACAGAAATAGTACATTTCTAATGCTCGTACGTTGAAATAGAATCATTGTTGAATTCATCAGAACGCTAATATTTTAGATTTGTTCTAAAGGTTTTTAACTAAATTAATTTACGCTAATATTTACGAAACAGCATTAGAATTATTGTTTCTTGGGTTTAAATTGTGGACATGTTTCAAGGTTGACTTAAAGACAGCTGGTCTTATACAAGTTTTTTTTTTCTGTAACGCATTCATTACTAAAGGTGGATGTAGGTCTTGTCATTTATTGATGTTAGAATGAATATATTTTAAAAATAATTTCTTAGCGACATTTTGTGATTGTACAGTTTAGTGTGGGTGGGGTTTAAGAGTAGGTCATTCGAGGTAGTGTGTTTATAGGGTGACGAAAAAGTATCGTCTCTTGTTGTAATTGGCCCATGAATAATGATACCAATAGATAAATGAATACGTTGATTTGTGCTTAGTATAGTCAACGAGGAATAAATAAGTTTGAGATACGAGAAAATTGTGTTTACGTGAACGAACAACTTGTGTCAATGGCGATAGTTGGTTTAAGAAGAGGGGGTTGGGAGGGAGCATAGAGGAAGTGTAGTATTGTAGACAACCTCAAAGTGTTATTTTAAATTTTTATCCTCTCATCAGGGAAAGGCAATCGATGTAATTGCTTTTCGTTTTCTAGCGTCAAATATATCGCTAGTTCGTGAGGGTGAGCGACCTTTCGCGGTTGCTATTGTGCGCGCGCGCGACATTAACTTTTTTTTGTTAGTGAGAGATGAGAGTTGTAAAACCCAGAGGACGGCAAGCAGCTCGCGACAAGTAAGATGTGTTCGTAGCTTTCGGCGGACATTGTTATGAAGTGAAGTGAAAGTGGCTGGGAAGGTAGACATGATGCTTAGCCGGATCAGCTAACGTGGGGGGTCGAATGTGATTTTTGGTTTTAAGGTGGGGGGAGGAGGGAAGTAATGTGAAAACAAGAGTGCGGTCTTAATTCTTTTTTCCCCCTTCTTGAGGGAGGGTTTAATACAATTTATTGACGCTTTTAAACAAAGGAATATAATGCTTTGCGTGCGAACGTAGGCATTTCGAAATTTGAACAAACAAAATTAGACGTCGCCATAATTATATAATCTTAGTAATATACTATTTTTTGGGTCCAAATATTTAAAATGTTGAATTAGAGGAAACAAATTATTCATGTACTGTATAAATCATACATATTGGCCTATAATATAAATACGAAAGTGTTTTCTTTCATATATATAATGGATTAGATTAAAATATGGTTTCTGAGTATTCAAGGTTCAAAATTACATTGTGTGATAATTTTTACGTTTGTTAAATACATTTAAACTAATGGAAAAAAGGAGTTCATAGCTTTGTAAATCAGAGGTATTATTAGAACTAATTCAAACATTAGTTGCCTTTTATTAACCAATGGATTAGCAAAGCTACAACAACGTAATAGGCTATTTGTTATACTTTTATGGTAGGCCATTCTCTTCTATAAACTATTAGGAATAAAAGTAGGCACCTTATGATAGCTCTAACAACTTTGTAAAAATCTAGTTTTTTTAATCAGAATTCAAGTTAAAGGGTATTCATTTCATACCTTGTCTGCAATGACATTTGTGTTGTCATGCACCTAGAAAACTGGGGAAAGCCATTAAAACATCATTTTTTATGTGTCTGAAAAAAACAGCAAACAAGGAATTCCTTAAGATAAATTAAAATATACTGGAATATTTGTTAATTTGGGACAGTTTTATGGAAGCGTTAATAGTAAAATTAAGCACATTGATTAAAATACATGTCATGCCACCCCTTATTTTTTCAACCAGAAACAAAGTTTCATAGCTACATTTCCTCATCTAGGTCAAATCATCCTATTTTAAATATCGATGGAATGACTTCACATGGGTCAATTTAGTGTAAAATAAATTATTTCTTTATTTAGAGATTTGAACTTCTGAGACCTGGAAAAAAAAGAAACTTTATAAAAATATAGTGGCAACCCTGCATTTGACGGAGTCCGTTGAAATCCTTGAAGAAATTTATTTTGCTTTCCTAAATTTTCATTAGTTATTTTATGATCCACACCTACATAAAGGATGTTCGGATTAGCCAATGATTTGTTTTTATACAAACAACCCATAAAGAATCATTAAATAAAAAGAATATCACAGTACTTAGAATTTTTTTGAAGTCTTACTGATATTTAGATTTGAGTCTCTTGTTCTAACTTGGTAAAATACTATTCAAATGAAACATCACATCTCTTGGAACATTATATTATGTGTCTATTTAGTAGAACACAATGCAATGACTAAATATTATTGTACCTTTCCACAATAAAAATAAGCAGATTTGTATTCCTCTTTACAGTTCTCATCTGGCCTTTGACTTTAAGATTGGGGTTCAAATCTTGACTGAGTGTTTATCTCCTTTCACAAATGTGGGTACATTTTCTATTATTTCTACCTTCCTCACTGTTACTCCAATAGGGAGACTAAAAGTGTGGATACTGCGGATGGACAATTAGTAAAACACCATGCACTAAAACAACCATTTGCACATTATTGTTAAAAACTATAATTGTTTACAGAGAAAGCAGAAGAACAAGGACAACAGCCAAGTGAATGGATTGGACCCATTAGCTGAAGATGATGATGAACATTTGAAACAAATCGCTCGCCAATTTGAACAGAAATATGTGAGTCTCAATTGTTAATTTATTTTAGAAATATGTGTGTCTCAATTATTAATTTATTTTAAATTATAAAACAAAATATTGTTTGCTTGAATCTACTTGGGTCGGTTGTATCTTTCTTTCAATACTTAGAAAATCTATAGGTTGCATTCTTGTCTGGCAGACAAACTAATCCAGCTTTTATATAGGCCTAATATAGATTTTATAAAATATTGAAACAAAAATGATCATTACAAGCTGGAAAAAGATAAAACCTAAAATACTTATACCATTGAACAAAATAAAATTGCTCACTTTGGTAGCCACATTGTCTAAGGTGCTACTCTTGCATTAGACTAGACTCAATGACAGAGAGAGAGGTTCAAATCTTGATCAGGTTTTGCCTACTGAGTTTATTTTTTTTCAAAAATGATTTTTCACTCTCCTTCAAAACAATTGCGGTTCCACTTCTTAATATGACCTTCATCCCTAAAACAATTAGCATAATTAGTTCATAAGCATGTAACCCGAATGGGTAGTAAGACACAGTACTAAAAAAATTAAGGCACCAGTATAGTAATAAAAATTAACTAAATAGGTTGCCTACTTTTTAAAATGTAACTGGTGACTGGCGGTTTAGCGGTAAGGTGTCAAGACTTCTTGCCGCAGGTCCGGGGTTCAATCCTCAGTCCCGGCACCGGTTTACCCCATTGCCAAACCCTTCTGTCACCTCTGACAAGACTTGTATTAACCACAACTTGTGAATGTGTGGAATGCCAGTCCTCCACCATGGTTCGGATTTCACGTTAAGCTGTAGGTCCTCCATTTCATCTCCCAATTACCCTACCATTACATATTAGTAAGTGTGTATAACCCGAACTGGTAGTAAGACGCGGTGATGATAATAATAATAATATGTAACTCAACAACCAGATACCAGACCATTAATTTAACACATAAATTAATTAATTAATGCTACAATGAATGTATTTATAACCAACAAATGTTAACATTTAGTAGGTTAGTTATTTATATTTTCTAATAGCAATTTGAGAATTAATGTCTCTAGTAAAGTAAAACACACTTAACCGTATTTTCTAAGATTTGGATATGAGATTTGTAAGTAAAAAAAATATTCAAGATTTTATTAGTAAATTAGTGGATTTGATTTATTATCTATAATTTTTATGCTTTATTTTTACTTCATGATTTTTTCTGTGCATAATTTACATATTTTTGTGAGTTTTAATTTAAAAGATATTACTTTTTCAGCTTCATGTTGAATTTTCAATAGTAAATTTTTTATTAAACTCATTCTCAGCACCGCCATTATTATCATCATCATGGTTATTATTATTAAATTATGTACTTCAAGAAGTATGTTTCCTTGTTAAAATTGGATCCTACAATATGTCATATTAGCAGCTTACTTTAGTAAACACAATGAATTTTTTTTACATCTTTCTTTGTTTGAGGTCATCAATAAGTTGCTTTTGTGGTATTACTGGTCCCCTTATCTCTTCCACTTGGCCTTTGACATCACTCAATAGGGCATTTCTTCTCATAATGAGAGCTAGACAGTTGGTCTTTCTTCGTCTAATCACCTGTACAATGGTTCCTTTTCATTTACCTTTCTTGGAATTTCTTCATTAGTCACCTTATTTGTCCATTTATTCTCCTCCATTACCACATCTCTCCAAATATTTCTTCTTTTGTTTCCTCACGGTCCATGTTTCAGTTCTATACAAAGCAATGCTTAACTGCAATTTTAAAAAGTTTTTTTCCCTTATTTCCAGGTTCAGTTTGCTATTCAGTAACATCCTCTTCTTGCTGAAAGCAGCCTTGGCCATTGATATTTTTGAATTTATTTTGCTTGTACACTGCATATGTCAATATTAAATTTACTAAATTTTTGAAATTCTCCACATTATCCAACTGTTGATTACAATGTTTCTTGTTTATTCTCTCAGGGAGTCAGACACCTTTAGTCAGTAGCGTGGTAGCTTACTGAGCTAAAAGTTCTGAGTTCATGGCCAAAAAGTTTATCATTGATGAAATGGGGGTAACCCTTTCACAGTAATGAATTAACGGCTGGAGGCTTGGAGTCTGTTATATATTTAAGTTAGTTTATAGGTCGTGTGCTGATATAATCAGCTGGTTCAGAAAGTGCATGTTAAATACTTCCAATAAATAGAAGAAAAAAAACCTCTTTGGGATAACCTCATTGCTTTCAATTTTTTGATGTTAACTTGCATTCCATACTTTATTCCAGTCCAAACAAGCGTGTTCATAATAGTTTTAAGTTCTTATTCTTGTTTCACCAATATTGCCAAGTCATCTGCATAATTTCATTGTATCACACAGCCTCTTATTTTGAAATTTTCAATTACATTATCTTTTAGAATGTGTAAAGGAAATAACACCATGCTACATATTTCATACAATTAACAACACATTTTAAACATTTTATTTCAATGGTGATATTGGCTAATTACTAATCTGTGAACTACTATATTGATTTAGGGGACAAGTGGTGCTAAGAAGAAACATGGCCGGCTTGAGGACTATGTTGATCTTGGGGCTGGTTACGATGAGAGTGACCCATTCATCGACAACACAGATGCTGTAAGTATCCCTGTCCCCAGATCTAAGAAATAAACAACCGTTCTATGCTGGAGGCATGGTAGACTAGGCATGGAGTGGTGTGGAATGCTGCTCTGGTAAGTAGTTTATTTAAACTTTATCTGTGAATTGGTTCTCATCATTGGTCAGGTATTGTTGAAAATACATTTTCCTTGTGAGTTATGTACAACAGAGCCTATGGATACAAAGGGGTTTAGAACACATGGCAGACACAGTATTAACAACCTCGGCATACCCTTGCAACACTACAGGATAAAGACAGTTGATAGATATGTATCTCTTCCGTTTTGAGTGTAGTAAAACTATAATTTAAAACCAATAATTTCTGACTTTATTTTTATTAATTTTCATTATGATAAAATCATTTAACCATTTGGCCTCCTCATTGCTAAACGTTTTACTAATTTCTTTGAAATAACAGCATTTTTTATAGTATAAATTAAATTGAAGTGGTATTAAAAGTTAGTTTTGCCTATAACCATAATTTAATTTGTCTAAACATCCTTATTTGTGGTTGTGAGGATAGTCATGTATTGTATTACAAATATGTGCATAATGTGAATGAATTCAACTCATACTATACTATCTGTATCCTGTACCACATTAAAATTGAAAAATAACATGACATGGTTTCTACTCTAAATCAAGGTGTCATTTAAAAGTGTATATACACAACTTGATTCATTAATCCATATTACTAGCTTTATTGGTCTTAACAAAAACATAAATATTTTATCATAATATGTATTATATTGAGAAATGGGATCAATTATTGAAAAAAATATACTATTGAACTTTGTCTTAGTACGATGAGGTGGTACCGGAAGAGATGACCACGGCACATGGTGGCTTCTACATTAACTGCGGAGCTCTTGAATTTAAGGAAGTAGAGGAACAGTCTGATCCAGATGATGACGATAAAGATGCAAAACCTAAAAAAAGAATTAAGGTAAATACTTTAATCAAAATTACTACACACATTTTTGTAGCTAGTTTGTTAATTCATTTAAACTCTGATAGTGATCTGTGCTGTTGGGTTATTCAGGAAAAAAACATTACACTTGTGTATTCATCCTCGGGATCACTTCCTCTAAATTCACCCTTCCCAATCCCTAACCCATTAGCAGAATTAGTACTTAAGTGTATAACACGAATGGTTAACTTAAGAAGCGGGGATAAATAAAAAAAACTTGTATGAATCAAATCTATAATTGTAGAAAATATTATTCAAAAATTTTGAATAGTCATAATTGAATCATATTCTAAAATTATGTTCAATAAAAAGTTACAGATTAGGAAAAAGCACATCAGATTACAGATTAGTTTTGGAGCCTAGTCTTATAAGTTATCATGTTTCAATGTAATTTATTCAACAATAGTTCACCTTTCCAAAGTTAAGCAGCAAAGAGCTTCATCTGTATTGGTGATTACCCGCCTCGGCGTAGTTGGCTAACGCGTTTGTTGTGTTGAGCTCGACTGCTGAGGATGGGGAGATCGAGGTTCGAATCTCAGTCGGGTGAACTGGGGGGGTTCCTAAATGGTGTTCCACTCTCCCTCCACGCGAATTCAGGTTCACTTCCTCTAATTCAACCTTCCCAATTCCTAATCCATTAGAGTAATTAGTACTTAAAGCATATAACCTGAACGGGTAGTAAGACGCGGTGCTAAATATAATATGTATTGGTGATTATAAATTATTTCAATGTATATATCTTCAATCATCAAAGTTAACACATATGCTATGTACTATACAAGGGTAATAAAAAGAATTATTGCCTAATGGCTTGGAAATGTGTAATAAGACAGTGAAGAAACACTGCCCAGTTCTTAAAGTAATTGATAGTGAAGGAAGCCAACCTGAAAGGATAATTAGGCTAGGCCTGGATAGAAAAACACTTCTCTTTTCATTTATTCTCTTTAAACTATTACACTTCACACATTACCTCCTTGTCCATTGGCAGCAGTGTAAAGTGTGAACTGAGTTCTTCTTTTCATTGTAAAGGCCATATTGTGTTTGTCTCTCTTTTATATGTTTCTATCCACCTTTCCTATACCTTGTTCCAATTATAATATAATACTTCACACATTAACATTTTCAGAGATATTCCTTTACCATTTGAAGAGACACAGTGAAAAAACGCAATGCGGCCTAACCTAACTATCCTTTCAGGTTGGCTTCCTTCACTATCAATTACTTTACATTATTGTACAGTGTTTCTACTGTTTTATTATACATATTATACAAGGTTGTGATAATAGTCTAGATACAAAGGTTTTATGAAGGCTTTTGTTGAGAAAAAAGTGCAGTTTATTTTCCTGTCATGGTAAAAATTAATAGTCATTTACTTCTCTGCATAGAAATTGTTTTTAAAAATACATTAATATATTTTATGTATATTGTAAAATTTACAATGGCCTTAAACCCAATTGAATTTTTCTAGTGTGATTTGAGTTATCGAATTGAATAATATAAAATTCAAATCTGTATTGATATTAACAAGGATTTGCATATCCTTGAATTTTTGTTTGTAATTTCCAGGATGCTCAATGATTCCTACCAAACAATTAAATGGTGGCTTCAAATAAACCTCGTACACTTTTTACTAGAGCTGGGTCGATTTCACTATTTCTTGAATATCGAATTCGAATCATAGCAAATTGCTAGAAATGTTAATGATTTACTAATAGACCTACATTACACAATATAAGCCTAAACTGTAAATTAAGATATATTTCAATCGTGCTTTCAATTTTAATCAACCCCAACCACCCCTCGCAAAATACTGGTTAAAATCCAGCCGAATTAAACAATCTAGACTCATTATTATGGTTTGAAATTAAAATCAATCAAAATTTGAGTATCTTCTAGTTATTTAAAAAAATGTTGATAGAATGAGTTAAGTTTCTAAAAAAACATGTGAAGTAAACACATTTACCTTTTGACCAACTTTAATCATCATTGAAAGGTTATAACTTATTTTAATAAGAAAGCAAAGATAAAAATACAAAACGATTTAAAAAAAAGAGACTAAAATGAAGTAATTTCAATATATTGCACCATAAAACTTTTTTTTTAAATATCAACTCTGTAGTATTAGAATATCATGTGAAATGCTGGCTCCCTTTACCCAATAGGAAGCTAGCCTTCACATCATCAGGTTACCAGGAGTTATCCTATTTTATTACATTCACGGTAGGAATTACTCTCTGGAAGGTCTTTTTTCCTACCAATATCCTACTATATAGTAGATTTATGGTAGGGAAAAAGGCCTTTCAGAAGTCAATTCCTACGGTGAATGGAATATAGTTAGTTTTAGCACTGGTGACAAGGGGTTCAAGAGGCAAGGGCTAGGTCATTTATAAGCAACTTATGCATATGAATCCATATAGTGATACACAGTAAAACAGTTTGATTCATCACATGGCTGTTTAAAATGGTGCCAGTAATATAAATCCATATAGTGATACACAGAAAAACAGTTTGTTTCATCACGCAGCTCGTTAATACGGTGCCAGTAATATAAATCTATTTAGTGATGCAACAGTTCCGGTAATATATTAGCATAAGTAACACATTTATACACAGCAAACAGTACTCATAACACGAAACGTTTAATATCATATAATAACAATCTGTAATATAACAAAACTCTGTCATCTTATATCATATCTTAAGTATTGAAGGTGTAATCATTTTAATTAATCTTGTGCAACATCAAAAGTCTTGCTCATTTCATAAGAATAAGTATTATATATAATCAGATCACATCACTATTTACAAGTGTGCATTCAGGCACACACGAGTCATCATCTTAAAATCCAGATATCATTATATTGATTTCTGAGAATACATTCTATTTAAAACACATATTGCAATATGTCCATTTCCATTTTATTAGGCAGGACTATGTTTGAATATTTAATGAACTCTTAGTTAAAATCAGTTAAAAAAGAAATTGTGAATTAGCAAGTTGTTATTTGATTCTTAAAAACTCAATAGCTCTTACTAAATGATCAGATTCCCTGAATCAATTCTAAACAAACAATCAATGCACAATATGTGGGCGGGTAGGCATAAATAAACTTTTATTGCGCTTACCTGTTGATAGCATTTATTTTTCATGAAACCAAACAAAATATCTAACTTAAGGATCATATGACATAATTTGGGGCTCTTTGGATAGTTGTAGATAATTAAAACCAGTTAGGTACTAAGAATTAAGACTCATGTTTATTTAATCATCACTCTGGCAAGTAAACATATACATCATGGTGGCTGACTTTGTATCGTGCGTAATGTTTTTATTTCTGTTAAAAAAAGCTGTAACTTGCTTTATATATTTTGAGTTTATTTGTAATTCTAGTTTTGATTTTCGGTTTTTGAAGAGTTTTAATGTGTTCATTAAAATATATACGAGATTGTTTGTGAGGTGAAGGTTTCAGAAATAAGCATGCGTCAAAACGGTCGAGTCCAAGTCTCATAGAGGTGGGAGGGTAGGATAGCATGTGTGATTTTCTACACCTAACCGTTATTATATAAAAAAAGAATCTTTTTATTTATGTTTATCTCTTTTGTTCAACAAAATAATGATCACGGATTATGTTGTGCTTTTCAAGAAACCCTAAATTGGTAATTTTAGAAATCAAAATATTATGCTTTATTTATAAGGTGAAAGATTTTATTATCGAATCCAGTAAAACACCGAATCCTCGAATCTCAAACACTTGTCAGAATTCGATGGATTCAAAGATTTGAGTGGCCCATCTACTTTTTACTTTTATGTTAGGAAAATCCACGTTCCTGTTGAAGCACTGCAACTAAAATGTAAAAATTTCTGCGGAAGGGGGTAGCTAATGCTTCTGAAGAGGGTATTCTATTTGTACATCATTGTTCACGTTTTTGCTAATGCAATGGTTAATTTGCTAAAGTTTTTCATTAAATTGATATATTTTAGTTTAATTTATTAAAGAGCTTGTTTGATCCATTTGTGTGCATTCTTTTTGAGCTCTCATTTACATATTCAGGTAATTTTTTTCTAAATTCTCTCATTATTTAGAAATTGAATGTCATATTAATAATTTTGTGACAAATTTTAATTTACTTATCTTAAATAAGTTTCTCTGTGTGGCTAATGATTGCCCTTAATTACATACAAACACAAACCTGCCTTTTTTTAGTGCTATTTTACAAATCTATCTTTAATACTTAAATGTTTTCCCCTTATACTACCCAGAAAGGAATATCAAAACATGTAGTTAAAACGAGAGTTTAAACTCTCAAAATTATTCCAAATTTAGGAATTTGAAATTTCTCATTTTTGATCTCACCCGAAATAGTATACGCCATCTCTGACCAAATCAAAAATGTACATCTGACACCCTTAGCAAATTAAAAATGTACATCTCAGACACCCTTACCAGTAGGCTATGTTAAACATTTAAATTACTTTTAGGTTTCATTTTACAATTTTCTTCTAATTTTCATCACGCCAAATTTCAGGAAATACTTTTTGCATCCTCTACAGTATTTAATACTTAAATAGCATTTGTATATATTTCTAATACTGTTTTCTTTTGTAATTCACAGAGATTGAGTAGTGATCAAGGGTCAGATGTAGGAAAAGCAGCCAATGTTCCTATTAAAGTGAGTAAAGTTTCATGTTTAATAAAGGTAGAAATGAAAAATATAAACTTACACGCATCCCAAGACCTAATTGCATTAATTTGAGGAATTGGGCCAACTAGGACTATTAGGACTACTTATATTTTTTCAAGTTAAACCTTTTAATCCATACATTTAATCTAAACTTAAATAAACTATATAGTATTGATTGAATATTGATCTCTGTTAATCATTGGGCCTCATTGTTTTAGATATATTTTTATTTAGCTGTTGCATTAATAGCAAGACTGTACACATTGTTTACCTTTAAAGGTAGCAAGCTTACATGGACTGCTTACACTATGGGATGGGTAACACTGATGCAGATTATAAGATATAATATTCTGAAAATTAAAAAAATGATACCTGGACACGAGAATTGAATCCGGGACTTTTGGCATACTAAGCTCACTAAAAAGCATAAATAATAGCTTTGGCTATTTGATTCTTATAATATATAGTAAAGGTGTATTGTAATAACTCTCTGGGTAAACAGTGTACATATGAGGTAAATTATAAAATAATTCAAGCAAGTAAGTCTAATATTATGTGAATGTATGGACGACTCATAAAAGGTAAATTTTAAATACTGGCGAACCATCGTTGACATTAACCCAACTTTCATTTGCACCAAAGTAAAATGATCACATTACATGAGTGCAGTTGAAGTATGTATGGAGGTATTGTTGATAATAGTGTTGTGTGCCTACACATTTATTTGTGTTGGCTGCTTGGCACAAGCGTTAATTTTGCCCTATTTAATTCAATACTTCTTGAGGCCTGACCCCTAAATATTAACTTTATCTATGCCTGAATATTAGTTCTCACTTGACAAATATCTCTGTGTTAGAAATTCATTAATACAAATATTTTCCAAATTATTGTTAAAGAGGACGTAAATGCAGTGTATTTATTTAATACATTTTAAATCTATTTTTTTTTATCTGAATGGCAGCTATAGGTATAGATAAATTTAGAGGTGCCCTAGAGTGGCTTTAGAAAACCAACTAACATTAATTAAAATAATACAACCCTACTTTATTTGGCTGGCCAGTAGTTTTTTTTAATACATCTTTAAAGAAAAAATGTTATATCTGTCTTAATATTTATTTTTTTGTCCTTGACAATAATTCCATTGTTCTCTACCCTGAACTTTATTGTACATACTGTTTGTTTTAATCGGCTACCTGCACTGCTTGCGCGCTTTGCTTTATCTGCTTGGTTGTGTTGTGTCATACATCTCACATTTATCTTGCTGGTCAAAAACATTTTTAAAATATTTGTAAAACATATTATTATTTTAGACATTTTAACTGGAAAAATAATTGTTGGAGGGAAATGCTGAAGAAAATATAAATGGTATATGCACCTTGATATAAAATAATGTGTTATAACTGACACATTTTACTCTAATTCATTTTATTTACATTCTTCATGCTTTCCGATAAATGAAAAGCTTATTACTAAATTGTCAACACAAAGGCTTTGTTCTATTTCCGATGCAGACATCGAGGCTTAGTTGTGTGGGTAATGGGTGAGATTTTTGACACACTTACTAAACTAGTTTTAAAACCCTTGCACTGAGTGTTATGTGGCCCGTGTGTTCATCACAGCGCTCTCGCACACAGCTTGTTACGGGCTCAGGAGCACAATGTCAATAGTTGTCTGCAGTCTGCACGAGGTGAGGAACACATGGGAGTCTCTCCTCATCTGAACTTGCTCACGATTGTCTTTGTTTGCATGTGTTTGCTGCACACTATTTGTTACTCTGGGTTTTAGTAAGGATGAATCCTTTGAATTCTATGATCACTGGAATTTCCAAGGATATTCAATGATAAGAAGAAGAAAACATCCAAAATAAAAAAAACTGGATTTCTTAATTTAAAGATGTTACGATGGTTAATTCCAAAATAATTTTAGGAGGTCCTAACAACTAGACGTATCCAACCTCTACCTGGATGAGGGCGGCATACGTTCTTGGGGGGGGGGAGGTGGGGGGGGAGGTGGGGCATACATTAAGTTTGTAGGACTTAATGCCCTGATATTATAATATAGGGTAAACTGACATCCTGTTTTTAAAATGGGATTGTCCCTTTATTTTGACAGGTCTTGTTATCCCCATGAAACTTGAATGGGGCACTAAAATTGTCCCTTGGCTTAGACTGTTCTTGTTATCCCCATGAAACTTGAATGGGGCGCTAAAATTGTCCCTTTTTATTAATTCCCAGTCCCGTTTGGTCACTTTAACTGTGGCATAATTGCAGTAGTTATAGAAGCTTTGATCATTTTAAATGTCAAATGTGCAAAAGGCTTTGCTAATGATGTGTGAAATGAGCATCATAATTGTATTCTGAGATTGAATATGTGCACACTTTGACTATTGTCATCTATTGTAAACACTCTCTCTCTCTCTCTCTTTGATAAGTTGAAAATGACAGTCTGATTAATGCTGCACTGTGTGGTAGCACTGCTCCATCAGCTGTTTGGACTAATAACAAGCGTTAAAAATGGTGTGTTGTGTTTGTATGCTTTGTTTACTCCTATAAGTAAATTTGGTGTATGGTATGTTGATTTATTTTTAACATTGAAATTCTTAGCTTGTGAAGTATTAATTGCTAAGTGATATTTCATCCCTTACATCATGCCAAAAAGAAAGTGCAGTTTCAGCATTAAAAGAAGACGCCACAGCAGGCAAGGTGCAATGTACTGTGTGTCATTCAGTTTTTCATTTGCCCATGGAGGTCAAGCAAAAGTGTTATATCATTTTTTACAAGAAATGAAACCGGGCAATTAACTGATGAAAGTAAGTCTTGCAGCTCAAGGAGCTTTATTGGCTTTTCATGCAGTGAAACATAACCTTTCCTTTTGATCAATGGACTCTACATATGCTATAATGAGAAATTTATTTGAAAATAAATTTACGCGTGGGCAAACGAAGTGCAAATCAATTTTAGTAAATGGCCTAGCTATGTAGAGCAAACCCACATGCATCCCGTTTTTGTCCCTTTGTTTAGGCGAGGAAAAAGTCAAAATGTCCCATTTTTCTGTTTTGAAATTTTGGTCATCCTATTATTATAAAGATATGAACGAATAATTATTTTTAACAAATACATACATACATACATACATACATCACTTGAATAACATTATACTTAAATTTCTAGAAAATTAATAGAAATTTCAAATTAGTGAGTATTTACGTCAGAACCTTTTGATTTTATGGATTAATTAGGAGAAAGTTTCTCCA
This sequence comes from Timema californicum, assembly GCA_902141385.1. Classification (NCBI taxonomy): domain Eukaryota; kingdom Metazoa; phylum Arthropoda; class Insecta; order Phasmatodea; family Timematidae; genus Timema; species Timema californicum. Next base: position 308,772 of record CABFOW010000288.1, read on the forward strand.
TAAAATCCAGGCGAAAAATTATTAGGTTGAAAAATACAGGTACATGTCTCCCCCGAATGTGATATCTTTACAATTAACTAGGTTAAGTAATATACACATTTAAAAGAACAATGTAGTCTATGTATTTAATTTCTTTCTCAAAAGGTTAAACCACAGAGTTTGAAAATACAATTGCACATATCTGAAACCAGATGAAACCGATTTTGAGCAGTGTACATTAGATGGGGGATAATGGAAGGGTGAGTCATGCCCTTCACCCTACCCAAAATAACCAGATTTTACAGACCTGTCGATCACTTTCCGTAAAATCGCAGATACTGGTTGTTAATCTGAAGTTCATAAAGTCAAGGGCTTACTGTATTTTAATTTGAGCTGGCAGGTCGCAGCTTGAACATGCCTGCTAGACCTCTAATTTACCAATTAACTGAATGTTAATTCACAGAATAACAAAAAAAGTGCCAGTTACCTATGTTTCATATTTTCCTTAGCATCTAATAGGTGTGTGCGAATTTCCGAAACTTCGACTTGGCTTTGAAACAAATTCCGACTTCGAAGCCTTACCAATAAAAATATTGACAGCTAAAATACTCCATTTAGTTTCAATTATTGACATTCTGATCTGTTTAATACATTACAGATTAATATTGAAATGGAAAAAATCTCAAGTAATTTCATTGTAAGTTGTGATAATTTGTCATAACACAAAATATTACAAATAGTGGTCAATAGGACATTTCACAGGTAATTTTAGTTCATTAAGTTATATAAATAATCACAATATAATTTTTCAAGCATAAAACTACTGAAAGAAAATATTTGAACCTTGATTTGGCTTCGAGAATATTTCTTATATTAGATTAGAATTCACTTTGAATTGAAAAAAGTGGACTTCACACTAATAGCAACTAAAGTCAATACAAGCACAATCTTAATTGTAAACAAAACATACCACTTTGGGGAAGTTAACACCATGCTTATTATTCTTTCTAAGATTCAAAACTGAGATTTATAGGGAATAGTGAATTCAAATTCGAAAAACTATGAATTCTACCCATAACTAGCTTTTTCTCTCACCTAATGTGAGTGAGTCTGTTATATTCAAGGGATGATGTATCATTAAACTAGGCACTATTCCACACTGATTTCACATCACACTAGGCATAATTATCAACTAGACTGACATTTTAAAATAGATTATAATGTTATTAATTATGGTTTGGTATATTTTTATTTATTATTTTTCTTTTTTAGAGTAATCATTATTTTTTGATATGAAGAAATATTTATTACCTATTTAGAGAGTTTCTTGACATTATTGTTGTATTCAATAAATCATTTAATTTATCTTTGTCTAGAGTAAATCCATGCATCTATACATTAAAACTATACATACTTTTTGTTGTTCTTGTAATGCAAGATGTTGCATGACTTTTTTTTGTACTTGTGAATGTTTGCAATTTTTAGTGCAGAAAGTAAGTTAGACTAGGTAAATGTTTTAATTATTTTAGATCACATGTAACAAACTATAGTTACTGTTAGGCTACTTATTGTCTCATCGAATTAAAATGAAATTCATTGCTAAAATGATGTGTTGTTTTGATTTATTTTAAATACTTCATGTAAGATATACATAATTAGTTCAAATACTAAAACTCTTTTGACACAACTCACAAACAAAGTTCCTTAAAAGTGACTATTTTTGCTTTAAAGTTGCAAATAGACTAATTCTACATCCATGTGGTTTAACTTGACTCACAAATTCTGATATTTTTTATCATCTTTTACTGTTGACAACATTGTTAGATTGGCTGATTAGGACCATTACACAATGAAGAATGGAAAGCCAAATATGCCTGTAAAGTGTACGTGGAAATAGGTTAAATGTAATTCTTATACTAGTCTAACCATTTTTTGGCATTCTTACAGCGATTTAAGATAAACATTTACCAAAACCAATCAATGCCCCGGTTTTATTGTACCATATAATAGTTTAGTCATTGTTACTCAGTATAGTACTTTTCTTGTGATGACGATTCAGATTAAGTTGAAGCCAAATGGCATGGATGTATTTTGTTTGGTTTTGTAGTATATTATTTTAGTAAATGTGCAATCAAGTTTATAAAAATACACCTCTTAATACAGCTAATTTATAGAAGCGTGGTTTAATCTAACATTTTTACGTGAAAATATTGGCTTGTCATCTTAAGTGTTTAATTGAGAATAAAGGTTTTAGTTCTAGAGATTAACCTTGAGGCCGTTATAGGGATTGTTGAGGGAATAATTTAAACTCGGATATTTATTAGTTTAAAATCATATGATTTTAGAAAGCAGATTTGTGTAGCGTTAAAATCGGCAATCACTTGACAAATAGTTGGCAATAAACTAACAATTTGTAGAGGATGGAATGAGAAATGATTTGATTTAAACTATAATCCTTAGCTTACAAAATCCTACATAAGATACTTTTATATACCTGAAGCATTATTTGAATACATGTTTTACTATAGCTTCTTAATGCATTTACTTTAAAAACTGTTAAATTGTTGCAGAAACCAAAGTTGGATGAAGAGGACAAGAGGGTGGAATTAGTGAAAAAGAAACGTTTGTCAGTGGATGATGTGGAACTGCAGAAAAGGAAGAAGAAGAAAGAGCTAGAAATGGAAGAACTGGGAAATAAAACACCTACTGTGAAAGAGTTAGTCAAAGAAAAGCGTGAAACTTTGGAGATGGACGTTGTGCCAGGTGAGTTGTCATTAATTTTAATTTTTTTTTTAAATAGTGTCTTTTATTTAATATAAAAATATGTAGAATTTTCAAAATGTTATATCTGATTATGATTGAATTCATCGATCACTATTCACATATATCATGCTAAGTAGTAAAATGCAACATTCTACTTTTAAAATATTTTGATATGCTTTTTAAAGTACTAAGTAAAAGTTTATAAAACATATCTTGCGATGTTTAGGTGTCTAAAAATATTTTGTGGAATTTATGTAATACTATCTCCAAGTCAATTAACTGGGTAACAAAGATTAAAGATTACTCTTTAGCCAAAAATTGTATTAAAGTGCGGTTTTATGCCTTTTTCACTTGAAAACATTCAAATTGATATCAATTTTATTAGTTTTTTCACTTTACAATAATTATTTTTATTATATATTAAAATTTTATTATAAATTTAAATTTTCATATTATTATAAAACTGATTCCTGTTTTTTTAAAAAGTAGAATACAGAAAACTGCACCACAATGCGATTCTTGGCTTATGCTTTGTTACCTAAGTTGGGTGCTATCCATGGAGTGAGAATGAACTTTTAAACCAGTTTAGAGAGGCGCCTAATTATATTTTTTTATTGCCTTAATGCTAGTGAAGCCAACCACATAATGTGGGCAGTTTAATAAGTTGACGAGGGCTGTGAGTAGTTTTTTTTAACACCATGTCTTACTACCCATTTAGGTTGTACACATGTGTTGTCTATATTCCTGTGGTAGATATTACAGAGTTTGAATTTAAAGTAAGTGTACCTGCATTTGCATGGAGGTAGAGTAGAAAACTAATGAGGAAATAAACACCTTCATTACACCCGACTGCAATTAGAACCAATTCACTTTTTAATGTGTGTGTATGTGTCATGCTCTAATATAATAGCTGTTTACTTTTTATATTAAACATGTGTCCACTATCTTGTGCAGAATCTGAAGCTGTCGTGCTGGATACAAATAATCCCATGATTACTCCTGAAGTTAAAAATCCAATGATAACTCCTGAAGTTAAAAGCTCAATGATAACTCCTGAAGGGAAAAGTCCATTGGTTACTCCTGAAGGGAAAAAACTAGAAAACACTTCTATTAGTGATGCAATTGAGTCTGTGGTGAATGCGGCTCGTGTTGATGATGAGTGTAGCAAAGATAGCGCAAGTTCTCTTTTCAAGTCACCATCAGGTAATCCTTCATAAATATGTATGGGGCTTTTGAATCTCAAATTCCTCAGGATATTGGAGTTTGAAGGATTAAAAAAATTTTTTTTCCCCTTCAAATTTTGAATTTAAAAGATTTATATTTTGGTATTATGATGCTTTGGTCCATCAACATCAAATGGAAAATCTAACAATAACCCAGACTAGAGCCTAATTTGCTTACAAAGGCCCTTCTGGAATACTTTCTTTCCTCTCAAAATTCTATTTTTAGTATAATTTTACTAGTTAAAAGATTTTACAGATTGATCTGCATAGTAAAATCAGGCTTTATTATTTTATCACATTTTGCATTTTGTTGATTCACCAGCTATGTTAAACTATTTTTACAATGAAACATTTTGTAAATCATATTTAGTGTCTTAGGACCACTTTCAAAGTCAGACTCAAGTGTGTCACTATTCTATACACACAAGATGATGCCTACCTAGACCTGAATGCGAAACTGGCTCATTTCTATTAAAGTAGGTTTAAGTTTGTGTTTAGTATAGCGCCATACTTGAGGCAAACAAAGTCTGACTTTGAAACTGGCACATAATCTATGGATATAAGTATGCACAGAATATAAAAAAATATATAATCTAAATTATTTTAGGAAACATTTTATCCACATTTAGGTTTGAGAGATATTTTATATTAAATTCTTTGTGTCTTTGAATTAAAAAAGTTGACTATCCACATCCCAAATATTAAAACTATTAAAAAGATTATAAAAATACAAAAATTATAAATACACTAGGGGTGTACCGATGCAGATACCGATGAATCATTATCGGGCAATTATTAGTGCATCGGCACTTTGTCGTAATCCGTGATTATTATGCCGACTAATTTTTTTTCTTAAAGAAATTTTTTTTAGTTAGGAGCTTAGTGATCAAAGTTGCAAAAATACACTTATATACACACTGCATTTGGGCTGTGGGCCATGCAAAGATTACATAACCAGATAAAGAAATATCAAATATAAGTTCATAACTTTGATAAAACTTATAATCTTATTTCAAATTTTATCGGTTGTACAGAAATTAATAAAAAATTAAGATTATCATAGCTTTAACTGTTGATTTTTAAATAAAATCTTTTGTATTAATTACATTAACTGTTATCATTTTCTTAAGCATATTTCCCAATAGTTATTAATAAATAATTGATAATCAGGACTAACAATCATAACAGTGTGTTAATGTGTTGATGTACTCTACATCCATTAGTGTTTCCAGCCTGTGGCATGGGTCAGTTTTTTATTCTAGTCATATATTTTCCACTACCGGCTTACTAGTTCTGTCAAAGTTTCATATGCCTTATAATCTAACTCAAGACTAGGACAACCACAACATCCAGTCCCCGGCCGTTAATTAATCACTGTGAAAGGGTAAACTCACATTCCACCAATGATAAATTTTTTGGCCGTGCCGGGAATCGAACCCGGGGCCCTTAGTTAAGTAGACAGACACACTACCGACTAAGCTAAGGTGTCAAATTGAGGAAATTGTGTAAACAGCACATCCATGAGGGCAATACCTATATTGACATTTTATTTTGGTTACTGAAAAAGAAACTTCAAGGCTTATGTAATTCTATTACATTACATTTTAATATAAACAAATATACTGTTCATAAAAACATTTAGTTAAAAATCTTAAAACCNNCCCCCCCCTTTCTTCCCCCCCCCCTTTCTTCTCTCCCCCCATTGCTAATTTAAATGAATTTAAATTTTCACTTTTGCCTTGATAGTTAAACATTAACATATTCAGCCTAATTATTATGAAAAAGAGTTCAATCTAAGTTTATTTATTGCTTTAGGTAGAATATTACTACTTTGTAATATCAAAAGCAAAGGTAAAACTAATTTTATCAAAACATTTTGTCTAGTTTCTGCACCATCGTCGGACACAGAAAATAGTCAAGATGCAGAGGGCAAAGAAAAGCTAGAGGTCAAAGAGGAATTGAAACTGCCTGATGATTTGACTGAAGATCTTCTTGAAATGCTGGATAGTTTAAAGAAAGCAGCAACAAGTTCAGCCGAGGGGAAATGCAAGTTCTTTTCTGGAGATGTTAATAAAACCCTTTTAAGGTCAGATTCCTCTGCTGTGTTAATATTTTTCAAACTCCCCCCACCCTTCCTCCCCCATTTCCAAAAGCTCTTGAGCTGGTCTAAAATTTTAAGGGGGTATAGAGGATGTATGCAAGCTCAAAGAAGTTAAAAGTGGATATTTATTAGAAGTCATATACTGGAAAGTTGGATAAAAACTAAAAAGAAACGGACGCCCTATGGCTTTTACAGTGGAAAGAACATAGTTCACACTTTACATAGCTGTGATCGGACAGAGGTAGTTTCTACCTTTTCAAGAAGTCGAGTGTTACCTCCCAATCTTCGAACTAAGTTTCATACAATGTACATCTTATAGAGAGATTATATAGAGTTGCTAAGCAATCCATAGTTCATCTAATTTTAATACTTCTAGAGCAGGGGTCACCAATTATTTTTGATGGAACTTCATTTTAAAAACTCGACATACTTCTGTGATCCAGCAAATCTTTTATCAATGACTCAAGTTCAAGCCATTTAGCACTATACTAATTCAAAAACGTGATTTTCTTTCCTTTAACTTCACCTCTGACAAGCCATCTTGTGAATGTGGGGAATGCCAGGCCTCCACCGTGGTTCGGATTCCACGTTAAATTGTAGGTACTTCCATTTAATCTCACAATCACCCTACCATTACATATTAGTGTAAGTGCATACAACCTGAACGGGTAGTAAGACGCAGTGCCAATAATAATAAACTATTTATTAACACATTTGGAGTAAAACCAAATATAAATAAGCACAAAACATTTCACGCTTAGTAATTAGGATGTCCACCATCTGGGAATATCAGAGAAGACTGAATTATCCGGGAATTTGGTAATTTACAAAAAAATATAATCATGGAAACGTTGTTTTAATCAAAATGTGAAATATAACAATCATTAAATCAGTAAATTACAATGTCATTCAAACTTTTTTTTTTGCAGTTGTGGAATATGTTTTATAATGTTTTAATTCCTAGTAAACTATGTCCATACAAATAAAAAATGTGTTTATTTAGATATTAAAACTTATTCATAAAATCTAAAAAAAAGATTAATGAGAAAATAGAGAGGGGGGGGGGGTATAGAAGGGTGTGGCATACTGTTGAGTTAAGAATTTCAATAAATGATCAGAGAAAATCAGGGTAAAAGTCAGGAATTTCATTGCTCAAGTTGAGTATACAGACCATGTCAAACTCGATATCATTACCTTCAAGTCTTACAGATAGCAATATCGAAATAATCGATTATCAACTTAGGTTTAGACCAAACAATAATAACACTGAAACATGTCATATCAAATACGGAGAATGGAATAAAAAATTAGGAAGATATAATTTTGCCAAACATGACCGCCTGTAGCAAGGTCCTTATATATTAATGTCCTTGCTTGGACCTAGTATGAAATCTTTAAAAGGCTATAAACAAAGAATCAAAATTTATGTAGCTTAATGTGTAAAAGTAAGAATCATGATTTTTAATGCTAACTTCAGATAAAAAAAAGCATGAATATCCTGAAAAAACTCATTTTTACTGTGAACCATAGGGATCTGCGAGTACTTGTATTCTGAGCCGAGCCCTTCACCTAAGCTTGAGTTCAAATGTTTTGGAAGATTACTAAATAATTGAATGATTTTTTTTACTATTTTTACCTAGTGCCTTTCTAAAATAATGTATGTTAATTAAATATCAAGACTATATTATTATACTAAATGTTTTCAAACTTAAGATCTTTAAAACTCATATTAATTAATATGTTTAGCTACAAAACTAGCTTTAGTTTAGGAACTATTTAGATAGAATTTTGTTTGTTAACCTGTTTAAAATCGAAGTTGATCTTATTTTTTGCATACATATTATACCTAACTTATTTATATTAAAAACCATTTACTATTTCATATTGTTTGCTAGAAATATTATTTTTAATTTTAAAATCTCAGCACCAACTTTTATAAGAATTAAAAGCTGCACATAAAGGAATGGAAATGGATCAGAAGACGTGATAATGGATGATTACACTAAGGAATAATAAACAAAATACGAAACACTTAAATTTCTTTGTTTATGATTATTACATTTTCTTATAGGGTAAATTAAGTTACACAAGCATATTTTGGGGAAATATTAGCTTATTAAAATGTAAATTTTAATAACTTTTTATCAAGACACTGTAGAAACACACTACAATACTGTAAAGTGATAGTGAAGGAAGCCAACCTGAAAGGATAGTCAAGTTAGGCCTAGATTTAAACAAACACACTTCTCTATTTCTTACTACACTTTTACACTCCCCACTTCAAATTTCCACAGTTGCACATTTATTTGAATTTTCGGAAATATTTATTTATCATATGACGTGACATTAATGAAAAAGTAATATACCTTAAAATTAAAACGAATGTGCAACTTTGATGGAAAGTGTAAGAGTTTAAGAAGACATGAAGAGAGAATTGTTTGTGTCTATCTAGGCCTAACCTAACTATCCTTTCAGGTTCCTTCACTATCACTTAACATCACTATATAGTGTTTCTACACGGTTTTGTTAAAGATGGTCAAACCATCATCCAATTATTGGCTTTATTAACTTTTTTTAATAATTATTGTTGGTGTAATTTTAATGTCCTTAAAGAAATGAGTGTGAAACGATTTTAATAATTTTTTTTATTAGATTTTTATTCGAGTGGTGTTTCTATTTTTAAATTGTGTTTTATAAGTGTTATTTCTAATTTAAAAACTGATATTTCCATTGTTTAACTTTTGTTTTCTGAAGTATTTACTCTTTATAAAAATGAATATCATTCACATTTTAAGAACACATGTTTTAATATACTTTAACATTTTAAAATTAACAATATGCTCTACTTGAACTCGGGAGGTTTCAGAAATACTCGACTAGAGTTCGACTCGAATGAAAAAAAAATCCAAGCTCGCAGACGCTTAATGGTCCATTTTATACATACAAAATAAGTAAAATCTGATACCATTCATATAAACGGCAACACTAGTATAATGCAATCATTGATGTTACCGTGTTGAACATTATATTGCATGATGTGGTATTTGCCAAATTACAAATAAATTGTGTTTATTTAGAAATAAAGCTTAAATTCATGTTATTCGTGTGAAAACAGAATTTTTATAAAAATTTGTTTAATTGCAAATGCAAATTTTCCATACCCCTACTTATTTATTATTGCTGGCCTTCCATGTCCACTACCTGCCCACCATCGAAATAGAATCATTTCTTCTGTTTATCACTTTCTCGTCAAGGTCCTTAAATATATATATATATATCTCCGGTCCGGCATTTGATGACCACTGCCCTAGAATATATACAATAGTATGGTAGCTTTTACTTTTTGATAACCTTTTTTTATCCCATCTGTGTGTCTTATTTGCTGGCACGTTATCTATGGGCCTTGATTCTAGAGGATAAAGTAATAGTTAATGGTTTACTTGGACAAATAAAAAGCACCAACCGGTCTGCCTTTCCTCAATAAATAACAACAAACCCTTTTCTCTCCCTTACACCCCTTACTCTTTACAGCCTGGTTCAGTTTTTTTATTTAAGCCATATATTTTCCACTACCAGATTGCTAGGCCTGTCGTAGTTTCATATGTCGTGTAATCTATTTTAGGACAGGCACAACATCCAGTCCCCGGCCGTTACTTCAACAATGTGAAGGGGTATACCCACATTTCACCAAATACATTTTTCTTCCATGCTGAGAATCGAACCTGAGACCTTTTGCTCAGTAGACATACTACCGATTGAGCTAAAGTGTCGGCTTCCCTTAAACCTACTATATTATAATTTTCATATGAGTGGACTTGGAACACCTTTAACAAACTAAATGGTGTCCACATGGTCTAAGGTGCTACTCTTGCAGTAGACTAGACTTCTGATGACAGGGAGTTCGAGGTTCGAATCTTAGTCAGGTGTACTGATTTTTTTTTTCAAAATGTTTTTCTGCTCTCCCTCCACACAAATGGGGTACAATTCTAGATATAACCCTCCTAATCCTTAAAACCACTGGTGTAATTGGTACATAATACATACATTAAAACTCAAATGGTTACTAAGACACTGTGCTAAAAATACATTTTTGATCTTTTTTAAAAGTGATATCTGGATATCATATAACTTGACACATGACTACACGAAAGTAGCTCAATTAACATTTTTTAAGCTCTCATATGTTCATTTGTGAGAAAATTGGAGTCTAGCAATAATACTAAAGATAAGTTTGTCTGGCTGGACATAACATTATGCAAATGGTTACTTACTACCCTTTGTTTCATGCTTTACAATATGGCAGGGATGTGCAAAGCTTCGGAACAAACATCAGGTTCAACTTTACTTTGAAACAAATCCTTGCTCAGAAGCTTCGCTAATAAATATATTGATAACTAAAATACTCAATTTATTTTCAATTATAGCCATTCTGAGATGTTTGCTAAATTACAAATTAATATTCAAATGGAAAAAAAACTGAAGTAATTTAATTGTAAGTTGTGATTATAGCTTGATTTGTCAGATTAACACGAACTATTACAAACAATGATGAAAAAATATTTTCCAACTAATCCTAGTTAATTGAGTTATATAAATAACCACAATAAATATTTTTACAAGCATAAAACCACTCAAAAGAAACTATTCAGATTTTGATTTGAGTTCGCTTCGAATTGAAAAAGTGGACTTTGCACACCCCTTCAATAGGGTAAAAGACTAGGTTAACTGATTTTGGCACAATCGGTAAACCTATAATTTATATACCTATCTGTAGGGGTGACTCAAATACTTATACATTCCTGAGGATGTTTGAGTTTCTGTTAAAATATCAGATTTGAGACTCTCATCCAAACGAAAATAAAATGTAGATTTGGATTTGATATTTGGATTCATAAAATAATGAATTTGACCCAATTTATAAGTCATTTGTATTTAAGTGCCATAAACTAATTATTATTAATCTTAGAAATTTGGTAATTACAATATAAGCAGACCTGCTTCAGTGGCCACGTGGCTTAAGGCGCTATTCTAGTGTTATACTAGAGTGAAGATGACAGGGATATCAGGGCTTGAATCCTGGTCTGGTGTACCGAGGGTTTTTCTAAAATTGTTTTCCACTCCATCTCCACACATATGTGGGTACATTTCCTTTAAATTACACATTTTCTCATTCCTAACTCATTAGCTTAATTAGTACATATGTGTATAATATGTACAGGTAGTATGACGTGGTGCTAACATATGTGTGTGTGTGCTTTTAACTTTCTTTCGATTATAGCTACTCTCAATAAAACAGGTTTGAATAGCTAAATATTAATCAATAGATGGTTTATTCTCCCTTAAAATAACTTGAAAAATTTCTCTTTCAACCATCAACATACAATTTTAACGCTTGCACATGCCCACTGTGAAAAGGGTGTTTTCTCATCTACTCCTTATTTATGTAATTATACAGTACTATCAAAGTGTAATTTCTGGCAAATTCCTACCTGAGAATATGGAAGCTATTATGCGTGCATTTGTAATGTATGCAGGGTTGAGGACAAGTGTCGTGGTATTTCTGCAAGCAGTCGACAAGCTGTGTATGGTCACCTGGCCTCTTACCTTCCTTGCACCAAAGATACACTCATGAAGCGGGCCAAGAAGCTGCTTCTAGAGCACGAAGAAGAAAAAATCAAGGCTCCCCTTAGAAAGTAAGATTGCACAAACTATAGATAATGGGCTGGAATTGTACACGTCCATCATCATTGTGGTTTCAGCCATTTGCTATTTGCGGTTTTAATGTTGTGCCTCACATTATTCACTCAGACCTAAGATTTGACATGGACTAAATCTGAGCAGGGTATATTAAGAGGGGTTTGTCTAACCCCTCTAGATGAATGTTGTTGATTTATTCTTAGTTACGGTTCTTGTTCCTGTCTCGTGTATTATGCCAATAATAACTTGTGCTAAAATTACCATGAGGCCCAATAAAACTGATGTCACCAAGACAAAAGATAATACAAATGTCCAGTAAGTGGTTATGGGGGAAAGGACAAAAAAATAAAAAGATTGTCAGTTTTCTACATACCATTGAAATATTTTTTTTTAAACATTGTTCACACGCAATACATATTTGTATGCACACCTTGAAACTTGACATGAATGGGCAATGCTTCGTGTTTATTTGCTTCAATTTCCACCACAGTTCTTGTTTTCAAGGTTCTGGATTGTTTTTGGGTTGATCGCCTAGATACGAATTTTTAAAATTCCCCACAAGAAAAAGTTCAGAGCTGCCAAGTTTGGTGAGCGTAGTAGTGGCGGCCAGGCTATGTCCCCAAATCATGAAACGACATTTCAAGGAAATATCTTGCGAAGCCCCACCATTGATGATCGACCTTTCCTTCTCCTGAACGGCAATGTAAGGGCATGTGTGCTAACAACACGTGGTTCCAGAAAGATAGGACAACGACCCACACATGCCAAATATCAATGAAGGTGCTTCATGTAATTTTTCCTGGGCACTTCATTTTAAAATTTGGGGACAAATATAGACTTGTGTGATTGGGGAAATAACAAAATCACAAAAAAGAACAAAATTGTATTAATGTACACCAATATACACTTTGGTCCCACTTAATGGCATTCTGCCAATACAACTGTTTTCATTTATATGCATATTCACAATGTTTGGCATTTGTATTGATCTTCCATAGCTTATTTTTTTTGCGTGATACGTTCATTGAATGGCTGCTATTATATGTTTGTAATTAAATCTGTTTACATTAGTGATGGTCACAATCAATTAGTGAATGATGGTTGTACTAAAATTGTACTTTTTTAAAGATTCAAGGACTCAATTCAAGATCCAATAAAAAACTTAGTATTCGGATTTGAGAAATTTAGATTTTGACCCATCTCTAATTTAGATGTTACACATTTTCAGATTGAAAGATGCCATCGACCATATGATGCCGCTGGTTCTCGAGAGTTATTCAAAGGAGTGCCAAAAAGCTGTTGAAGAAAAGTAAGCTTTGATTAACTCTTAAAATACATTATAAGGGTTTTTAAAAGTTCTGGGGGCTCGAAACAAATTACCATAATTATTAGTTGGTCTCAAGCCAAATTACACTTAAATCACGTCAAACATAATCAAAACAAGCTTAAAATAATTTGAATGGATTTAAAAGTCCTATAAATATGTTTATAATTACATCCATATATATCTTTTAGTTGAAACTTCAACTTCAGACACTATTGTTCCCTCTTTCTCCCCAAAATACAACATTTTCATAGGCTTATGTATTTTAAACTTAAAAATATTTGATTGATTTAAAAAAAATAGCCCAGAAAAAAGTATTTTCTTATTAGTAATTTTTCTTAAGTATATTTAAGTAAGACATTTTTCTTTAATATAATATGTTAGTTTTAGTTATATTAATAAAGATCTTTAAAATGCTTTTATCACTAAAGATAAATTTTCATAGATACTTTATTTCATAATGGTGTTGACTATAAAATAGTTAGAACTTAAATACTCAATTTTTTTGTAGAAATCAAATTAAATTTAAGGGTACGTGTTTGAATCTCAGAAAGATGTGCTAAAGATGGTTTGTACTTCTCTAATACCCAGCTCGATCACTTAATTCACAAAATCCTACAAATCTAAATTTCCTCCATTCAAGGTGAGGATGCAAGGAATGTGAACAAGGTCACTCTTTTTGCAATTTTTATAACAACACTTTTTTTGGTCAAAATAAATTGAATATTGCTTTAATACAAACATAGTTTAAGTTTCTTCGCATGGTGACCTCGACAATTGTTGAATATCTTATAAAGGTATCCTAGAATCTCATGAACAATTTTTTCTTTATTTAAAAAGTTAAAGAGAATGCCGCTATGCTCATTATAAATATTCACTTACTATTTATAACACCAAGTGAAGAAAACTAAACACTCTTTATAGATGCAATGTTTGATTTATTTTGAACAAAAATGTTTTGCTATGTATTGTAAAAACCTTCACCTATTCTTATGTTTTGTGCATCCCCCACCTTAATTGATGTAAATTACTCTCTTATTTCAGTTAGATCAAATCCATTTTTTTAAACCAAATTTCTAATTTTCAGTTTACTCACAAATCTCAAATTTGGATTTGATTCTCAGGACAGTATGGTGACAGTATATTGATAGTATATCATTTGTGAAATATGATTGTGTTTAAAAGTGAATGAGGTTCAGACCAAGAAATGACCCCTAGTACTAGGGGTGTGCGAAGCCAGTTTTTTCAGTTTGAAGCGAAGTCGAAGCGAATATTCAAGAATATTCTCGAAGTCGAATCGAAGTTCGAATAAAATTTAAACAACTAATANGAGTCGAACAGTTTTTCTCAAATTTATTAAGGATTATTTCCCCCACAAGTTTGATTTGATTAAAATGTGAATTTCAATTCATTTAAGTGGTAATTTAATGGTCTGTTGTAGGCATGTGCGAAGTTTTAAAATTCTGTTTCCATACTTGAAAATTGATAGGATTATTAATCGATCTAAAATTCCGGATCTTATTATTTTCTAATATTCGAAAAAAGGGCCAGGAAAGGTGGATAAAAAATATAATAAGGGATGAACATAATATGGCTTTCACAAGACATATCTGACAGGACCACTTGTCCGCAATACTTTTATATTAGTTTACTTAATTACTATCCACCCTGCAGCCATATTACACATAAAACAATAGTTTAATTTTATTGTATATATAATGTTTGATAATAAAATAAATAAATGATTTCAAAACGTGCTATTTTTATCACTCAAATTACTTTACTGTGGGGATCTTTTATATACATGATCTAACTAATACTGCTTCAAATATTTCAACAACCCATATAAACATCTTGGAGAGTCTTAGGTTTTAAATATTGGTGAATGATTTTTAATATACATAATTATATAACTATTATAGAGCTAGAAAGGTGGGCATGCAGATTAAAATATTAGATAACTGGTTAGTTTGCTAGCGTCAAGGTGGTCGGGGCTAGAATTTCAGCTGGATGTAAAAAGGAATTTTTTCCCCTATATTGTTTCTCACATTTTCTTAACTCAAAAGGTGTTACATTTCCTTTAAATTATATCTTCCTCGTCCCTTACTTATTAGTGGGATTAAAATGCGCATAATCTGGTCATATATTAAGACATGCTCTGCAAAAATCAAATTCTTAAATATATTTATGCAAACTTGTTTCTATAGACTGTGGCCTGCAGCACGCCCCAAATTTTTAAATATATTTATGCAAACTTCTTTCTATAGACTGTGGCCTGCAGCACGCCCCAAATTTGTGATTCTGGACCTTCATCTAATTGAGTTTCAGATCACTGTAGTAGAGGAAGCAAGGCTAAAATGGTATGGTCATGTAATGCAGATGGAAATGGAGAAAATATCACATATAACAATAGAGATGAATTATGTAGGAAAACCACTAAGTTGACCAAGCATTAGATGGGAGGAGCAGGTAACAGTAAGCATATAATTGAGGGGAGAAGAATAGAAGCGATTAAAGGAGGAATATGGAGGTATTTTACTTAACTGACCTGGCTACAGGATGATGACTAGTTGATTCGAGCTAGAGATTTGTTTAAAAATTGTAAATCTGGGGTTCATACATTCTTAGTCTGAAGTCTTGTTAGGTTTGTCCCAATAAAGTTTTGAATCTGATAATTTTTTTGGATTCGCAGCATTGTCCTACTTAAACTTATCACATAATAAAGTTAAAAACATAGAATTTTCTCTGGCTAAACCCAAAATTGCTTAAAAATATTATGTAGTCTATTCTTTGTATACTTTTTAGCTCTATTCTTTGGTTTATGCATGTGTAAGAACTTGCAAACAGTTATTGTTTGATTTTAAATGGAGCTTAAACACACACTTATTTAGTTTAGCTATTATATTTACTATGATCTAAGTATAGTTGAACATTGAAGTTTGTGAATAATTTTTGTGACACGTGATTATATTGATTAAAATGGAATTTCTATTCTAGTGGGGAAAACAGCTGTGCCTATCAGTCTCTTCCTTTATATTATGTCAAGCCTGCTTTTAAAAAAAATCAAATCTCCTAAAAGAAATCCCATACATCCTATACAAAACAAACTTATTTTCCAAGTACCAAATTTAATTTCAACAAACTGCTCTTGACCTTTAATCTTAAATTGCTCATTATTAGTTTCGTAGTATCAAGTAAAAAAAGATTTATTCACAATTAAAATAAGATATAAAGAATATTTATACATACTCACCATTTTACTAAATTTTCAATTTTTTTCTCCAAAAATTAACCTATAGCTTATTACTTGTAATGGGTCACATTGGTATTTAGTTAAATGTCTCTTCACTTAATAGCTGGAACCATCAACATCATCAAATGTTTCCAGCCTATGGTCAGGTCATTTTGGTAAAGTGCTGGAACCTTTAGTAATAAAAACTACTAAGACCTAAGCCTTGTTTGATTTGCCAGTGACTTAAGTTTGGGTTTGAATCTTGAGAGGGCTTACTGAAGTTTGTCCTAAAGAGTTTCACAATGCCCCTCCTCAAGTGTGAATATATTTCCTCTAAACTTTACCTTTCTCATCCCTATTTTACTGGTGTAAACAGGTGGATAGATCTGAGAGCTTGTTTTGATTGAGGTAAACAATATTTTCTTGGTAAATAAATGAAATCCTGTTGGTTGACATAGTTTATAATTTCGTATTTAACAGATGTTATTTTACATATTTTGGCGGAAACAAGGTGGAGTTTAAGTTTAGCTTACCTGATTATGATACATTAAGAATTGAGAACCAAAGTAATATAACCCATACTAATATCAGAACTGGTTCATTACCACATAAATAAAGCCAGGTATTTAATTAAAGGCTATATTATTAAATCCTTAGCAATCTGATCGTGGCATTAGAACTAGAGGGTTGAATTTTATGAATTAATACTAACATTTATCTGTAAAAAATACACTATGGAGAAAAAACAACCTTATTGCAACCATTCTGAAGTCTAACCTCAGCCCTAACTCATCAATTGTTTCCAGTTTGAGACCTAGTCAGTTTTGTAAAATGCCTCCATCTTCTTTATACCTTCCATCATTCTTCCTCTATTTACAACATTCTTCTCTTACTCGCATACTTGCTGTTATCCGCTCCTACTATCACTTTCTTTGTTCCCCTCGTGGTTTTTTTCTCTAAATACTTAATCTCAAATATTCTCTTTGGTACTGATTTACTTTCCATCCTTGTCACATGGCCCAACTTGCTCAATCAAAATACCAACTTTTCAAGCTGATATAAAAACATCAATGCCCCAATATTAAACTTTCTCCCTTCTGTGATCTTAGAGGTACTTTGCTGAAAATATTTAATAACCTCAATACCTAACTGATAATTTAAATTCATTCACTTAAATATATTTTAACCACTTTGGTGGTTGCGTGGTCTAAGGCGTCATTCTTTAGATGGACTCAACTGCTGATGACGGAGATATCAGAGATTGATCCCGGTTGTGTGTAGTGAGGGTGGTTTTACCTAAATGGTTTTCCACTCTCTCCGTGCAAATTTGGATACACTTATTTAAATTTAGCCTTCCTAAACCTTAACTCATTAGAGTGATTGTATAAGCAAGTGTAGAAGAAACGCTGGACAATAATGTAAAGTAATTGATAGTGAAGGAAGCCAACCTGAAAGGATAGTTAGGTTAGGCCTAAATAGAAACTAACACACTTCTCTTTTCATTTATTCTTTCACTTTTACACTTCCACAGTTACACATTGTTTAACATTTTTGGAAATATTTCTTTTTCATATAAAGAGGCATAAAACACAAAGAAAGATATAATATAATATGGAACGAAATGCTTCTTGAAGAAGAATTATTATTCGTTAATCATATCATTAGAGTACATAGGCATAAAACATGAGTGGGAAGTATAAGACGCAGTGCTAAATAATATACACACATATGCCATAGGAATGTGGCTATACCTCTTACTGAATTGGAAATTCTTTAAATAACACATTGATTTATGGCTGTTTTTTATTGTTATTTGTTAATAATAAAATAGGTTTATTTGTGTGTTTTGTTTTTGTTCTGATGTGTTGTTTTGTTTTTTCTCAAACAGCCCACATATGTACTGGGAGTTGTATAGGTACTACTGGTAAGAGACCCCAACAAGTTTCAAACCTCATGGGAAGTTAGGGGCTTTTACACCAGTGGTGCTGTGTGTTCTTTTTTGCTTTTTATTTCTTTCATATCCCCTCCCCTTCCCCCATTTTGCACATTTAGAAGGGTGTATGCAGGTGGATGGTGAAGCATGATGGAATAATGATACTTTTACATGTGACTTATATGGGTGTGCAAAGCTTTGAATATTTTCAGTTTGAGTAAATTTTTGTTTTTGCTCTTATCTACAATTCAGTCAAAAATATGTAAAAATAAATTACCTGTTGAAATAATAACTTGATTTACTAACTTGGATAGATTATGTTAAAACTCTTTTACAGTAAAACATTTTAAAATCCATTTGAAGTCTAAAAGTTAGATGAATACAAATACTATACAAATATATATGTATACACAAACCTAATTTATTTGGCTTTATTTCAAATTGAAGTTAAAAAAAGGTCTTTGCACACTTCTCATGAGTTGTTATTTAATATGTCATATTTACCCGAATTTAAAATCAACTCTCCGCTGCTGCTGCTGCTACTCAAGCTATCTTTAACGAATGACATTGTGGAATTACCACCAAAAGTGTGCATTATTCTCAACATTTTGGCAACTTGTTGAAAATTAATCACCTTATTTTATATTATTATTAAGGCTTCCTTTTACTTGTTTATTTTAGCTTAGTTAAGTAAGTTATCATCTTACCCACTATTTAGGTATTCATTATTGGTGTAATATTGTGGTCTTGTCTTTTCCCCATACCTATTTAAGAATGAATGATGTCTGCAGTTAATAACCATGTTATTGAACTCTTATAGTACCTGTCAAGCAACCATGACACTATTATCAATGCTTATCATCTCACCAAAATTGATCAAACAGCCATCATATATATTCACCTTTAAATAAAATTTGGAGCTCTGCCATTGTTTTTGAGTTAAGTACAACATTCCATCTTGAGGTTTGACCCTAACCTTGGCATTTAGCATCAAAATCTTAATTCTAGACTCCTAACTCAGACTTGAGTCTCGACTATCAAATCTTTCATTTATGGTGGTCATCTTATCGGGTAGATATTATATTAAATAAATGCTTTTGATAGGAAAAAGTTAAACCATTCACAATGAGGCATTTCAATTTGTTTTATGAATTTAAAATTACATCCCAATTTTTGTTAGGTGTGAAATTTTTAACACATCAAATATTATTAGGTTTTTAACTTATAGATACTGATAAAAATTAGCACTTCCTTGACTCAAACAGTAACATATTGGATAAGTTTAACTCAGTTTTTCATTCGGTACACCATTTTGACAGAAAACAATTAATTTGTCACCCGCCTCGGCGGCATAGTTGGCTAACGCGCTAGTTGTGTTGAGCTGCTCGACTGCTGAGGACTGGGAAATCGAGGTTCGAATCTTGGTCGGGTGAACTGGGGGTGGTTTTTCCTAAATGGTTTTCCACTTTCCCTCGTATATGCGGGTTCACTTCCTCTAATTCAACCTTCCCAATTCCTAATCCATTAGCGTAAAACCAGAACAGGTAGTAGGACGCGGTGCTAAATAAATAAATCAAACTAGCTCCTTGAAATGCAAAGCTGATATTTTAATAAATAAAAACAATTTGATAAATTATTGAAACTCTCAGTCCATTGTTAAAATTATAAAAAAATTCTTTACTTTTAACTAGGCCTGTGTGGGAATGACATTTTGACATAAGGAAATTTCTGGGTGTGAAATAACCATTTCCCATGGGGACGAGGAGGGAAACTAGTAGAAAATTAAGTTGTTTTCCAGTTTAGACTTACATTAAATTTTCAGATTTATAATTTTAAACTAAACTTAGGCTTCTAATTTGTTAATAAAAAATATGTTCAAAAAATTTGAAGGTTTTAGCAAGTTGATCAGAACCTGATCAAATTGTATAGTTTCAGTTAGATTAAAATGTGGTGGTAATTGTCAATATTTTTTTTAATATGGTCAAGAAAAGGGAAAAAAACTCTGAATCGGTTACATTTATAGGCCTGACTAAATAAGTTTAAATTCTGTACTCTGGTATAATTTTTCATAGGAAACAAACATCTACACTACAAATTTTATATCAATTTTTAAATTGTTTTCCAAATAAAAACTAAAAACTATTTTATTTAACAAATGTTGATTAAGGTAAAATAAAAAACCTAGGCCAAATGCAATTATTATAAATCGTATATTTTTACTCTAGCATTTTTGGTATCAATATAAAATTAATAGATTCTAAATGTAGATTTTAAAATTTACTAAAAAAGCTCTAAAAAAATCACCGGCTTGAATTTTAATAACGTTTACAATAAAACATCAAAATATTCGAACTAATCTGAATGAATAAAAGTAATTTTTTTATAATACAAAAAATCTTTCTTAACCTAGCCAGTGTGCTGAAAACTTCTTTTGATTTAGTTATTAAACTTCTCACAAACAGTGCTGTTAGACTAAAAAATACTAGTTAGGTTATCTGTGATACAAAATTAATTGGGTGTCATTATTTAATAATATTGCCATAGTAGAAGTGCCTATGCAAATAACTGTTGTCTTATTTTGTGCATAATTTGATATTTGAGAGCCACTTTTATCATTATTTTGCGCTAAGCATATATATTCCTGACTTAAATCTATTCAGGGATAAATATTAATACCATTATTTATATGTAGGCTAGTGTGGTTATGTTATATAAAGGTTAATGGTGCTCACTTATGTTGATTAGGTTGTTTTAAAATAAGTGAATGAAGTTTTGTGTATCCGTCTTCTAAACGGAATGTAAGGTTACTTTTAACAATGTTCTTAGTAAACAACATTGAATACAAATTTTACATTGATAAATAATCCTTCATTTAAACTTTTTTTTATGAATATATATGATATTTGAATGAAACATCAGTTCATCTATACATTCTTAATAAATGTATCAACATTTATTCATTGTTTATTTCTCAAGCAAGCCATCATAATTTGAAAGTAAAGCTTCACGGGTTTTTTCACCAAAATTCAATTCAATTTGCAAAACAATGCAACATTAGAGTAAATTATGAATATTATCATTCAATAAATAAAGGTCAAAAGTGTTTACAATTTATCAGGAGTAATTCAAATCATGAGTTCAAATTTCAGGTAAATAAGCTGCTCTAATTCCCCAAAATGCAATAAAATAGATATTTACTTAGAATTTTATTGTCATTAAAAACAAATCAAGTGTACACTTTCTTGTTCTGACACTATTTATTCTACTTTTATTTGTGAAGTAGTCTTTGACATTCATTTTTCTTTTAACTTTGTCTAGGTAAAACATGTCATGAAGTAATGCAGATATTGGTGCATTTTTAAAAGAATTTGTTTACTTTTTATGATTCCAATCAAAATTGCATATATTTGACTTTGTTTAGAAATGAGGTGGCCCGATGGCTAAATAATTTTATAATAAAGAAAATTGAAACTGGATAAATAGGAAAAAATAAACTACTAAGAGTAAATTTGATGAAGAAAGCCCACCTAAGAAAAGAGGAAGAATATGGGAAGAAGCCAATGCACAAAGGTGACATCTTCCTTTCGTTTCTATACTATAGAAGACAGAAGAAAGGAAGATGTCACCTTTGTGAATTGGATTCTTCCCACATTTTTCCTCCTTCCCTAGGTGCGCTTTCTTAATCAAATTTCACTCATAGTAGTTTATATTTCCTTTATTATAAAATAAATTTGACTGATTTCTAAACTTGATCATTATAAACAAAACCTATTGCTAACTCTTTAATTCCTTCCCATTGTTTTCAATGTTTTTCACAATGTGATTAAATATGGTTGTTTCACCAATACTGCTAGCTCATCTATTTTTTGATAATTTTTCATGAAACTCCCATTATTCTGCATAGTCAAACCAGTTACCAACTCTTTTTAAATGTCTTAAATAATATTTAAAAATTAAATTTCAAGATTGTGCTTTGTTTATAAGATGATATAACATAAAAAACAATCTTTAAAACTTTTATTATTCTAGTCCTAATCGGTCCTTGTTTTGTTTACAGGGTTGTCATTGATCTAAAACTCGTTAAATCATCGAAAATTGAGCAATTTTATTACTATTTGACGATTTTTACTTTAAATCATAAATATGGTTAAGTTTGTTTTAAATATCTCATTTACCGACATTGATAAAAAAGTGAATTAGTTAAGACAAATATCAATACATATAATACATATTTTATTTTTGTTAGGGAAAAACTGTAAAGTGGGTGTAAAAATAGTTGGTGGCAACCTTGGTTTAAAAAGTTAAAAGTTTATGGGTATTTGGAATAAAAAATAAAGCAAGCAACATTATCAAATCTCAACTTCATGTTTATGAGATTCGATACAAATCCAACAAAAAATATTATTTGTTCATTCAGTCCTTAAAAACCATCACCTAAATCTGCAGATATAACTTTCTTCTCTTAATTTTAATTTTATATTTACATACATTTACATATTTACAACACATATAAGCTTTTTATTCTTATTTTAAAGATATATGTTTCTCTTATTGGTTATTTGTTGGCCCACTTAGATATACTTCTCTTTTGCACCATATAAAGTATATAATGCATTCACGAGCTAAGTTTACCTG
>CABFOW010000289.1:0-11940 GCA_902141385.1 Timema californicum
AAAAAAGTAACCCTAACCACAATATTTTCAAATCAAAATTTTTAATTGTAATTCTGGATCTGATATATCATGCATGAATCCCAAAGTTTTTCAGTGAAAGGGGTGTGGCTGAATTGCTTTGGCACTTCTTTATGATGTCTGATTGTCCAATTGGAACCTTCAAGCGGAGGTTCGGCTCCAAATTTAGCCTATTGTGGTTCTTATTTTTTTTAGTTACACCGTGGATGAAAAACTACTCTAATAGAGATATGTTGTTGAAAAAGGCATAATAAACTGCTAATGTAGAATATTGAAAATTCTCAGAAATCAGTCTCCAATCGGTGGCAAATACAGGAAAAAGAGGGGTGGAAATATTTAGATAACGGTAACTGCCAACAATTAGGGTTTTCTTTAAGTCCCTTGTTATTTTGTCAACTTTCCCTTGAGAGCTGCTCGCGTAACCCCTGAAAGGTGCCCGCGTACCCCAATTTGAGAACCACTGTATATTCATATCAGGGCCCGGATTTTGATGATATAACATTTTTCAAAAATAATTAATGAAACTACACAAAATAAAGCTACAACCTGACTTAAAAAAAGTTACAAAATAAACGCACTAATAATGTAAACGAAAACTATGAAAAACTGTTTATAGATCTATCCAACAAGCACTTTCACAAATTGAAATTTAAATAGATATTTGTGCAGTTATAATCCTTTATCAAAAAAACTGTTTCATTTCGCTAAACATGAACGTAGATTTACAAATACATGCTTCAGAAGTACTTTTCAGCTTAGTTGAGATCACTGAGTGCAACTGTTGATTTTCCAACCAGAAGGTAATAAATCGTGGCCTACGGTAGACGACACAAACTTTTTCTCTTTTTATTCTTAAGATAGATACGTTTACTAAAACCTTGTTAGATTTTTGAAAGGAAATAATACACACTGTTTCAGAAACACTCCACCAAAGCGCATAAATGAAATAAAAGAGAAACAGCTCTGTCATTATCAATCAATTTCGATTTTCAAAGAAATCCATACATTTTATATATATGTATATATATGCATATAACTCAGAAACTATTGGTTTTATAAAAATGTATTTCATATAAAATATATGTATTTTTAATAGCACTACAACTTAACAATAAAATAGTTGAAATAGTTGAAATTTGAAATATTTGCCATCATTTTCATAGGAAAACGGAAATAGACATATTGTTTGTAATGTTAAATAATACATATATACAAAACATAATAAAAATCTTTAGAGCGGATTTCGATAAAATCGACTTTATCACTTTTTTCACTTTCAGTAAACTACCCGTTATTTTAGGGCTAGATATCTATTTCCAAAATCTCATCAGGGAAATCTAAAAAAATAAAAAATAAAGCGGGTTATTAAGTTTAAGACCAATCGATAAAGTGGTTTCGGCTCTAGATACAAACAGACCGCATCGTGAAAAGAAATTTTACTGTTTCGTCAAGTCATGAAACGTTGAAATTTATAAAAATCTCAGTTCAGTTATTTTTTGTCAATCACAATATTTATTTCTCCGAGGTGTTGAGAGAAAATAAAAAAATGGTAGAATCTGATGTATCACGTTTATAATAGTAGAAATATAAGTTATCAATTTGAAAAATACCAATACAAAAACTACGGTAGACGACACAAACTTTTTCTTTCTTTATTCTTAAAATAAATACGTTTACTAAAACCTTGTTAGATTTGTGAAAGGAAATAATACACACTGTTTCAGAAACACTCCACCAAAGCGCACAAATGAAATAAAAGAGAAACAGCTCTGAATCGACTTTATCACTTTTTTAACTTTCAGTAAACTAACCGTTATTTTAGGGCTAGATATCTATTTCCAAAATCTCACCAGGGAAATCTAAAATAATAAAAAATAAAGCTGGATATTAAGTTTAAGACCGATCGATAAAATGGTTTCGGCTCTAGATACAAACATACAGCATCGTGAAAAGCAATTTTTCTGTTTCAGGTAGTCATGAAACGTTTAAATTTATAAAAATCTCAGTTCAGTTATTTTTTGTCAATCACAGTGTTTATTTCTCCGAGGGGTCGATAGAAAATAAAAAATGTTAGAATCTGATTTATCACGTTTATAATAGTAGAAATATAAGTTATCAATTTGACAAATACCAATATAAAACCTTCCAAAAAAACGTATATGTGTATATAATGTTTTAAAAAAACCAAACCCTCCTTGAGCCAACCCTGCTTCGTAATCCTACGTACAATACTGTTCATACGTCAAGTAATTTGATTTACAGCCGTCCCTTTTTATCCCTTTTGATAGATATCATCAAAATGTATTATAATTATAGGTTTTTAAATCGCCGCGTCTTGCTACTAGTTTGTGGCATACGCTTATGTACTAATTACGCTTATGTTTTTAGGAACTATGGAGATTAAATTTTTAGGAAGTGTAGCCGCATTTACGTGAAGGGAAAGTGGAAAACGATTTTTGTAAAATTACTCTCAGTACACCCGACCAAGATTCGAACCTCAATCTCCCCATCATCGGCAGTCTGGTCTATTGCGCGAGACCAGAGTAGTGACTTGGACCATGCGACCACTTAAGTGGGTTACATTAATATTAATAGTGTAGTTAAATAATTTCAAAGCTGGCTGTAATAATCTATGTCTTTGTATTTTATGCCAGAATAGTCCAATTAAAATACACACCCAAACCGGAGATCATGGGTATGAAAGCTTCATCCTCGCCCAATTTGTTCTGCCGGGGAAGGGGAGGTCTGGGGTTCAATTCCCAGCCGAGTTTATTAAGGCGGTTTTCTTAAATTGGTTCCCACTTTCACTCCATGAAGATGTGGGTACGCTTATTTAAAGCTCTACCTCTCTCACGATGAGTAATTGGGCCACACACCCCCTTCGCCCGCGTTAGGGACAAGAGTGAAAGTTGGAAATTTTGTGTAGAGTCAAGATCTTTAGTTGTGTTACCTGGTGGTCTAGGGGTAAGGTGTCAAACTTTTGTGCTGGCGGCCGGGGTTCAATCCTCGGTCGCGGTAAAGATTTATCTGATTACAAAAACCCTTCCTTCACCTCTGACAAGACATCTTGTGAATGTGGAGAGTGCCAGGCCTCCACCATGGTTCGGATTCCACGTTAAACTGTAGGTCCTTCATTTCATCTCACAATCAACCAACCATTACACATTAGCGTAAGTGCGTATAACCCGAACGGATAGTAAGACGTGGTGCTAATAATAATCTTTAGTTGGGAAATTCTAGAGTTGCTCTGTACCACAGTACTTTCTACTATGGAAGTTGTTTACTCCAGATTTGTACAGATTTTTTTTTAAAGAAATTCCTAACGTTCAATCTTAACCACTCTTGAATATTACCCGACTTTATAACTCATCAAACATTGAAAGGCACACCCACCCCTGTTCTCACCCGTAGCCCATTATTAAAAATAACTGGCCTCCTTTTATAGTGATCAGAACTCCTGGACGCTGACTTAGATGTCCCGGGTTAGATTCAAGGCTTGTACTGGGGGATTTTTTTTTATCAAAAGGGGAATAATTCCTATGGTCACCAGGGATTGGTTAATTAGACTTAAGTTGGTTTAGATCTTCATTAGGTTTGGTTAGATCTACGTTAACCTTTGCCCATCGTATTCACTCTCGTCATACGCTCACCTCAATGGGACATTAACACGCCTACACGGAACGGATGTACAGTATATACAGTACAGTTGTATATTCGGGTTGATCTCAGTGCTCTTGGAGATAAAGTTCCCGACTCAGGACCCGATGTTCTTGGGTTCAAACTAAACCAGAATCGACTGAATTTTTCTTGAGCGATAAAAAAATAATCCATAGCACAGCTTCCTTCGGAGGCATGTAAAAAAAACTCTTAGAAGGTATGTGAAAATACCTTTTCCGCCAAAATTGGGAGGATATTTCGCTCTCGTTAAGAGATATTTTGTTGTGCTGGTATCATGAGTCGTTTCAGAAGGTTTACGTTAAATACCTCAAATAAAATGTACAGTACATTCGGGCGTCCCTTGAGCAAAGGTATATTAGCACCAGCTAATCTTTCCTCAAACTAAGCTACAACTTGCCATTATTAGTCAGTTATTAAAAAAATGTGGATAGTCCGAACGGATGGATAGATATGCGGAAAAACATAATAAAATAAATTAGTGTCAAAACTTCCATCTGTTATTCAAACTAATCTGATTTTTTTAAAAAACTGAATTCTACCAGAGTTTCGTCACAATATTTTTTTTAAATTAAAAAGTATAGAGCTACAGTGTTTATTTTATAATGTAGTTTCCTCTCGCTAGAGGTGTTGTAAATAAGATAGATTGCTCAACCGTGACAATGAAACAGGTGTATGTAAGCCTGTACCTTTATTTTTGTATTTGTAGCATCTTATTAGAAAATACAAACATAATATTTGCTGTCAGCATTTATAACATTTTACTATATATAACTAGTGTTATTCTATAGGTATTGATAGTATCTATCAAAATTGATAGTATCTATCAAAATTGATATCTACATGATTTGACGTATGAATGTATTAAAAATATCTAGTTACACTTTTGTAACCGTCAAAGAAGTTACTTCCTGTCTAAAATTATTGTAACCCTGGGACAAAATATGTAAATGAAAATGTATTTATTATATTTGTGGCTCTGGGGTCATCCTTAAACTACGCAACTTTTTTTCTTGACTTTTTTTTATTACCAAGCCCCCTCCCCACTCATGTAGCAACACGTATATATCCATACTGATACCCCCCCTACCCTCCAATCTGTATTACGTAACTTTTCCCATCAAGAGTGAATGTCGTTATTACATATTTAATAATACTCGGAATCCATTTTAAATACTGAATATAAATTATTTCAAAGAATTTTATAACATTATTTTATTGTTTTTATTCATGAACAATAATATTATTATTATTATTACAACACGTGATGTACTCCCCCTCCTCTCATACACAACAATGTAGACATTGGCATCACTCCTCGCCCCTATCAACAGCGTTACGTAATTTGTGGATGACCCCTCAAATATTCTTTTAATTTGGGATATAAAAGTATTTTCTGAAATTAGAATTTTTCTATCTTATTGATCGAAGTGTTTATAATACTAATTTGAAACTATATTTATTTAGCGTCAGAGAATTTGTTAGGTCAATAGGCCAATATTTTGACTATGTGTGGATTTAAATAATTTCAATTGGGAAAAAAGCGCATTCCGTTGGTTTGGACATGTTTAGAAGATAAGTGTGGATCTATTTACAAAGAAAATGTATGAAGGTAGAGTGTGTGTGGAACAAAAGGAAGGGGTAGGCTATGTAAGACGTGGTTATAAATGGTTTAGACGAGTGTGTGAAAATGAAAAACATGAAGAGTTTCAAGAATAAAAGAGCATGCATGTCTCGGTGTATTGATGTTGCTGAAGTGAAGGGGTATGAAAGGATAATTGGATGCCTCTAAAAGCCATTTGGAATTGTCCTCTATAAGCAAATCTTTAAAAATTTGATGCCTCTAGAAACGATTTGGATATGTCCTTGGATAGCAAATTTTTGAAAACTAAAGTGAGGTTTTGGGAGGGAGGGTGACCATTGCCCCATTAGATCCGGACTGTTTATTATTATTATTAGGATACTGGTAGATTGCCTAACTCCGGTGACTTGACTGTAAACAAGACCTTGTTATCACGGATGGAACGGATGGCCCGAAATGATGGCCATGTAGTGTAAGGGACTGGCCACTGACAGTGAAGCTTAAGTTTGAGTCTTGGCCAGGTGCTATGAGGGAAGGTCCATTTTCCCATGAGATGTTATCACTATGTATTTCCCCTCCTCCTCTTTACGTCATTGGAAAATCATTGAAGGAAATAAAACTCAGTATACCCAGCCTAAATCTGGATCCATACCTTTCCGTCACCAGAAAATCAAACCAAGTGAATCACTATACGAGTGCGAGAGTGACGCCTTATACCATGTGATCAGATGTGCAGGATGTTTGGGCTTTGGAACAAATAAAAACACTCGAAACTCTTTTCCTTCAGAATAATGCATTTGTACTGGTCCCGAAAAAGGATTGGTACAAAATACAATTTGCCCACACGTAAATCTTTTTTAAACCTCCCCCGCCCCCCAACGTTAAAGATATGACGATTGTAATGACGCCAGACGTCGGAGAGCCATACCCACAGGCGTCTTCAGTGTGGGAAGCTGAGGAATAAGATAAAGACTGAGGGCAGTGACGTTATTGTGACGTCACATCCCGATAAGGTTTAAAGAGAGTTTAACGACATAGCGGGGTTATAAACAATGGAGGAACCATCTTAAGTGTTAAACAACACGTGATGGACATATGTCGTTTAGTGGAGTGTAGCCAATAGCCACATAATTTGGAGGTCCCGTTCGCCGATTGTAGATTTGCAGTGATGTAAGACTTGAAAGATTGGATTGAAAGGTGACGAATATTTTTTTTCGTCAATTAATGTTCAAACAATGCACCGATGCAACGCTAATAACTTTATCATTCTTTTATAACTGTGTGTAAAAGTATTTATAAAAATTATGCCACCTTTGCGGGTATTCCCCTGCCTGTAAGGAACCAAAACAAATGATTCGTAATCTTCCTTCCGGCGCACACACACACGAAATAATAAGACTGAGGAACTACGTAGAGGCTCGCTTCGGTGGCCTTGTGGGCTAACGAGCTATTCTCGCAGTAGACTTGACTGCCGGTGACTAGGAGATCAAGGTTCGAATCTCGGTCGGGTGTAATGATAGTGGTTTTTCCTTAATATAACCTTCCAAATCCATCAACCCGTTAGCGTAATTAGTAAATAAGCGTATAACTCGAATGGATAGTAATATGCAGGCCTAAGAAAAGCTTTGTAGTAAATTACAAAATATAGTAATAGTCAGATATACACAGGAAGAACTGTTTTTGAGGGTTAAAAACATTACTTTTTTCGTGCGCAACGCGTCTTTAATATATTTGTATAGGAAGATCCTTTTAGAAGAAAAAAAAACATATTTCTTGCGGCCAAAATTGATAACATTTTATCATTTTATTAGTGGTATTCTTATGTGTATGCGAGTAGTACTCGAAAATTTGAGCTTGAGTCGAGTTTTGGTAGCTGACTCAAACTCAACTATAAGATATTTACAAAGCTCAAAAAAGTTGATTACTTGGAATTTTCAATTTATTCTTCAAAATTACAAGTTTAATTAGTTAGGTTGGTTAAAATATAACATTTCATAGAAAATAAAGTACCTCAAAATTTCCTTTTGTCTAAATAAAATAAATACTATACAAATATATTAAATACTAGCGGAAGTACCCCTGACAATGCTTTTCTTCTTCAAACAGACAGAAACAAAAATCTTAATTTTACTTCTTCCGACCCAGCTTTTAAATAATTTAAATAAAGCTGATCCAAATTTAAAATTCTGGCATCGAAATTCTGGCATAGAGGTGCACATGTTAGTGCACAGGGGCTAGTAATTTTAAAATTTCAGATCTCTGAGTGCGGTATAGATACTGCTCAAAGTTCATGACAGATACACAAACTCTTCATTTTATTGATATGGATATTTAAAAATCTGAATTTGTGTGATTATATTTGGTTTCTAACAAAAAATAGTCATTCTAAGAAATCTATGTTTGTATTGTATTTATGATACATAAATGTAATTATTACAGAAATTCAACATGAAATATTTCTCGTACAGATATTGATCTATATTAGTAGAACTTTAAAAAAAAAAAAAANGGATTTTGAGTTTATAATAGGTGTTGGTTGAGGTACCACTTATGTAAACCATAAGATGAAACAATAGTTTTTAAAGAACATTTTAATTTTCTCGATGCTCTTACATTACACCCATTCTAAATGCAAATGATTACCGTTAACGAATGTCCATCTTGTTCACATATTCACACGTCATTTACTTTAACTGGCCAGTATCGGTGGTCAGCAAATCTAAGACAGTGGTTCCCAAACTGGGCCTGGGGAGCGTAAGGAACTATCAAGGTGTGAGTGAAACAATTAGTAAATAAGGTTAAAAATTATTTAAGAATTGAAAACATTTTTTTTTTAATTTCAATCCCGTTTTCAAAGTAAGTAAGAATATTTTTTATTGTCTTGTTGGCAACACTGCCCACCAGTTGAAGTTAAATTTAAAGCCAAAAATAAGGCTCTCAAACGCATTCACTTGTTTATTTTCAAGCCCGCAAGTCACAGATTCGCCGTCTCCCATACCCACCCTCAATTCTCCTTTTTACCCTCTTCCTAAGCTACCATTTCAGTCCCATGAGGTACCACGGAATTTTTAACCATGACTTTAATAAAAACTAAACAGCGTTGTCGACTAGAGGTGGGAAGCGATTTTCAGTGTGATCTGTCAAATATGAGACCCAATAATAAATAACAGATGAAAACAATAAAGTTCCAGCCATCCCACTATTTTTTTTCTGCCAATTTGTTCTTAGTGTTACATTTATTTTCATAAAAAATAAAGAAGTGAAAAGAAAATATAGCTTTTTATAAATTATTTTATAGCCATCCAAAAAATTGTAGAAGTAGAGGGGTGAGCTTGGAAATTTGATGATATACCAAGTGATGGCTAAAATTGTTTGAGAACAACTGATATAAAGCGCCCCTCTTATAATAGGCTTGATCGCTGAAGGGGAAATCCGGGTTTGAATTCCAGTAAGTTGTATTGAGACTGGTTTTCACCAATAGTATTTCACTCTTCCTTCACGAAAATGTGGCTACACTCATTATAAATTCAAACTTCCTAATCTTTAGCCCATTATGCCGGGGTCACGTTCAACCTAATGTTAACTTAAAGTTGATTTAACGTAACTTAACGTAAAGAATCTCCTCGTGTGTTTAAATGGAAGCGATCACGGTGCAGTTAACTTAACGTAAGAGATGTCCTGGGAGGTCTTTTACTTTAAGTGAACGTTTTTTGAAGGGTATCTCGTGATCTGTCCAGCCAATCAATATTCGAGTGACGTCAACAGGGCTATTTAGTAATTCATTTGTTGGTTTTAAAACCAGAGTCTACTCTTTAGCCTTAGTGATCAGACATTGAAAAAAAGTAATTAAACCAAAATAGGAGAGCTAAATTTATCAAAAAAGTTTATTATTATTATTAGCACCGCGTCTTACTAACCGTTCGGGTTATATGCACTTACGCTAATGTGTAATGGTAGGGTGATTGTAGAGATGAAATGGAGGACCTACAGTTTAACGTGGAATCCAAACCACGGTGGAGGTCTGGCACTCCTCACATTCACAAGATGTATTGTCAGAGGTGAAGGAAGGGTTTGATAATCAGTTAATTTATGCCGGGACCGGGGATTGAACCCCGGCCGCCTGCATAGAAGTCTGCCACCTTACCCCTAGACCGCCAGGTCACCTATCAAAAAAGTTTAATAATAGATATATTTATTATATCAATTGAAAACTGTAAGCATTCACAGATCATCACTTTACAAACAGTACAAATCACAGTTCATACTCGATAATACAGATGTTTGGCTCGAGTGGTTACGTTAAGGTGCGGCAGAAGGGAGCGCAAGTATTTTTACAGTTTTTATAGAATATACATTTTTTTTGTGAAAATAAATCAAATATTTTTCCATTAGTAACATTGAGTTTAGTTTTCTGCACATGATAATCAACAGATCGTGAATATCTTTCAAGGGTGTCCTAGAATTTTGTCAAAACTTTTTAAATAAAGAGAAAAAGTTTTGACAACATTCCAGGACACCCTTGGTTCAAGTTCTGTTGATATTAGCATGTGCAGAAAACTAAACTCTATGTTGCTACTGGAGAAATATTTTATATATTTTGGCCAAAAAAATTTAATGTTATAAAAACTGTAAAATTACTCGTGCTCCTTTCTACAGCACCGTGATCACACATCTGTTTTCTTAAGTTAAGTTAACTTTAAGTGAAGGCTACGTTAAGTTAACGTTAAGTTGATCGTGATAACCGGCATTAGTGTAAATATTGGGATGATCCGAACGGGTATTAATACGTGATACACATATTATATTGTGATGTAATCGCACTTGAGCTACCACGCGTGTGTGTTTTAACTGTTGATCTTATTAGCATTAGCCACTGACTTGGTCAATATTTACTCATCCGACTTACAGTGTAAATTGTTTTCTTTGTCACTTACTGACATTGTGCAGGGGAAATAAAAGACGATTTAAAAAAAGAGGACGCTAGTTGTAACCATGATTTAGAAAGTGCATTTTTTTTAAAAATAATGTCAGTTTAAACCACTCAAATCGGTGAACATGTGGACTAAATGTCAAACACATCTACTCTGGTTTGTCTATAATTGAGCAAGTTGGGATTCTAATCTAGTCCGAGTTTAATGAGAGTGTATTTTTCTAAATGATTTATCACACACACACTCTCTCTCTTCCCCTTTACGCGAATGCGAGTACATTTACTCTAAATTCTACATTCCTATCTTAGCCCCAACAGCGTATTTAAGTATGAGTATCCCGGACGGATATTAAAACTCGGCTAAAAAAAATGAAAGTCTAGACCGTAATTGTTTTGACATTATTTTTTTAGTTCATAGAGTGACCTTGAAAGGTCTAACTGTCTGCCTCGTCATGAAGAAGAGTCGATAAAGGGGAGAGGGTGCAATTGCAATTGTTGAGCTGGCCCAAAGCCATTACCGCGATAAATTAAAACATATTGCTGTATATCCAGGGTGGGCAACCCTGTCGCCAATAATAACAAGTGGCGAATCTGCCATAAAAGTGTGGCGAATTTAAGTTTGCCAACTCTCACAGTAGAATATAAATTTTCCTGACGGTGTGTGCTTGTGGTAATTTGATATTTCCTGCACATCATCGGGAGCATTCCTCATATGCATTAGTTCAAATATTCAGCCAACGTTTATTTGTCACACTAAAGAATTGTCCAAATTCGGACAACGTTCATTATTTGTGTCGCAGAAGGCTGTATTCAAAGAGTCCAGGCTTTAAATAAACGTGTTCAAACAGTGTGTGTTGTCTTTTGTGTTCAACTGAGCAACCTAATTTCTCAATTTTTACACGGTGTGGCGAATTTCACTTCTCATTTGTCACACCTGTGGATACATTGAAAAAAAAAAATGTTGCCCACTTCTGTACTAGATATTATTTTCGAGACAGGAGATTTTATTTATCCTCGGTGATTCCCCATTTCAAAAAAAATGCGGAACGCGCAGCAGTGGTGGATTGGTCTAATGAATTAGCCTATCATTGTTCTTTATTAGCAAAGCGTCTTACTACCAGTTCAGAATGGAGGCAGTTATTCAGATAATTCTTGGTTTTCCTATCCCCACTGTACACAAATGCGGATTAATTTATTTTACACCAAACAGTACAGGTGGGCACACAAACTGATGTGTAATTTACTGATATGCTGGTGATGGGGATTTTAAAGTTCAAATCCCCCTTAAGTGTATTAAGATCTCTCACTCACCCTTCACTAAAATGCGGTTACATTTTTCCTGGAATTTACTCATCTAGTTTAACTATTTAGATAGGTCGGTAGGATAGTAAGACGTGGTGTGAATTAAAAAAAAAAGCTACACAAGATTCCTGATACCTTTTGTTCCTTTGTTCTTTCTTTAGCGCCGCGTCTTACTACCCGTTATACGCTAATGTACTAATTACGCTAATGGTTTTAGGAACTAGGAATGTTATATTTAATAGAAGTGTACCCAAATTTGCGTTGAGGGAAAAAGGAAAACCGTTTTGGTAAAATCTCCCTCAGTACACCCGACTGAGATTCGAACCTCAATCTTCCCGTCATCGGCAGTCTAGTCTACTGCGAGAGTAGCGCGTTAGACCATGCGGTCACTATAGCGGGCTATCCCTTTGTTTCGTTGAAAAAAAGATCGGGG
>CABFOW010000289.1:12110-23479 GCA_902141385.1 Timema californicum
AACCCACAAGAAATACATGAAAAATATTTTTCTAGGTGTACTTTTAAAAACTTATTGGAGGGATGAAAAGTAATAGGTGAGGTTGGGCGTATATTTTTTTATATAGCCTTCATTGAAAACGTATGTGACGGCCAATTTGTACCCTTATAATTATTAGTACCCGTGTGTATGGGTATATTTTTTGTTTTAAAGATCCTAATTTTCTCTGTTGGGAAAACCCCAGTTCGTTATCTCAAAGAGTGATAATGGGGGACCGGAGAAACCTCTTGGAGAAGATTGTGGGGAACTCCCGAGGTGCGTTTCGTCTTGTGTCACTCCAACACACAGTACATGCACGCTCTGAGGGCATACGACGTCAATGATTTATAAAAATCTTTACGCAGGAAAAGTGGAACATCCTAAAGTATAGAGGGGTGAAGTAAATGGGGTATTCCACTCCTTTTTTTTTTAGCACCGCAGCGTACTACGCTTTTGGGTTATACGATTATGTACTACTTACACTAATGGTTTTAGGGATTAGGGAGCTTATATTTATAGGAAGTGTAACCGCATTTACGTGATAGGAGAGCGTAAAACCACTTTGGAAAAACCACCCTCAGTAAATCCGACCAATATTCTAACCTCAATCTCCCCGTAATTGACAGTCTAGTTCACTGCGAGAGTAGCGCCTTAGACCACGTGGCCACCTGAGTGGGTTATTCCATTCCTACTTCTCTAAGATAGTTTCTGTGTACACAAAAATCAACTGTTTCCCATATATCTGATTCTTTCATAATAATTGAAGAAGAGGCCTTAAGTCATAAGTACAAGTACTTTGACACTTTGACTGCCTCCTGTCGTCCAATTATTGTTGCGGTCACAACGAAGATAAGATGTTTTCCACAACGGTGTAATTCTGGATATTTCCAAGTGGTAAGTTTGATGCGCTGTCGCGGTTATATAAAGCCTCAACCCACCAGAAAAAACAAAACCACAAAATTGAAATTCCAAACCAACGCTATAAAGGGAAAATGCGATTTAATAGCTTCGAGAGGCTCAACCCCAATTTTAAAGAAATTGGTGTCAAATTATCATATTTATCCCCATGATTTTTTTAGCACCGCGTTTTACTACACGTTCGGGTAACACATTTAAGCAGGTCTACTCATACAATTAGAGATTAGGGATGTTATATTTATAGGCATTTGCAAGAAGGAAGAGTGGTAAACCATTTTGGAAAAAATACCCTTATTACGGCGGACTGAGATTCGAATTTCCCCGTCATTGGCAGTCTAGTCCACTGCGAGAGTAGCGCATTAGACCACGTGGCTACCAAAGTGGGTCTCATGCATTTAACACTATTTAAATTGTCAACATAAATCACAGCTGTCTCGATGTATCCAACCAAAACTCGAACATGAATACCTCTTGAAAAAGCGATTATCAATTATTTTAATCTCACGTCAAGGTGACCTGGTGGTCTACGGGTAAGGTGTCGGACTTCTGTTCCGGGGGTCCGGTGTTCAATCCTCGGTCCCGGCGCAGATTTGTCTGATTGCCAAACCCTTCCTTCACCTCTGACAAGACATCTTGTGAATGTGGGGAATGCCAGGCCTCCACCGTGAGTTCGGATTCCACGTTAATCTGTAGGTCCTCCATTTCATCTCACAATCACCCTACCCCTACACATTAGCGTAAGTGCGTATAACCTGAACGGGTAGTAAGATGCGGTGATGATGATGATGATAATAATAATAATAATAATAATAATACAGGAGAATAGATTTCAGCACAACTCACTTTCGACCCGCTTTGGTGGCCGCATGGTCCAAGGCTCTACTATAACAGTAGACTATTATGCCAATGACAGGCAGATCGGGGTTCGAATCTCGGTCGGATGTACTGAAGGTTGTTAATTCCAAAATGGTTTTCCACCTTCCCTTTATATTTCCTGAAAATATAAAGTTCCTAATTACTAAATCCATCAGCATAATTTAGTACACAAGGGTATTACTCTAGTGGGTAGTAAGACACGGTGATAAAAACAACTCATCTTCGACTTTGGGTGGTGTGTTAATGAGCCAGAGTTTAGGGCAGTATTATTGAAGTTTTTATAACATAAACATTTTTTGGCCAAAACAAATCGAATATTTCTTCCATTGAAACATAGAGTTTAGTTTACTGCACATGCTAATCTCAAAAGCTTTTTCTCTTTATTTAAAAAGTTTGTCAACAAATACCGCTATGTTCATGACAAGATATTCAACAAATGTTGAGATTAGCATGTGCAGAAAACTAAATTCTACGTTGCTACTGGAGAAATATTTGATTTATTTTGCAAAAAAAAAAAAGTTTATCTTATAAAAACTACCAAATGAATGCACTAAACTCGCACTCACTAGCATCCAGCCTTAAGTCCTTGTGTTTCACTCAGTCCTGTTATTACCTACTTCCTGTAAAGTCAGTACATGATTCAATTTGCAATGGGGCTTCACATGTAAAATCATAAAAAAACATGCATCTGGGCATCGGCACAGGATCTGAACCGGCTCACCTTGACTCAAAGAACCGCTGTGTTCGGGAATAACTGAACATTTCTGGCATGATGGCAGTAGATATTCAGATTATAAACCATGAACTGATATGACCTTGTGGGTAAATACGTTCTCCAAATGACTTGATAATTTTATATCAGGTGTGATGACAGATACATGAACCCTGACATAAACCTTTACGTACTGTACTTGAAATAAGGGACATAACCTGATTTCAAGGTGTGTGCGATAAAAGTTACATCACCCACAAACATCACAATACACATTCATCTGGAAAAAAAAAAGATAATGGTGTAATAGTAACGTATCCTCCTCATTATCAATGGAGACACCTCAGATCTAAGATCAGCCAAAATAATTGAGTGAAATAATATTGACGATAGCTTATTGCTATATTTAAAGAGGTGTGCAGTAATGACGTCAAGGTAATGACATAAACAGTGGTGGTTCGTAGCTAAAATTAGTGGGGGTGCTGCTTCAGAAAATTTCTAGCCTTTGTTTTAAAATTGTGTAAAAGGAAAAAAAACATGTATAAAAAGAAAATTTATTCAGGAACTTGATAAAATCTTAACAAAAAAAATCCAAACTTTTTTACTTACTTTAACTTAAATTGTTACAGTTCAAGCTTGATCTATTCATTTTAAAATGAAATCCATTCTTCATGTTTAAATTTGCGCAAAAAGTTCAATAAACTTCTCCTTGATCTCTGGATGACAATTGAGGAATTTTTCTACATTGAAAGTACTGCAAGAGCATTTAGTCTTTCTGTTAAATTAAATAACCGAAAAAAAAAGAATCAAATAGAATAGCTAGAAGCAGAATAATAATCTAATTCTAGACTCTTCTACACTTTATCACATTCAACAATATGGTACACGGTTGTTTTTAAGCACAACACACGCTGAGTAAAAAACAAATTCCTTCCACCATCACGCCAGAGCTGGAGCTGCGAGAGCAACAGTGCTCTCTCTACCTGGCAGTACCGCCTTCCTCCCCACACCCTCCTATGTGCGCATGCGCACAACAGTCAAACACCACGTCACTGGAACTGTGAAGTGAACAGTTCCATACAAAGATTTTTGTATTTTTTTCATAAACTGGGGATGGATACTGAAGTGCTGACATTAGGCTTAAGGAATATATTATATTGTACTACAAAAATAAATAAAGAATTAAAGGAAAAATGACTCATTATATTAAATGTTATAGATAATATCAATTGGAAATAGGGGGTGCTGCAGTTCCGCAGTGCCTATTCACGAGCCACCACTGGACGTTAAGTTAATTGCGTTAAGGTAATGACGTCAAATACTTAGCTATATTTAAAAAGAAATGGAATAGTGACGTTAAAGTGTTTACAACTATTAAACATGTGTGTATTTATGACGTCAAAGTAATTACGTTAAAGTTATTGATCTTAGTTAACTTATTTAAATAAAGTATTATGGTAAGTGGTTATTAATTGTTCTCCCGTGTTTGCGACTGAAGTTCCGTTTATAAAGTATATATCCTATAAGGAAAGATTAGATTAGTTTTATAACAATTCGTTGTAATCATCATTGGTAGTAGATAAACTATCGTTCACGGGAATTAGTTTAAATATGGCTACAAAACTATATCTGGACTCGGGAAACAAACTCGGCTCCCTTTTC
Source organism: Timema californicum (assembly GCA_902141385.1). Classification (NCBI taxonomy): domain Eukaryota; kingdom Metazoa; phylum Arthropoda; class Insecta; order Phasmatodea; family Timematidae; genus Timema; species Timema californicum. Next base: position 16,297 of record CABFOW010000289.1, read on the forward strand.
TTTGTATGATTATGGGATGAAACATAGACAGTATAGTGGCAGAACATTGGCACGATAAGGAAAAGTTCACTTTCTATTCCCGTGTCCAGGTGTCATTTTTCAGCTATTTTAAATCTATTTATACGATTTAACTCAAAACTTGTTTTATATTTCATCGTCATTAAAAAGAAAGGTGCTTGTTAGTTTTACACCACAGTTTACTTACCATCTGGGTCAACTGTATATTCACATTAATGGGGGGAAAGTAGATATGATTGGAAATGTAAATTAATTTGCTTGCAGAAAAAGAGAGAACATAGTGAATAAAAGAATACCTATGTCCAGCCAGGCGATATTTGAATTTTATGCTCCCCCTCATCAGGAAATTGAACAAGACGAGACTTACGTCTTTGTGACTTTATTCTCCCCAGCGTGGGCTAAGGTAAGTCCAATTTTTTTTTTGTCGACGAAGAAGGTCAAATTTCCTTTGCTTCGACTTCGACATCCACAATAACCTTCTCATCTTCAAAACCTTGCGAATGAATAAGAACATTTTGATATATAATATAATGAATTTGGAGTATCTCACTAAATATGAACTATTTCAGTTATGGTAACTTTTAGAACAACTATTAAATAGCATTTTAACATTATTATTACTACTATCATGTGTTCTGTCTTATGACAGGCCCATTCCTCTTGTCAGGGAACTTAAACCTCCAATGCACCCTGTCCTCTGCCTCCTCCTTCAGCTCCCAGAATTTTCTTCTTTCCTTTAAGTCATCTAATATTTGAATCCTCATTAACATTAACTAATCATTAATTTACTTCTATTACCTCCTATGTGGTGTCTAGTGTTCCAACTTCTTGGCTAAATATTCACGGGTACTGGGTTCGACCCCACGGTGCTTCAAGACTTTCTGTAAAGCAACTATATCTTGTCTTTTAGATTCATATGTCAAGTAATTTGACCTGAAACTGTAATTTTTGATACATATTCTCAATTTATATTAAATATCACTAATAATATACTAGAGTGTTATCTATGTTTAACCTAAAAAATGTGTTTGTATTTTTAAAAAGTGCTCTAAATGTTAATTCGTTAGAAAATCAGGGTAGGTTCACACTATGGCACATCGCATTGGCTCGTATCGCATCAATTCGTCCCGGATTGACTCGTACCGCATCAGTTCGTTTCGGATTGACTCGTACTGCATCGGATCGTATCGCATCAATTCGTCTCGGATTGGCTTGTACCGCATCGGCTCGTATCGCATCAATTCGTCTCGGATTGACTCGTACCGTATCAGTTCGTTTCGGATTGACTCGTACTGCATCGGCTCGTCTCGCATCGATTCTTCTCGGATTGATTCGTACCGTATCAGTTCGTTTCGGATTGACTCGTACTGCATCGGCTCGTATCGCATCAATACGTATCGGATTGACTCGTACCGCATCGGCTCGTATTCCATCAATTCATATCGGATTGGCTCGTACCACATCGGCTCGTATCACATCAGTTCGTTTCGGATTGACTCGTAATGCATCGGCTCGTATCGCATCAGTTCATCACATTGGTTTGTATTGGATTGGCTCGTATAGCGTCGGTTCGTATAGCATCATCTCGTATTGCGCCAGCCCGTAAAATATTCCTGGTTTGAGTTTTTCCAAATTTTCTTACAAAATATTGCGAGAACGAACCAACTCGATGCGAGATACAAACAAGTGAGCGCCAACTTAAATATAACACTCAAAATTAAAACATTATTTTAAACTAGCACATTACGACCATATTTTTTTATGTGTTAACAATTATTATCGAAATCATTACGTGGCATACATTTTACATGTTTCATTCGTCTACAAACCTGCTTTCGTGGCTCAAGTTATTGAGTGGTAACTTTATTATTATTATTAGCACCGCGTCTTACTACCCGTTCGGGTTATACGCACTTACGCTAACGTGTAATGGTAGGGTGATTGTGAGATGAAATGGAGGACCTACAGTTTAACGTGGAATCCGAACCACGGTGGAGACCTGGCATTCCTCACATTCACAAGATGTCTTGTCAGAGGTGAAGGAAGGGTTTTGGTAATCAGATAAATCTTTGCCGGGACCGTTGAGTGGTAACTAAAGCGATATCATCTTAGGGGAGCAACTTAAATTATAAGCTTTTAGATACCTCGTAGCCCCTATAGTAAACAAGTGGAGTAAGGTATAAGTTTTGTATTGTCTGTACCTTACGTAAAAAGTGGAGGACATGAAAGAGCCCATCTCAAGGCAGACTAACCGGGGAATTAGATACAAGAATAGGCTAGAAACAAGACTAATTGAGGTGCAGATTTCGGCCTTATGGGCTTACATTTTTACAGCAGCTAATTTTGGATAAGTTTAATAGATGTTCCACAGTAAAAACACGTGTTTACCAATTATTTTTTAAATTATATAAGAATGGATTCTGTGGTTTCATTTCTACTGTCTTTGAAAGTAGAATAAATAAAACCACACTATGATGAGACGTCTGCTTCGAATTAGTTTGTTCATCGGTTAGTAAATTTGGTGAGAGATAAAAGTTATTTTATCGGTGATATAAATATCTCATTTTAAGGCAAACGAACACACACCATTGTTTATGATGCCTATGGTATCAGGCTCGTGGGAAAAAACCTTGATTTCCAGTTAAAAAGAGTGTGAGGTTGAAATTTCTTCCGATGACACTGGAAATGGTTTTAGAATATCTTATTTGTCACGGTAGTTTTCCTTCTGGTCTCTACGCTAATGTGGGTGCATGTTTCTAAGTACCTTCCTCTTCCTTTGGATTCAGCCGTTAAATAACCATTGTGTAAAATTGTGTGTAATAATACAAAACAAAGAAAGCCAAAAGAATAATGATTTTTGTATTGTTTTTATTGCACCGCGCCTTAATACCTATTCGGGCTATACGCTTAAGTACTAATTACGCTAATGGTTCTAGGGATTTGTAAGATTAAATTTATATAAAGTGTACACACATTTGCGTGGAGGGAAAGTAGAAAATCATTTAGGAAAAACCACCTTCAGTACATGAAATCAAGACTCGAACCTCAATCTCCCCGTCATAGGAAGTCTAGTCTACTACGAGAGTAGAGCGCTAAGCCATACGACCACGGAAGTGGGTGATTTTACAAATAAAATGCAAACGCATTCGCTTAGAGATTAGCAGGGGAAACCCCCTACACTGTTGGGAGGGGGGGGGGAACATTAATGTGGCTGATACTGATGCATGGGATCTCGGGCCAAGAGTAAATTATACTTGCGCACACCCAGCTGCAGAGGTAGTTTTCAATGTGGTACGGTTATAGTAAGAATTATTAACGCCTTTTGCACGTTGTACCCACCATCAACGCTCTCACTTACTTGCTCTTTGGGAGTAGGAACTAGAAAGTTGTTTGCCGCACTTACAAAAGTACCCCATCTATCCCTATCTTGAGCTAGTTCTATCCAGTCCACCTCATTACACACTATCTCTTTCAGGTCCATTCTAATGTTATCCTTTCATCTGCGTCTAGGTCTTCCCAATGGTCTCTTCCCATTCGGTTTGCAAATCAGTACCTAGAACAAGGTTCTATTATTATTATTAGCACCTCGTCTTACTACCCGTTTGGGCTATATGCACTTACGTTAATGTGTAATGGTAGGGTGATTGTGAGATGAAATGGAGGATCTACAGTTTAACGTGTAATCCGAACCACGGTGGAAGCCTGGCATTCCCCACATTCACAAGTTGTGATTAATACACGTCTTGTATAATACACGTCTTGTCAGAGGTGAAAGAAGGGTTTGGTAATCAGATAAATCTGTGCCGGGACCGAGGATTGAACCCCGGACCACAGCACAGAAGTCTGATACCTTACCCCTAGACCACCAGGTCACCTCAACAAGGTTCTAGATTCTCCCATTCGAGCTGAATGTCCTGCCCACCGCAATCCGCGAGATTTGGTTACCCTGACAATGTCTTGTGAAAAGTACAGGATATCTAACTCATCATCACGTAGCCTCCTCCACTCATCCCTTTATAAACCAGTCTATAGGCGTTTCAATTACACTAATACTCGCCTTGGTGGTCACAAGTCAGGCTTGCAAAACTCGTGGCCCTATCCATGATTTTGTGCGGCCCACGGACCTTATACAGAACCTTCATGGAACACATTATTCTTAAATTTTACTATCATTAACGCATTTCAACCTTTTGGAATGTGATATTTAGAGAATTATCAAAATTCATATACTTTCATTGACAGCCATCAACTCGCGAAATTGTTGAATTTGTGCACCAAATATGTGTAAGATTGGGAGGACATACATTATGTTAACATTTGTTTTCTCAAATGAAATTGTACCAAGCTTCAGATAGGTTTACGGACGGGCCACACATTTGCTAACAATTTTAAAAGTGACTTTGGCATAATATTTAAGGTGGGAGGGAAGGATATGCGAAAAAAGATAAGTATTTTTACATTAGTTATAGCAAAACGTTTTTGGTCAAAATAAATAAAATATATCTTCAGTAGAAACATAGAGTTTAGTTCTATTCACATGGTGATCTCAACAATCATTGAATATCTGTCATGAGCATAGCTGCAATAGATGACAAATATTTTAAGTGAATAGAAAACATCATTAAATTCCAGGACAGCCTTGACAGATATTCAAGACCTGTTGATATCACCATGTGAATAAAATTAAACTCTAATTTTCTACTGGATAAATATTTGATTCCTTTTTTCGCGTTACTCTCGCAGTAGACTAGACTTCCGATGACGGGGAAATTAAGATTCGAATCTCGTTCGAGTGTACTGAGGGTGTTTTATTTTTCAAAATGGTTTTCCACTCTTCCTACAAGAAAATGCGGGTACGCTTCCTCTAATTATAACCTTCCTAATTCCTGAAAACATTAGCGTAACTAGTACCCAAGAGTATATTATTATTATTAGCACCGCGTCTTACTAACCGTTCGGGTTATACGCACTTACGCTAATGTGTAATGGTAGGGTGATTGTGAGATGAAATGGAGGACCTACAGTTTAACGTGGGATCCGAACCACGGTGGAGGCCTGGCATTCCCCACATTCACAAGATGTCTTGTCAGAGGTGAAGGAAGGGTTTGGTAATCAGATAAATCTATGCTGGGAGCGAGGATTGAACCCCGGCCGCCAGCATAGAAGTCTGACACCTTACCCCTAGACCACCAGGTCGCCCCTAAGAGTATAACCCGGAAGGGTAGTAAGACCAGGTGTTGAATAAATAAACACTAATATCAAAATAAATGATGGGCGAAAAAATTGGTTTTATCTTTTTAAATATCCTTCCTATCAAAATCCTACTTATGTAAGAACTTTTTGATCAAGGCAGTCATAATTAAAATTTAAGTAACCAATTCTTTTATCACGTGCGTTGGCAGTGGTCGTTGCGTGCGGATCTCACAAAGGAACATTCATTCGAGAGGAATCACGTCGATACGTCCACGAATCAGGCGACCGTCTCGTGGCATTTATTGTTTGTAAATAAAACCAGAGATAATCTACTACATGACTTCTGTGAACTTCAACAGGGTGCGAAGCTTTGCTGTTTTATTAAATCAGTCTTAACCTACGATCTAACCAGTGTACGAACCACTTGTATCTTTTTCAATTCGAAATAAACAAAACATATGAAAGGTAAACAATGATGAAACTAAAGGTGTTTGTTCAGAGATATTGCTAGGTTTCTGAATTTTAATTTCGTTTCGCGTACGCTACTTGAAATAAATACTTTTAAGCCAGAATGGTCCAAAGTTTTTCATCCCTAGGGCCTAATCTGATTTGCACCACGGGCCGAATAAATTTAATTAGTAGGCCAAATAACTTAATATAGGCCTGAAAAATACCCTTAATAAACATTAATTCCCAATACTTATATTTAGCACCACATCTTACTATCCGTTCGGGTTATACGCTTAAGTACTAATTACGCTAATGGATTAGGAATTGGAAAGGTTGAATTTAGAGGAAATGAACCCACATTTGCGTGGAAAACCATTTAGGAAAAAAACCTCCAGTTCACCCGACCGAGATTCGAACCTCGATCTCCCCATCCTCGACAGTCGAGCTCAACACGACTAGCGCGTTAGTTAATTACGCCACCGAAGCGGGTCCAATTTAATAATAAATTGTATTATTGATTGGTGGAAAATTTCCAATTTTACTGCCAAAAACAGTTTTCTTTTTTCATCATCGCACCGTACTACCCTATCATTTTAAACGCTTGTATACTAATTACGCTAAAGGTCTTAAGGATTAGAAAGGTTATATTTAAAAGAGGTGCAACCGCATTTTCATGGAGGGAGGATAGATTTTTTTATATCTATACTCGTACACCGGACCGAGATTCGAACCTCAATGTCACCATCATCGGCAATCTATTCTACTGCGAGAGTAGCGCTTTAGACCATGCGGCGACCGAAGCGGGTAAGAGGTTTATGGCTCTCCCAAGATGTATTATTAAATATGAATGCACAAAAACTTGTACAAAACACCTTAACATTATAAATATTTTTTTTATTAATCAATTAAATGTATAATAAAATGCAATCATGACAATATCCAGGCATCATTAGCTATTTCCCATTTGCCACCAAGGGTTTTACTTTTATTGCCCTCCAAGATACTGTAAGGGACACATTTTCAATGATTGAAGGTCACATCCGGAGGGCTCACTATTTTTTGTTTTGTTTTTAAGGATCACTTCTTACTACCCGTTCAGGTTATATGCTTTTGTACTAATTACGTTAGTGGTTGTAGGGATTAAGAAGGTTATATTAGGTTATAGTATAGAAAATGTGGCCGCATTTGCATGGAGGGAGAATGTAAAACCATTTATCTTAAACAAATAATGTTTTCTAGGCACCCTCAGACTTACTCAACAGAACTTTTGATTCAAAGATAATTTTAAAAAAAAATAATTATTTATTTTAATTCAAGATCGCGTAGGTGTCTTAAGTGTCCTAATAACTCCAAATTTGTTCATTAGGCTATAATACACTATTAAGTAGAAACAATTAAACTGTTGTCTGGATTAAACGAAGTACGTAATATCAAGGGATTACTGTACATCCATATTATTATCAGATTTTTTCCCTTCACTTACGATGTGATTCAACAATCTGAATTTTTTTATTTTATAAAA
>CABFOW010000289.1:40106-83713 GCA_902141385.1 Timema californicum
GGTGATCTTGGGGTAATGTGTTCGTTTCAAGACCTGATGTTCGTGGTTTCAAACCCTTCCACGGTCAACGGATTTTTATAAAGTGATAAAAAAAATCCGTAGCACAACTTCCTTCGGAGGGTAACATAATCATTCCCACCTCAATTGTGGCATATAAAAGAACCCTGAAAGGTATCTTAAAATACCTTTCCTAGTAAAATCGGGCAACTCTTTCTATCTCGCTCTTAGAAATTATCGTGTGCTGATATAATCAGTCAGTTCAGAAAGTGCACGTTAAATACCGCAAGTAAATGATTTAAAAAATATTACTTTAATTTTATCTTATTCAAACCTCCAAGCTAATGCTGAAATATATACTATAAACTACCTTTCTCTTATCTAGCTCTTAGAGCCAATGTTTCTCAAAGTTTTGATGATGGAGAACCAACGCACGGACGCTATGGGCACTGGGGGAGCTCTGAAACCCGGAGGAAAGTAGTTGGGAAAGGGGGTGTTTGAAAACTACGCAGGAAAATCATTATTTATAGGAAATAACATTTTGCGACTGTAAATAAATGACAAAAATTAATTTATAAAATACAATTTTGCAAAAAATAAATACTATGATTACATTAAACTAGTAATAGGTTTAAAATTATTTATAACATTTTAAGCCTCATAATTTTTGGCAAATAATTATTTAGATTTGTTGATCTAGAGTTGGTACATATTTCTTTTTCTAATTGACTAGTGTTTAATGAGAAAAGAAATACAGCATATTACGATGGATATTTAATATTTATTACCTTTTTGCATTTAAAATTGATTGTATTATATGAGATTAATATTCTTTCATTCATTATTATTGATATACTTCCTGGGATCATGTAGACCACTTGATAAACCGTCGCGGACTACCAGTGGTCTGAGGACCACACTTTGAGGAACACTCTTCAGACTACGTAACTAATGACACTTGGGTTAAACATTCAACTAAAATTAAAATAGCTGTGTCATTATTATTCAGACTGATCTCGAAGAACTTGAAACTTTTCAAAAATCAGTCTTCTGTAAACTACCCAAATATAATTTTTTTCTTTTTAGGTCCACACGTTTTTATTTATCATTTAAAGAACTCCCCAAATACCTATTAAAAACACCTGAGCCATTTTTAAAAAGTTAAAAATTTTCATAAATTTGCTCATTACCTCTGGGCGCTTTTATTTTAAATTTTGATTTTACTCCTCAAAATAAGAGTTGCATACTGATTACTGATTTTCTAAATTTTTAATTTTTTTAAAATGGTTTGAACTAGATTTGGGGAATGTCTTAAATGATAAATTAAAACGTGTGGTGCTAAAAATAAAAAAAGTTAATATGTGGGTAGTAGTTTACTGAAGACTGATTTTTGAAAGTTTATAAATGACTATAGCAATTATTTTGATTAAAATTTATATCTCAAGAGGGTATAAAATCAATATTAAAATAAGGTTTTCTTTTATGAAAAAACTTATTTTACAGACAACTGATTTTTAAGAATTTTATCACAATCTTTAATATACTATATTAAAAAGTATGCATGATTTTTCGGCAGCATTTATTTAAAAGTTATGTGTATTTTCCAGTAAATGGGATACATAAAAAAATGTAAAAAGAAACTATGGAACTTATTCTACACTTTTTTAAGAAAAACTTGAACTAACGTGATTAATTGTATTTCAAGAAAACTTTTACTTTTAGAGACTCCCACTTTAAAGATGGACCTGACTGACACCTTCACTCAGTCGATATCGTGTCTGTCTACTGAGCTAAGGGTGCCGGGTTCAATTCTCAGCATGACCGAAAAATATGTAATTGGGGAAACAGGGGTTTACCCTTTCACAGTGATGAGTTAACGGTCGGGGACTGGATGTTGTGCCTGTTCTAAGTTAGATTATAAGGCATATTAAGCTAAGACACGCCTATCAAGCCGGTAGTGGAAAAAATATATCACTTGAATAAAAAACTGAGCCAGGCCACAGGCTGGAAACAGTAATGGACGTAAAAAAAACTTTTTAGGTAGGACTTTAACTAATTCATTACTTTTAGGAAATTTCCCAGCACTGATTCAGTCTTTATCTGACACGAATCACTTTCTCCTTGTTGTTGAAAGTTGGCTAATTGGTAAATAAACTTCATCGACGAGTTTTACATTATCTACAAGCTTTTATACATGTAAATTGACGTTTCCGGACATGTCAATGTTTACAGTATTAAATTTAAAGGGAAATCGATGAATAACAAAACTATGACAGTCCCTTGTAGGGTGGTTTGACTCATAGATTGAACAGATTCCTCCATCCCTTGGAAAGTTTATGACCACACATTCATCCCCACCCCTTTTCCTTTTCATTCAATTATTGAAATTTTTGTAACTGTAGTTAGGACCCTTAGGCTTGTAATGACGTAGAAATACTTGCAAAACTAAAGGATGTTGTCTACGTGTGACGTCACTGCTGTTCAAAATAAGATTTCCCAGGTTAGTGAATTTACGTTTTATTCAACGAGTTTTAATGATAAAAAATTTGAAACAAAAAACATAAAGTCTTAAATAATTCTAAAAAAATATTTCTATAGTGTGATAAAACTATTATATTTTATCTGAAAGAAGGTTTTTTTGTAAACGTCTTTTTATATAAATCTTCTATGGCTTAGGCTATTTGGCTTATCCATGAACATCACACGTATGAGTCTTCCTGCTAGGATCTAGATTAAAAATTCTAGCAGCATTTGTCTCTCTAGAATAAGAAATAAGAATTTTAAAAAGCAAAGTAATTATAAAAATGCTTACACATTATATAAGTTTTTTTCTAAAGTAATTACAAAATGAATCTCAACATGTAAAAAAATGGCAAAACTTAATTTTGTTTTTTATGTATTTTTATTTGTTCAAATATTCTTTTATTACACTATTTAAAGTTTTAATATTATTTTTATTCTTAGTTTAAAGTATTCAAATAAATTGATATGTTAAACTGAGCTCTTTTTAACAAAATACAGCTGTTCGATACGTGATAAAATTCTTATTTTTTGTTTTTAATGTTTTTCTAAAAACTCAAATAATATTTTACTAAGATAATATAGGTTTAGTTTTAAATACTTTTTCATTTTACATACATTTCCTAATAATACAAATAGGCCTAAAATATATATATATATTTTTTCAAAACATATTCACAACATTTTTCACTTTGCACCTGTAATGAGTAGTTTGAAGCATTTCAGCGATAAATACTATGTCAAGACATATATTTAGATAAAACTTGCTCTAGATTATTTTTAAATTACCAATGACGTCAATGGCTACCTATTGACGTAAATACATTCGTAGTTCAATGGTTTGTTTTTTTACTTAAGATATAATGTTTTAACTTTGCCACGACTTTTGAAATATTACAAGGTAGATATGAAAACAAAACTCTCTTCCAAACAGGCCGTAAAATAGTTAGATACATTTGTGTTGGAAACAAAAGTATAATTTTATTTTACTGTGCAATAAAAATATAATATGAAGTCATAGCAAGTATGTAAGCAAAAGCGCCATTTTGTACAATTCTTCTCCAAAATGGCGGACAAACAGATGACTATATCAATGGTTTCCATATAATATTATGGAAAAATTCAACTTCGGATGGAACACAATTTCTCATAGTTCTAGTTTATGCCACACGTTTTCACTTGGATTAACTACGTTGTATTTATAATATTGTAATATAGGCTACATAATAAATCAGACAGCTATTTCGGTGAAGTACGCACCACTTTGAGAGCAAAGGTTTATCTTTGGGTCATTCGGTAAAATTTTAAGATCTACAATCTCGCTTCAAAATGATTACTGTACAACTTTTACCCAACCTAAGTGCCATCTTTATTTAGTAATAATCTTGCTGGGGAAAAAAACACTATTATAATCAACACTAAATAAATAAATCAAACATGAGATCTTGGAATGTTCCATTACTTTAAATTCATTGTTGTTGTTTCTTGAAATTATTAATAATAGTAGGTGACCTGGTGGTCTAGGGTTAAGGTATCAGACTTCTGTGCTGGCGGCCGGGGTTCAATCCTCGGTCCCGGCACAGATTTATCTGATTACCAAACCCTTCCATCCACCGTGGTTCGGATTCCACGTTAAACTGTAGGTCCTCCATTTCATCCCACAATCACCCTACCATTACACATTAGCGTATGTGCGTATAACCCGAACGGGTAGTAAGACACGGTGCAAATAATAATTGTACATATATTGCAGCTTAATCTCTTTAAAATATAATTAAATTAATAATGATATATCTGTGCATAATTTTGCTATGTGGCAAATAAACCATAACTTATGTGTTTCCGGTTTTTAATTATTTATGGGGCAGAACGAAACCATTTTCACTTTAAACTAGGAATTAAAAATATTTCGTACCAAATGAATATCACAAGTAATAAGTTATGTATAAGAGTTTTATCAACATTTTGTTATTCATTTATACTAACATGAATTTTCCATTTACTGAATAAAACCATTCTTATTTATTTTACTGTGTTAAGATTCCATTCAAGCATGTTAGCTTATTAAGGGGGGATCACGGCTTCCCCAGCCCCCTTTCCTACCACTAACGACATCCGTGTAGCAAACAACATAAACTAAAGTGTGTACGTCAGTTATTTTGATGAAAAATAGTTATATTCATTTTAATGGTAGTAAAGAGAAATATGAAATTAATAATATAAGGAACGTACTTAAATGAAACAAATAATTGGATTAATTGGATAACTTATTTGGTCAAATTGAACAATATATATTCAGAAACAACATAGATTATTGAGTAATAAAGTTGAACAATTAATTTGTGTAAGACAAGTAAAATTGTAATTCTGTCTGAAACACTTAATAACATTTAAAAAATATAGGATTTACTGATAAGCAATAACATCTTTTTAAAAATGGGCAAATTGACTACATTAGAGTTAATAATGTTATAATTAGAGACTTTAAGAAATTTTGAATAATTGAGATAAAGAGCTAGGTTAATGTGGTCTTGACTAAACACAATTAATAGTCAATGTTTGACTTAAATTTTATTATATAAGAGCTTATCTTGAATAAATTTAACTTATTGTTGTTTCTGAACATATATTGTTCAATTTGACCAAAGAAGTCCAATTATTGCAATTAGTTGTTCCATAAAAGTACGTTCCTTGTATTATTAACTTTATGAAACCATTAAAGTGGGCTTGTGGTTAGCAATCCTAACCTTGGCCTTGGAGCTTAGGTTTCGATCATAATACATTACATCAGGAGGTATGTTGTATGTCATACGTTTTTATATCCTCTCTCTAAGCCAATGGTTCCCAAACTTTGTCATACAACGAAAACTTACCAGTCATTTAAAAACATACCCTTTCTTACGTAAGAGTAAATGATGAGTAAACCGGTGAGTATAAAATGTATTTTCTCATCACTAAATTCAACTTAATATTTTAAGTTCCATAAAAATCCAAATCAATATAATCACTGTGGATGAGTAAACAAGAATACATCTTCCGTAATATCTGCTTGTCGTAAAAGGCTACTCAAAGAGACTGAAAAAGGAAAGCTGCTTTTTCGGTACGGATGTATGTGGAGGTTGGTAGACAGTACTGATATCAAACAGCTATAAGGCATCCACGGCATGAGAGGTGGTATCTGATACCTAAAGTACAGTCACCACCCGAGTTTACTTGGATGACATCTCAAAAAGTTACTAGAAATAGTCACTAATGTATCCCTACACCAACAGCTGACATCTGTCACTTTGAATAGCTGTAATGAAAACATATGGAAATGTATGAATGTGATAGTTAACCACAGTAATTTAGGACAATATTATTTATATTTATTTGAGGTCGGGGCACAAAGCTTATTCATAGGTTTATTACACTTAAAATCATTATATAATTACAGCACTTTCACAAAAGGTCTAACAAATATTGCTTTAAAATGGCGACGGATGGATTTAAACCATGTGATTGATCACGATGCAAACAAGTTCTTTACAACGGTGCATCCACACATGGATAAAATATTTTATTCAATTAAATATTTAAAAAAAACAAGTATTTTGTCTTTTCCAAGTTAGTATTAAAAAGTATTAATAGATTCATTATATTACACATTATCTAAAACATTCCAAAACAAAGAATAAGTACTTTCAATAATGTTTAAAATATTGTTTCAGATTGGATTTTTTTTAATGTAATGACATAGTTTGAGAAAAATTAAGTTTGCGTTATTTTAAATATAAAATATACCTATATTATGTAATTAAAAAACTTATTATTTGTAACAAAACAGTGATTTTGTACAAGTGTTGCCAACCCAAATCTATGATTTTTCAACTGTCATTCAGATAAAAAAAAAAGCTATGGTGAACATACTGTAGGAAAAGTTACCAAACATACATTCGCCAATCCATATGATCTGTAAGACCTTAATATGTTGATTTATTGTTACTTTTGGCAATCAGAACATTCACATATACCACAACAATTAGTTTTTTTTACCGTCAACAGTTTTTACATTATTGAAACGCGAACTAATGAAAAACGGTATAACCCTAATGGATAGTAAAATGTGGTACTAAGAAAAACTAATGAAAATAAACGTTTGGACTTTGAATGTTTCTTTTTTGTGGAAGTAGCGTCTTGTGATTCCATTTAAAATTATTTTCAATTCAATTGTCTTCTGACTAATCAAGATGGCGAACCAGCCGAAACAAGAGTGGTTGATGACGTCATATACGCCTTCGGTTGTCTTCATGCGCTGTTTAGGCTTACAGAATAAAAAAAACCACTTATTTATCTTTGTGGCCGGTTATAACAAGATTTAAGTGTGAATATAATACTTAAGAATTTATTAATTCGTGTACTATATTATATCCTGTTGACAGAGCCGCAACACAGAAAACAATTGTCAGGATAGGTATTTCCACATACCTTCCAGGGTTCTTCTACATGCCACAATTGACATGGGACTGAGACGGCTTTACTTCCCCTCCGAAGTAAGTTCTGCTACGGATTGTTATCGCTCAAGAAAAATCCGTAGAACCCGGCTGGGTTCGAACCGATGAACAAAGGGTCTTGAGGCGAGTACTTTCCCTCAAAACCACTGAGGTCTACTTTAAAATAATTATGATACACGACGTAGGATAATGTCTGATTTCTAAACAATTAATATACCAAAATTGTAAAAAAAAAAAGCTGCACAAAAGGCCTGCGATAAGCCGTTAATTCTACAGCTGTCACTTTTGGTGACAATATTATACCGCTAACGCAAATATAGTGAACTATTGACATGGCTGGCTACACTAAATATGTATATGTTTTATAAATAGCTTCTAAAAGAATCATTCCAGCCAGCTTGCGCGTGTAGGTGAGATAACTTGGCTAGGCACTATTGGCTATGCAGATATAGGCGTCAAGCTCGCAAAAGTCCCGATCGGGTGTACTAAGGTATATTGTTTCATAAAAGACTTTCCACTATATTGCCATGCAAATACAGGTACAGTAGCCCCGTGGCTTCTTTGGTGCTGACTGACAGCTCACAGCCGACTTATGACAGTCAACATTTAGGTATATACCTAAATTTTGATTGTCAGAAGTGACAGCTGCTAAACACATGTTTTTGCAGATCATTTGGTTCGGCGTAGGGATACATAATTTTGTCTGGTAACTTTTCAAAGCCGTCAGCTGTCAATCAGCACCAAAGAAGCCATGGGGCTACTGTAGGCCCCTACACTTTATTTATTTTTTAAATGTATGTCTTAATAAACGGTCTGATAGTAAAACGCGTGGCACAAAAAACAACTAAAATAAAACGTCTAAAACACGTATAAAAGATGGCAACAGGATGGATGAATACTTATTTTTTATCACCGCGTTTTATCGCCTGTTCAGGTTGTACACACACATAATAATTACTCTATTGGGTAGGGATGATGAAGGAAGAATTTTAGAGGTTATCTACCCGGATTTGCGTGGAAGGAGGATGAGAAAACTTTTAGGAAAAAACAACCTAAGTAGACCCAATCGGGATTCGAGCTCCGATCTCTCTATTATCAGTAGGCCAGTTTAACACGAGAGTGACGCGTTAGAGCATTTGGCCACTGAAGCGGGTGTGATGGGTATTAAAATATTATTTGGATGAAACTCTGTTCTTAATTTTAGCTTCAATTTCATTTTATGGCAAATAATTATTTTCTCCCCCACTTCCGCTATCTAACCCCTTCCATCATATACCCCCTCCTCCACAGTCAAACTTCCGCTGTTTTTTTTTTAGTTTACACTCTGGATATTAATGCTTTGTTATCGATAGTTCCGAGAAAATAAAAAATTTTTTTTTTTAGTTTACACTCTGGATATTAATGCTTTGTTATCGATAGTTCCGAGAAAATAAAAAAGGCTCTTGAGTTTAATCAATGACCCGATTGCTTTTTATAGATGTGGAGTTGTGCTATCACGGTTTCATTCATAAATAATCTCTGTCAATCTATTGTGGCGGCGCTTAGCGAGCGACCTTGAGTCTATCTCCCTTTCTCACGAGCGAGACAGATGTTTTTATTTACTTTTAGGGATTGTGTTATATTTGTACTATTGAATCTACTCTTAACTCAAAAATAAAATTCATTAGATGACCCTTTTTTGTGTTAGTATATTATTTCCGGTCCTACACAGGAAGCAGATTAATCCCCCTCGTAGCTTAATTGGGTTGTGTTAATCATTAGCCTTGTATGTTTTCATTCTCTGGGAGATTTTTTTTTTAGCACCGCGTCTTAGTACTACCCGTTCGGGATATGTACTAATTATGCTATTTTGCTAAGGATGGTGATGGTTGAATTTTGAGGAAATGTATCCGCATTTAGGTGGAGAGTGGAAAACCACTTGGGGGAAAAACTGCCGACGTCATGGCTTATGGGGATTCAAGGATACGCCCCCACTCCCCCCCCCCCATCCCAATATTTTGCAAAATGTGGAACCGAGAGATAGTATACATCGACAAATGAAATCATAAATGCGATTGACAATGATACAGAAACGACTTATAGCTATGTAGCATTGTGCTACAATAATGTTGACCTGGGCACAGTGGCAAATACCACCATGACAAAAAGAGACGGGTCGAGGCTTGTTTTTAGACGAGTTTGTGATTAAATGGAAACTATATACTTATTATGTTCCTGCTTCTAAGTCAAGGTCGGGTAGAGCAAGATTTAATTCCATAAACTAGTCATAAATATTGAATAACATTAAAGTAAAGGTGAAAATATATCCTTTATCTGAATAGATACCTTGTTGACACTCACCTTTCAAAGAGTTTTAGTTTAATCTAATGATTTTACCAGGGGCGCACCCAAGATTTTGAGCTGGGGAGGGGGCTTTTTACATAATAATTTTCATAATCGCAACCTTATATATTTAAATTACCGTGATATATATTTGTAAATTCGATTTGAAGTAGGGGGATAAGAAAGATAATCAGCGATGCCTTCTAGAAAGGAAAAAAAAAATTTCAAAGGATGAAAATTGTAATATTAGAGCTAATTTGTACCAAAATCGGATCCTCGGCCTACCCTCTGTTACTGTGTGCACCACTGGCTAACAGGTCTGTGTTCATACATTCTTCTTCACACCCAGGATTTGTAGTTGGTGGGGGTGAGGGCACATTATATTAACCCCTTCCCCTTTTCCTGTAACAATAGTGTTTCCAAAATTGCTCTAAAATAATAATTTCAGTTTCTGTAACCACATAAAAACTTTATGTACGATGAATAAAGAATTTAACCATTTCTAGAAAATAATACAGTATCACAGGTCCAGTTTTCATTTAAGTGCAAATTTACAGTAGAATTAAAAATTCACAAAGAGAAGTATTCCTTTGAAAAGCCCTAATTACTGCACAAATTTAATCTTTTATATTAAATATAATTGATTAATTGACGCAACATAATGACTATAATATTTTATGTAATAGGCTTAATTTTCTGGGGGAGGGCCTTCAGTTATGGGGGAAAGGGGCTTCAGCCCGCAAAGTCCCCCCCCCCCCAGTATTTTACCCCTAATCGCAATACAGCTGACCTAAATTCAGGTGAGCACATCATCCTAAAGTATCTAAAGGTGGATAAAATGACAGGGTGGGGGTAGGGGGAGCACTTAAATAAAAATAATAGATTATTTTATAATGAGAAGAACAAGAGAGTTCATCTTGTGAATGTGAGGAATGCCAGGCCTCCACCGTGGTTCGGATTCCACGTTAAACTGTAGGTCCTCCATTTCATCTCACAATCACCCTACCATTACACATTAGCGTAAGTGTGTATAGCCCGAACGGGTAGTAAGACGCGGTGCTAATAATAATAATGATAATAATAATAATAATAATAATAATAACAAGAGAGTTGGGAAGGTAAGGGAAGATATATATTTGTCCTCTCAACCCCCATCCCCAATAATCAGAAGGTTGTGGACACCAGTGGGGAAAACCACCCTTAGTTATCCATAGACTAGACTCAAGTCTATAGCAAGAGTGTCGCCCGAGACCATGCGGCCATCGAAAGGGTCACGTTATTGCAGTTTTATTATGTTACAGAATCTGTATAGTATATAGATACTTTAATTATGCATAATATACCCCCTATAGGTGTATATAATATTGGACTACATACTAATTATATACAACTAAAGGTACTATGCATATTATAAATACTGTAGTTCTGAATGGTATACATACTATATCACTGTATAGAACACATATTATAGTTATGTATAGTAGGCATACTAACTGTTTTAATAGTATATGATGTTTTTCTATACTATGGGTCTATACAATATTTAATATACTAAGGGAATGTATAGAATACATCCTATGGGTGCATATAGTATACATAATATAGGTATGAATGGTATACAGACTAGTGATGTATCAAAACCTATTGTAGGTCTGTATGGTATGCATACATGACCAAAGCCATGAAAAAAGGAAATATAGTGGTTTTTTTTTAAACCCATGACATCACATCAAAGGCTGACTTTCTAGCTGGCAAGCATCTTCTTTGGTCTACTCTTAAGTATTTGTGCTGATACTTGGTAGCTACCAAGCTGTAAAATAAAATATACTTATAAGGAAATAAATAAGCATAGTTTTACATAAATAGCTTTAATTCACAATGGAGGGTTCATATTTGTAAACACAGTTTGTACATTTAACACCGATGGTAATCTTAAGAATAAATTAATAAAAATAATTTATTTTTATAGTTTATCCCTCAATTCAGCTTCTTTCATAGAAATAATCTCGATTTCTTCCATAGAACAAAAAATAAAGATCTAAATAGGGTGAGTAATATTTTATGAATCTGAATCATAACAAAAATATTAAACACAAAGAGGTTTATTTTAATGTATTAATTCTTAGACTGCTATAGAAAAGTTAGATTGTACCTAATGTTAAATTATTTAAAAAAAAATACCTTTACTAACATTCACAACACTCAGTGTTATATATTTGTCATCTGGGGATTGGTTTTTGAGTTTTTACTTTGGGCCAAAAACCCACTGCATTTAGAAATTTTAAAAAATTGTTTAAATTTAAACCTTGATTTAAAATATTGTTCTACTCTAAATAATCAAATCTTAAAAAAAAAAAAAAAAATAATTTTAAAAATTTAATTTTAAATTTNAAAAGTAACTTTAAACCTTGAATCCGATATTTTTTTTTCAAATTCTCTAATATTCTTAGAATCTATAGAATGAATGTTTGGACAAAAATTGTTTTCCTTCATATATCAATTAGTTTACATTAAATACATTCAGAGAGTAGTGTAAATATTGTCTTGAAACTCAATAAACCTTAATACATCGGGTTGAGAATTTATTAATTATTAGCATCCATTTAGTCCAATTTTTAATCTATCTTAAGGTAAGGTTTTTTTAGCACCACCTCTTATTACTAACCGTTCGGGTTGTGCGCCTATATACTAATTACGTTTATTGGTTAGGGATGAGTATGGTTGAATTTGGAGGAAGTGTACTCACAGTTACATGTAGGGAGAGTGGAAAACCATTTTGGATAAGCTTCCCCTCGGTATACAAACCTTGATCTCTCTGTCATCAGCAGGCAAGTCTAACATGAGAGTGATGCATTTTAGACCTTTGAGCCACCGAAGCAAGTAAGTTTTATAATTAAATATAATATATTAGTTAATGGTGTAACATGGGGTTGACTGATGAAAACAAATAAATCAAAAACAATATTTATGAAACGAAATCATATTACATGAAACACACAATAATAAATATGAAATGATTCAACCTTTTTGGAAGTTTACAAAAATAAAAATACACCATCATTCAGTTAGCTGCTTGTCGAAACTTTCCTATATCAAATTATCTGCATTCAATCTTCAACTTTCTATTAATGTCGGCAATTATTTTATCAGCACAAATAACTAGCAATAAATTTTGCATTCCAATGCACATGTTTGATATTATATTCATATAAAAAATAATTTTAAAATTACACATTTTATATAAGTTATCTTTACACCACCGACATTGCACACACTAGCTGGATATTACTCAAGTATACAAGTATATTAAAAGTTTCAAAATACAAAAGTGCACCTATATTTTCCTTCAACAAAAACAAAAAAAATATCAATAATATACTGTATACAAAGAAAAGTAAAAAAACTAAATTAAAATATAGTGTGGGCGGACATCTAATGAATGTAAAACAACAACAAAATATCAAGTTGGTAAAAATAAATTGACAACATTAAAATTATTTTTTATAGCTGAGAAGCTGAATCTCAAAGCTGTAAAAACAAATTGGCCACTTGTTTTAAATGAGCCCAAAATATTTAAAAAAAACCAAATCACAGATTCTTTAATTGCAATAGTAAAAAACTAAAAGTAAATTATCAACAAATAAAGTGCCTCCAAAAATCACAAAATAATACAATACATCTTCTGATAACACAGGACATTCACGATACATTCACAAGAATTTGAGTGTTTTATGAAAATAAAATTATCTTAATTGGTAATACACACCTTATAAAATATAATATATACATTATTACACTGTACATATATTTAAATGACAATGATTCGTTATTAGGGTTACTTGACTACCACAGAAAAAAAACCACTAATATTTAAAGTGACTAAGTTATTGTGATCTGTAAGTTAAATTAGACATTACTTATGTTATATTACTAATAGGACACAGCATAATGTTTCAGCTAAAGTTAAACATCATCAAGCATTTAAATAAAACAATTAACTTAATAGTAGCTGCAAAGACAAAAGTATATATTATATGGTAAAAGCTTAAGATTTAAAATATAAATTGCTTAGACTTCAATGATGATTAACTGGATAAAGTGTTCAAAATTTACAACACAGTTAATTTGATAGTAAAACAATACTGTTAAATCAAACATAAAAAAAATAGATTTATGACATAGAGAGAAAGAGACTAGTCTACTTAAAGCTTTGACTAAACTAATCAAATTCTTTTGTAAGCCGTGAGAGGCAAGAATTCCGCTGCAATAAAAGGAGTTGAAGTAATTTTAACAAGTTGCTACTAGCCAATCAGAGAGAAAAGAACTTGAGAAAAGCTTGCGGGGGTATGGGGACATGAAGCGAATCTTTGTCTACATCTTCTAGCTTCTCCTGGAACTCAGGATCCTGATCGGCGATGCAAGGATGGCCAAAAGACTTCCAAAACAGACAGCGGCAATTGCGGCACAGCTGAATGATTTCGGCATACTCCTCCTTTAAACCAAATGATCTGAAGAGAAAAGATTAAAAGTGAAAAAGTGTCTATGATAACTTTTAATTTACATTCTATTTTGTAAGCATGTTTTTGGCCATTTTCGACCCCATGCCCCTGTTTGTAAGCAAAAATAAACAAACGCTTGAGAGGCCCCTCTCCCTTCTTCTTGCTTATGTAATATTTTTCGACTTTCATTTTTGTAGTTTGTTCACAGAAATAGTAATTATTTCTTATATAATTTATAAATGGCTGGTAATTATTAATGCAGAGGTGTAAATTAATGGTGTGAAGTAATACACAATAAACACTCTTGAACAATGAATTTAAATCTATTGTATTAAACAGGTAGAATTAACAAAAAATAGAATTATAAATAAAGTATCATTAGTGAATACATTAATTATTATAGAAAATTTACAAAGATATGAGTCGTGTTAGTCAATAATTACAGAAGCTGCTTGAAACCCAAACGGGCTACGATGTGCCCTTCCCAATTCTTGCCCGTCTCTCTTTGTCTTACATTAGCCCTTTACTGTCCTCCTGCCCCCTCATCCTGTTGTCAGCAAAAATAAGCAATGCTCAAACCCCCACCTACTGCCACGGTGCATACGTTATACTTAAATGCCCCCCTATCAATTTCATATAAACAATTCAAAAATTGGCAAATAAACTTATTGTAAAAAAAAAGTTTTTAAAAATTGTAATGTTTCATTTGTTTTGTTATATTTAATATATTTATATTATACTGAAGTGACTATTAAGCTAAGGTACTTATGTATTATTTCAAACATAGCTTAACATTGATGAATAAAGTAAATAAAAATATGAAAACAATACCACAATAAATAAAATATCCTAACTTGAGTTACAAGAGAAAGAGATTTAAAAAAACCAAGATGAGCACTTAGTTGTAATTAACATACCTTAGTGCCAGAAGCGGATTTACACTATAGGCCCACTAGGCACGTGCCTAGGGGAGGCGGCTTTAGGGGGCGGCACATTTTGAATAGCATTATTTTATTATATGTTGTTTTTAATAATTACGTTTAAAAATTATTGACTAACATTATCAAAATAGTTCAAATTAAAGTCAGAACAACAATATTTCTTTTTAAATAACTGTAGCTTGCAATCGCTTTGTAATTGACGTCAGTCTCCCCTTCTTCATAATGTTAAATCAAGCTACTGTAGGGAATGTACTGTACATGACTGATTATCTTTTCTTTAATAATAACTTCTGCCCCCCACCCTCTGCCCCACCTCTTTCCTCTGAAACTTCCTAAAACCACTGAAAAAAATTGGGAAAGGGTGCATATTATAATAGTGCCTAGGGGCACCAAAATATTAAATCCGCCACTGCTTGGTGCACATCAGATGATTTGTGAAAGAACAGGAAAAATACAGTGAAATTAAATTTTGGGATGATGCAAAGAGTAGGTGTCCAAATGTTTAATGTTCACATTGCGAAGAATTGAAAAACAAGTTGTTGTTAGACTATTGATTAAATTCATAACATTTCAAATTATAATTATCTTTTATTTGACTGAAACCATTCTTGGGACTAATCCAATACACGAGTTTCATAAAAAAAAGTGATAAAAAATACTTGAGTTAAGTGTTTATAGGTATTTGTTTGTGGTTGAAGCGATTGTGAGCAAACAATAGCTGCAATTTGACTATCAGAAAGATTCTTTAGTTTGTTTATGTTGACACAACCACTCCGTTATAAACGTTATACTGTACAAGAGTTAGGCTACCTGCGGAGCTTATGGTAGATGCGTTGCCAGTCCTTGCAACCTGCCAAGTCACCCTCCATCACAAACTGCATCTGCTGCTGTGTGAAGTGGAACTGGCAAAGCTCCCTCCAGATTCTCTGCTCATCCACTAGACGTTGCATCACACTGTATGCCTTGCTAGAGTTCTCCAGATCCTTGTGATCACTCAAACGGAGCAAAACCTCTCGGATACACTCCTCGGGCAGATCTGCCAGCTTGGGGAACATGTCATCTCTTGGCTGGAACACAGCACATAAATATGTCAGTAAATTAAGAATTCAATATCTCACTAATTAGATCCAGGTGTTTTTTTTGGTTTTTTATTTTTGTATTTCAACTCCCTATTTTATCTACACGTAAACACTAGTACATTTCTTAAAAATCTGCCTCCTAGACTTGTTTCATTAGACTAAGTAGTTACAGCATCCTACCCATGCTCCCTTAGACAATATAGTTTCATACTTCTACCATTGCTTTCTTACTGTGGATTCCTACGTTCATCGAAAAACAAGCGCAGAACAAAAATGAGGTCATGTGACGAGCTCTATGCCAATAACAAGATTTCCGCCTCATCGGTGTGAGCTGTTATGCTAAAGTTCAGCTCATCTCTACTTTGTCCACTCTGTCTGAGATGTTCGGCAATGAAGAGCCGAACAAATTTCAAACTCAACCGTCTCAAATCATGCACTGTATAACCAGCAAGCCGACAGCTTCGTTGGTCGTTGTGTAGAGATTTGAAATAACCTTGTTAGTGGAAAGGGTGTGTATCGATGTATTGGATTGTGCCCAGATACAGCATTATAATTTTTAAACATCTATCTGGAGAATGATCTAAAATATATGTGTATCCACTAGAAAATAAAATATGTTGATAAGCAGTTGTTTAAGTTAGCGTTGCAATGCATCATGGGTCAACATACAGCGTGTGATTTGCTGCACCACTCAAGCAGATTCTGTTCTATATCTATGGTGAATGTGTGAATCAAGCTTTAGACTATCTAGTCTCAGAATATAGTGACTATCAATGGGAGAACCGTAGTTTTAATTACTCAGTGTTTTGTTTTTTCATTACTGAGACACAATGACTGGATGATGGCGTAATATCATGGCAAAAGGTGAATACTTTCAATTGTATTTTTTTTAGTTTGTAAAGTTGCTTTGTGGAACAAACTTTTCTTTTTATTATTATAAGAAATCAAATCTCTGTACTAAAATGTTTCTATCTTACAATCTACAGGGTTTAACATAAGGCTAGGTGATAACAACTACTTTTGAATTTAGAATGTTTAGTTAGCACTAGCATCCTCGTAATCGAGGTCTACCTTCTGGTTAACATATTTAATGTCCACATTAACTTCAAAACACTCCACCATATTATTTTATGGGAGTTGTTACTGTTTAAGTGAGGTTACATTTTTTTCTCTTTTAAAAACAATGAGAGATTATTTATTAATTATTTTTATTTTGTCCTCCTGTAATCAAACAGGTGTTTCACTAATGAATACTCATGGCTAAATTTCAAGTAATATTGTAAATGTATATTAGGAATATTTAGTACGGGATGACTCTACCAAGCAAATTGATCAGAGTTCGATTCATTTATCACCCTCTTCTATTTCTACCAAATTGTTCTTTAAAAAAAAAATGCCAGTTTCCCAACAAGATGATATTATGTCAATCTTATTTCTTTTATTTGACAGGGCTGCCAGCTTAATTTATTCACTACCTGAAATTCCAATGTCTATTTTGGCCAAGTTTGTATGGGTGATTTGGAAGGCTAAAACCCAAATCCGAAGTCAATGTATAACGTAGGGCTAAGGTTTGTAATACCTGGCAAAATCTTTTATTCTATATATTTTGGTTTTGCCCTCGATGATATTTCTTACTATTCAATATATTGCTGTTTGCTGGTTTCACATCAAATCAGAGGGGCCATAATATGTTGTAAAAAGTTATGATGGATTAAATAGCCATGCTATTTTAGTTGTCGAGAGCGATTAAAGCGACATCTAAATATCGGTTCCTTTGTTCAGGTGTCATTTTTCAATTTAAAGAATACCTAAGTAAAGAGTTATTATATAACAAGTTGTACCTAAGTTTGTATTGTCTTGTTAGTTATTATGTGTAGGTCTGAGTGACCAAAATGGAATATGATTTTTCTTCCTGTTCCAACCT
This sequence comes from Timema californicum, assembly GCA_902141385.1. NCBI lineage: Eukaryota > Metazoa > Arthropoda > Insecta > Phasmatodea > Timematidae > Timema > Timema californicum. The sequence continues at coordinate 57,882 of CABFOW010000289.1, forward strand.
ACATTACACATCCATGGTTAATTAAAAGCGGTTTTTATTTGAAATTAAAATTGTGTCTCTAATGCTATGCCCTCTCTCGAGAGCCCCTCCAGGGCTAGTGTAGAAGACTTTCCATCCTGAAATTACACTTTTTAATATACTTTTTGATTAATTTATCTACTATTTGGAAAAAGGTTCAGGAAAGGGGGATATAACATATAAAAGGGACAAACACAACATGTCTTTTACAATGAAAAGAAGAAAACGATTCATACTTTACATTGCTGCCAATGGACAAAGAGGTAATGGAAGAAAATTGATCGTTACCGTCCAATCACCCGACCTTGGTTTCATTTTATCAAAACTAATCAGGGAGGAGTGTGAAACGCGCAAAGCAACTTCCTAAAAGAGGAAAACAAAAAACACAAAAGGGAGAAAATGGAAAATTGTAAAGAATGATAGGGCACATAGATAAGAACAAGTAAAAGGAATAATATAAAGGACAAATTCATTTTACTGGTTTCAAGACCCTAAGACCACTGAGGTCAAAGTTGTTAATTATTTCTTCAATTTGAAGTATTTAAATATGAGCTGGCAGGCTACACAGACAAAACTCGGGGGACACAATAAATCCACAGGTTGGACATGCCTGTATTAGACTAAGTAGTTTAAGTTTCTTAACTAAGAAATTTACAAATTCATAAAATATGGCCAGATTTCGTCAAAAAGGTTTTTCCCAAACTGTTCATGTGTTCAGTGTATGTGCTCACCTCCCTTATGTGGATGTGATTGGCGATGGCCAAGATTCGGTTGATGTGCCGCAGATGCCTCTCCCATAGCAGAGAACTGCCGAGCGGCCACCCCCAGCAGGCATGGTCGAGCGTGTTGCGCACCTGCTGCAATAAACGGTGGAGTGTGTGTATATTCTGTTGACTGGTACACACATGATGGGCCACCTCTTCCAGCATGGAGAACAACACGCGCTGAGCACATCCAGACAGCATGGCCAACTTCTGAGTCATCAGCATCTCCAACAGTTTCACAATGTAGTTGAACCGACGGATGTCATGGACAGCATTTCTGAAGTCCAACCTCTTGAAGGCATCACTCAGACCATTGAAACCAGCAATCTGTTGGTAATATGATTTTAGTGAGATGGGCTGAAAATGTCGCTGGGATGAGACCAGAGCTAGAAGGACTAGCATATGGTAGGGGATCCCTGGTTCGGCCATCCAGAGGATGAGACAAACTGAAGAAGGATTTGAAGGAGCTGGTAGTGAAAAATAATAAATGGAAGGAGGTGCAAGATAGGAGAAGATAGAGGCTACTAGCGAGGTTGGCGAATGATCTGAAAGGTTACCTAATTTCCAGTTGATTGTTAGTGGAAGTATGGTAGGTTAAGAAGATAAAAATGTATTTTTGCTGTCACCCTTCATAGTATATTAGTATTATATCAATATTGATTCTGCTTGTCAAAAGTGACAACAGAAGAACATAAAATTGTAAATTTGACTATATAAAAGTAGCTTAATTATTTGAATAATCTGCTTCATTGATCATCAAATCCCCCTTTCCTTTAACGAATGGACAGAGAAAAAAAAATGGAGAAAAAAATTATTATTATTATTATTATTACTGCATATTACTAGCTGTTTGGGTTATACGCACTTACGCTAATGTGTAATGGTAGGGTGATTGTGAGATGAAATGGAGGACCCACAGTTTAACGTGGGATCCGAACCACGGTGGAGGCCTGGCATTCCCCACACTCACAACTTGTGATTAATAAACGTCTTGTCAGAGGTGAAGGAAGGGTTTGGTAATCAGATAAATATGTGCCGGGACCGAGGATTGAGCCCCGATCCCAGACCTTAACCCCCGCCGGGTCACCAAAATAAAATAATAATTTTGATTTATATAAGTAGGCCAACTAACATCTTTGCAAATAAGTGGTTCAGATACACAAATATGAGATATAAGATTATACATGTGTTAGATAGGTACTGCACAGATCACATTTATTCAATGATTGGTGAGGTAGGCCAAATTATACTTAGTTTTGCCACACTATAGTTAAGAACAAATTGAGATTTATCACTTGCTTATTAATATAAATTATTATAACACGTTTGGTGCAAATGCTATTATTCCATATAGTAGTCTGATTAAAAGCTCATTAAATTCACAAATATATGTGCCAAAGAAAAAATCGTCAGAAACATAAATATTATTGTGAAAACTTTAATTTTATTACTGTAGTGATTAATTTAAAATTATAACAAAATGTAGAAGGCGATTTCTACATTAAAACAACTTATGGAATTAAATAAATCCTAAAAGAAAATAAGTTGTTTCAAATTAATCATCTCAATAAGTTTAAATTACACTTTGTGAGGGTAAATAAGTGGGACTTCTTCACTTACCTCTCTGGTGGATTTTATTGTGATGTGGCAATGTGGCTGCACTGCTCCATCTTGAAATAACAACAAGAATCATAGCTTTACAATATTGTCCTCATCAGCGATGCAAAATTTAAATATGTTAATTTAAGAATCCACAAGATAGGGTCTCATTTCTGGACAGTAAGATTAGGAGCCAGATACATATTTTCAAATAAAAACACCTTTGCGATTGTAAAATAATTTATAGGCAGTGTTGATGGTTACCATACCTTTACTGTGGGCCTTTTTGGGCGTAAGATTTATATATTAATGATTTTATTTGATATATAAGGGTTAATCCACAGATAACATTACGCTTCTCTTTTATTACTTTTTCTATGACCCCCCCACCCCCCTCAACCCCTTTTCCACACAACATGTAACACCATGTAAACATTTAGACTGACCCGTCCCCCCTCCAACATGTGTTATGTAGTTTTACATATCAAGAGTGAATGTCACTATTTAATAGGGAACCTTTTGTGACAATAAAACTTTGACCCAAGATTTAATACTACACAAAATTGAGAGTTATCCATTAGTATGTTTATTAAGAGTGAAAACATGAACAATGAGATTATTTATTCAACATTACAAGTATAAGATTTGTGTTATATAATCATGTGATGTACCCACACTACCCCCTGTAATACCAATGTAGACTTAACTCACACCTAGCCCCTCTACACCCCCAATCCACTGAACATGGTTACATGGTTTATGGATGATTCCAAAACCTTGATTTGAAAGAACTGATGTGTCTATTAAATTCTATCAACAGCTTGTTCTAACCATATATGGAGAATAATTATGAAAGAAACTTTAAGAAAATATTAACCTATATTTTTCAAGTCACATTGGTTTTTACTATTGGTGTTAATATTATGTTTTAGGTAGTCATACTGTCTATCAACAGTGACAGATGCATATTGGATTACTCGACACATGGATATATGAAAATGGTTTTAATAACTTTTGCAAATGCCAAAAAAAGTTTCTTCCTTTCAGAATCGGACTGTAGCTGTGGTTACCTGAATATTTCCTCTTCTTCTCGCCATCTGTGTGTACAGTCATGTTATCACCCCCATACAGATCTCTTTTATCTTCATTGTCAAGCCTGAACAAATAAAGTACTGTACTATTTAGTTACATTATGTATGATAACCTCAAGTTTAGTATATTTATACTAAGGTAGTAGTGTAGGCAACACGAGTTAAAGGCAGTGTTTTGGTAATTTTTGAGCAAAACTTTTTTTTGGTCAAAATAAATAAAATAATGCTCCAATCAACACCAGTTTAATTTTCTTCGCATGGCGATATAAAAAGTTGTATATTTGTCATTAGCATAGCGGCGTCAGACGATAATTTTTTATTAAAGATAAAAGGTTGTCATTAAACCCTTAGACACTATTGAGGTCACCATCTGAAGAACGCTAAACTCTATGTTACTAATAGAGAACTATCTATTTTGAATGAGAGAATGTTTTGATACAAAAACTTGAAAAATAATGTCCTTCCCCTATGTTTACTAATTAGCCTCCTTAAATTTGAGTTAAATTACTGTGGCAAAACACATGGCCCCTTCAGAGCATAGGCCCAATAGCAGTTTTATAGAAACATTTGTACGTAGGCAACTTATAGCTATTCCATTTTATTAGGGAAAGTTACTCAAGTCACTCAGCATAACTTAACAAGACAAGTTAACAAACCAAATTGGCTTAGCAATATAATTAATTGTGGAGGAGTTAATCACTATAATGTGTAATCTCTAAATCATAGGTTGTTAGTGACATGTTTTTGTCAATGGTAATTTTTTAATTATTATTATGGTGGAGGAAACTATATACTATTTTCTGAATTCAAATTCTAATTTTGGAAGAAGAAAAAATGAACAAAGAATATATATTGAAATGTAATTAAATAATACAAAAATATAAATAATGACTATGTATTAAAATTCTTTTGTTGAAATGCATCCATTATATCAGTTAATTATTCAGTTATCTGTTATCCTAATGGTTCATGACACCAATTCCAACTAAACATTTGCAAAGAAACTAAATTAATATTAAATCAATTATTAAGTAATCCAACAGAAGAACTAATGCAATTAAACAAGGCAAAGTTCAACAAAATAGCAATAATAACATGACATTCTCTTCCAAGTAGCATTTTTTGTAACATCTTTGCATAAAAATGAAATACAAAAATCAATAAAACAAGAGAACACTTCGATTAAAGACTTTGTGTTATTTAAATGCATATTCTAAAAGCTAGTAGGTTGACTGGAGAGAATTTTTAAATAAAAATTATTCAATCATAGGCTTTTAAATAAGTATATATCAATCATATTGCTTTCAATGCTTGGTTATTGATTATAAATAAGATTTGTGAGTAGTTTAATTTTGATATGTAGGCCCTTTATCTACTAACTTTTTCATTAAAATTGCAAAATACTATCAACTTGACATTTATTCAAATGTATCATTATTGAACCTCGTATGCATCAACAAACCAAGTGACAATTTAAAAAAATTTATGATAATAATGCCATCTTATAGCCAAAGGTTTAAACTACCAGTACATGAAACAAAAACCTGTAGTGTCCTTCAGTTGTTTCTTACTTACAAGATGTAATAAAATATGATTTAAGGGGTGGGGACCTCCAGTCTAGAAGTCACCTTTGAAATAAAAAATTTCAACAGACATTGTGTTCTACAAACAAGTTCCAGGGATCTATAACTGTGGTGTAAATTTTAGGCCCAGCAAAATAGCTTTGGTTACCTTTGGCTTGAAGAAGAGGTAGGTGTAAATGCATAAGAAATAGATCCATGCTTAAAAATTATTTAAAATCGATTGAGGAGAATAAACAAAGGATTTGATAGTTTGGTCTGGCTCATGCAGAGGTCACCAAAGAAATATGAAAATGATATTGATGCTAAAAGTGATTATGGAGTAACACAACTCTTTAAAAAATACTATTCATTTCTTCATCTGTGGACACAAATTTTTGTCAAACGATTCAGACACATAGAATGTGCCTTTAAACTTCAACAGCACCATGTGCACGCCTGATGAGTAATGACTATATCAACACCATGTTAAGCTGTTGGTAAAATCTCAATGAAAAAACTCAATGTCATTAGAATGGAAAAGGTTGACTACGTGGGAACAACATAGCTCCAGGCGAGTATCACAGATCAGAAGAAAGACTTAAAAAACATCCCAGCTAATTTTGCACCTTATACTTGCAGATGCTATGAGGATCTATCTAAACAAATTATCTAAAGAGGTAATTGAGGATGTCATTGATGGAAATGGTGGTATTTTTGAGTTTGACGATTAAGAGAGTTAGTCATTACTTTTGCCCAAACTTATTTTAAAATATTATTTACATATTTCACAGTTTGTAATGTGATGATGGTATTTAATTTTGATTGAGTTAAATACATAGATATCTGTTTAGAGCCTGGGAGGTAGATATACAATTTTATATACCATTTATTGTTTATTACTATCTACTGTCTATAGATTTACGATAATGACAAAATGGCAATTAGTCTTATTATGTATTACTAAATTTTACAGTATAGTCAAAAGCAATAGTGGACTAAGTTAAGCACCGAAAATCAATATATTTCGTCAAGGGCCCCACTCATGATGCAATCTTGAAGCAATCTGGTTGTGAATTTCATTGCTTTTGACCAAGTTGCTCAAATATTGCCTCGTCAGTGGGAAAAGGCAATCAAATTGCATGAGCAATATTTTGGTTGATGGTCTGGACCGTCAATTCACTTTCCCTCTCCGGCAATCTGAAGCAGATCTGCGCATGCGCATAGCACCCCTTTTACTTTGTGTCTTGGTCTGCACATGTTTTCCCTACAGTAGGTTGTGTGAATGCAAGGGTGTCATAATAGTTTAACGAATTTACTAGTATGGTGGCACTTTTTTTTACAATGAGTCTTATTTATTTTTCTATATTAAATGCCCGACTCCGATAATGTTGTTGAGGAAAGAGAGAAGTTAGGAAACGAGGAACGGGACATTTTAAAAGAATTTCTAAAACCATTATTTTTGAAAGATTTCATTGGAGTATTTCGTACTGCCTTAAAAATATACAATAATAGGTATGAAAATGCACTCATTGATAGTGTATACTCACATGTAACAAAAGTCGACCTTGAACTGATGGAAACAAAATACAGGAAAATCTCGGTTGACAACCAAATTGCTTGTATAGTCGCCTCGTTAATGGGGGGGAGGGGGAGGGGTACCAACCCACCAGCAATTTCAGAGCAATCACATTGACAACCAGAGTGCTTCACATATCACTTCGTGAATGGGCACCTTTAGTTACTTAATATTTATCAAGTGTGTTAGCTAGAAGTTAAAACTAATTAAGTACATTTACTGATATTATATGAGAAAAAAATTATAAGTGATACTTTTTTTTTCTTAAGAGTTTTATTAAAAGCTCATTTTCTCAAAATTATGTCAATAGTACTATTGATGCATAACACGGTTCAACTTAACATTCATTTAAAGTAAAGAAACTAGTATGTGATCAGGTCTCACCTAACATAACAAAACAACTCAAACAAATCATATAAAATGAATTAAGACTGTGTGAAAAACATAAAAATTATTCACTAAAATTAAACCCAATCATTTAGGGGCGATTAGACAAAGTATTTGCCATAGAAGCGTACTGGCTATACAAAATAAATTGTACCCTAACAAGAGGCTATGATGTTTTAGAGCCCGTAAGAAGTGGACTGTAAACTATACCAAAGTAGTAGTCTGCATACTATAAACAAAGAAAAAACTATTATAATAATAATATTTAGCACCCCATCTTACTACCCGTTCGGGTTATACACTTTAAGTACTAATTACGCTAATGGATTAGGAATTGGGTAGGTGAATTAGAGGAAGTGAACCCGAATTTGCGTGGAGGGAGAGTGGAAAACCATTTAGGAAAAACCACCCCCAGTTCACCTGACCGAGATTTTAACCTCGATCTCCTCGTCCGCAGCAGTCGAGCTCAACACGACTAGCGCGTAAGCCAACTACACCACCGAGGTGGGTTAAATGACCTATTAAATAGTCCTATTGACAATGCTCGCAACACAATTAGATAGGTATAACACAAGGACCCCTTAACATTCACTAAATTATCACATAATGGGAAAGTTCTCCCCCAAGACAACTCTTAATTTAAGTGAATGATAAATTAACTGCATCGTGATGGTGGATTATATTAAAAAACAAGAATAACCTTTACACTGTGTGACTATTGCGTAAACATTGAGGTGATCATGATCCCAGCATAAGCAAAGTAAAATCTAAAGAAAATGTACCATCATTACCCTTAGGAATAACTAACTACCTATGTACATCCATCTTGGAATCAAACTACTGACTTCCCCATCACTGGCAAACCAAACAAGAATAGCACCTTTTATCCACATGTCTCCCATTCTCAAGTGTGTATGAATTATAATGATTTAGCTGAGCAATAAAATATCTGAATGTACCACATTATGAATTAAATGTATTTTAAAATATTCTGTGTAAGAAAGAGTTTGAAATAAAAACGTGTGCCACACTGTAATACAAAATTATTTTGATCAGAATATAAAACATAGTTTAGTAATTAATTATTATGACTCACCAGTGAGTTGATCTTGGGCCAGTATTGTAGTCAAAATCAGAACTCAATGAAACAAGCTGTTGACATCTATAAAGAAACCAAATACAATTAATGGCAGACGACACACATTTCTGCCTACAGAATCATGTCTTAATACCCGTTTTGGTTATATACATTAATTTATTACACTAATGTGTTAGGGGGAGGAAGGCTTAACTCAAAGGATGTGTACCCATATTTACATAGAGGGAGTTTAAAACAATTTAGAAAAAAAAACTAGCAGTACACCCGATCAGGATTCAAACCCTGAAATCTCCATCTATTATCATGTCTATTACGAGAGTGATGCCTTATACCTGAGTGCTCAAACGTTTTTCATCCTAAGGGCCAAATTTGACCATCAGTTTTTACTGCGAGACAAAGTTATATTATTATTTTTTACTATTAGCACTGCGTCTTACTACTCGTTCGGGTTATGCACACTTAAGCTAATGTGTAATGGTAGGGTGATTGTGAGATGAAATGAAGGACCTACAGTTTAACGTGGAATCCGAACCACGAATTCACAACCGAAGTTATATAAAGGTAATCCCATCAACTTAATACAGGCCAACAAACAACAACTAATTTTTTATTTATATTTATATATAAAAACTGTAGTTTTGATTGGTAGAGTCTTGTTGAATCATTAGCTACCTAGACTAACACATGATTTGATACATGACCCCTTACAATATGTGTCATATTATACTGCAAGTCGAATAGGTTAGTTTATTTTGTGAGTAATAATTGAAATTCTAATTTATCAATGAATGGAACGATATAAAAGTTAGATAGAGTCAGCCGAGTAGTTACCATAATAAAGGTAGGGTTAAGCTAGATTTGAAAGGAACCTAATAACATCTCTGTATTATTTAGCCTTAAAATATATTTTATCTTAATATTTGACTTCTGGTGGATGAGTTTTGGAGCTTATGTCTGTTAATATCTTTACTACAGATATGGTTTGTCAGCTAAAATAAATGTATCTTTCCAAAGGAGGGTGAAGTGTTGTCGCTGTATAATATTAATGCACATCAATCAGCTGTATGATATATATGAAGCTTCGGTTGTGTAATTTCACAGATTTTTCAACAACATATGTTCTCGTGTCACTTAGGTGAGTTAGGTTTTGAATTGTTTATAATAGCAAAGTTTTTTAATAAACTTTAGTTTAGTATCACTGGATTTCACAAGATTTTTGTGAGTGTAATACTAGTATAAATTTTGCGATTTAAGTTTTTTAGCAAATAATATTTTCTTAAATGTTACGGTTATAAGGTTTCATCCCTTTTTATTTAACAAACTTTATTATTAAGGAATTAATCTAAGAATGTAGGGCTTTGGAGGTATATTAAAGTTTTTTTTATTACTATTAGCACCACGTCCTATAACCCTTTAGGGTTATATTCACTTATGCTAATGAATAATGGTAGGGTGATAGTGAAATTTAAAAAAATGGAGGAGCTACAGTTTAACGTGGAATCCGAACCACAGTGGAGGCCTGGCATTCCACACATTCACAAGTTGTGATTAATACACGTCTTGTCAAAGGCAAAGGAAAGGTTTGGCAATCAGATAAATCTGTGCTGGGACCGAGTATTGAAGTCCGGTCTGATACCTTACCCCTAGACCACCAGATCACCTATATTAAAGTTAAGTTCATCAGGATTCACCTGAAAAGGTGATTAGAACTATTCCCTTTTAGTAGACAGATCTGTCGGTTGGGTCAAAGTAAAAAGCACACCCCTGTTGGGCTAACTGCTTGAGATGACTTGTTATTCTCGATTTTAGGAGTAGTTATTTTAAAACAAAAATACGGGTTATCTTAAAGAGCATCAATTATTTAAAATTCATTCTATGCCTTTAGACGGTCGTTGCTTCGATGACGTCACACGGCCGTTCAAGGTAGAGGTCAAACATAACATCAAGGTCATTTAAAGAAAGTGAAATTTCCTATTGAATAAATATGAATTGAAAGTCCTGTGAGAAAATAGTACAGTAAATATTTTGAAACAAAATTTCGGAAAATATGTGGGCATATTAAACCATGAAACAAATTTCAGAAAATATGTGGGAATATTAAACCATGAAACAGATTGTAGCACAAAACAAAGATATTTTTGTAGTAATAAGTTCCATCTTGTCTAATTTTAGATGTCTTGTTGCGATTGAGAAAAACACCCCGAGAGAAAATTAAAACAAAACTAAGTTTCAAATGACTACAAATATATTATTTTAGTTGGTAGGTAGGCCTACTTTTATCTTAGAAGATACTTTATCAAGTTTTACAATTTCATAGGATAGTCATACAAACCTGGTATCGTCTAAACTGTCGTGTTCGATATTGTATAAGTGGCGACCACATTCCAAGATTTTCTTCTTTTCCCATCCTTCTTCAGTTTTCACCCATTCTTCCCCAGGTGAACGCCAATCTTTCGAAAGAAATGGCATCTACGATATTTAAAAGATAGTTTATCAAAACACAACTTGTATCAACGTATACCACGTCAGTTAAAGCAAAACACTAGAGCGCATGGCTTTGTTGATTGTGTTTGACGTCTTCCAATCAGCTGACGGAATCATATGTTTGCAGGAAATGCTCAAAAATAAAAAGTAAATGAAATAATGTCGTGACCTCAAAGTGAGTTTTCTAGCTATCATGAATGAACACAACATTGTGAAAGTGTTGCCAGCTGTACGATCTGGATACTACTTTTGATATTATAATATTTCACCACCTAAACAATCCAATTTTAGGATATTTTCTAAAAGTAATATCGTGTGTCCCTGCTATAAAGTAACAAATTTTACATTCATTTTTTTAAAATTAAAATCGGTGGGTTTATCAATATAATGTCAGAAAGAATTATACTAAGGTTCATGTACTACCACTAGAGACTGTAGAGTTGGCAACACTGCAAATACTTGGAATTGGAACTGTAGCCAACAAAAAACCCTAAGAAATATACATTATTTGTATTAAATTTTATGTTTGATATTAATTTTATCATGAAAAACCTTATTTTACTATTATTAACATCAACAAAATTTTAATTTTAGCCATACCATGAAATAAATATGTCCATTTTATACACTCAAATTTAATAAATTGATTAAGCTGTTGGCTTGATTGGCCAATTTATTTACTTAATATATTAGCATGTTATTATCTTTGGTAGTGTTATAGGTGATTTATTTAAATTTGGTGTCCTTAACTCTAAATCAAAGGTGAGTATTATTTACATATTCGAACCTAAGCATAACTAGAAAATAAACTTTTTCTGTGGGTTGAGCGGCTTAAAAATATTTTTACAGAACTGAGGCATAGTTTATTATTGAGGTTAGGATTAACAAATTAGTCTTTGTATTAAAATATAAATTACACTTTAAATAGACATACCTCTTCAAGAATATACATCTTAAGCAATAGTTTCGGGTTTGATTTCTGGTATGGCCGAACAAATTTATTTTGTGAGTCATACATATTCCACATCAGTAAGGTGTGTAGTACTCCATAAGAAATCGACTACACACTAAAAGTTTGCACTGTCTACAGAGTCCTTATCTTTAATTCCTTAGGCTTCATCACTATGTAGAAGTTGACTTAACTTTAACTTTCTAGGGACTAGGTGATATGGGCTGCTAAGGACTATTGGCCACAGGAAAGTAAGCGTGCTTGCGCATCAAAAAGAAAATACCAATGACATTATCATAGTAATTACACCAGCTACCTCATGTTTTAAATATATTATTTGTTACTGCACTTAACCTATATTTCAAATGTAACCTATCCTGGACATTTTATCAAAAAATGTTGTGTAGTTGTGTTATAATAGCCCAGCTCTGATCTCGTCTGCTTGTGCCTAGCTCTAAAGAAGTTTATTTTGAAGAGTTTAATTGAACTTTGTTTCTAACTTTTTCATTTGTTGGCTCGGTTACTTAATTACGGATATGAACTGTGTGGACGTGTTTCCATTTCTAAAGACTTATGGACTATGATTGTGGATTTTTTTGGACTCTTTAGATGGGGCTTTACGCTTTCACACTGATGACTTGACATCAGGTGAGAACTGGACACTACACGTTTTTAAGTCAAGTTAATTATAATTGATATCTTTATAAAACTTGATAGGCTAAGCTATTTTCTGGGACTAAAGTATTGAGGAGTTAAATTAAATACTCACTGCTGATATAAGTTGGGTCATAAAATGTATGACAAATAATAACCATAGGGCCTAATGAGGGTGTTTTTTGGGTTATAGTATATAGGCCCCTACACAGACCATTTCTTATTGAAAACTTTTTTTTTTTTTAAAAGTTAATTATAATTAATATCTTTTTAAAACTTGATAGGCTAAGCTATTTTCTGGGACTAAAGTATTGAGGAGTTAAATTAAATACTCACTGCTGATATAAGTTAGGTCATAAAATGTATGACAAATAATAACCATAGGGCCTAATGAGGGTGTTTTTTGGGTTATAGTGTGTAGGCCCCTACACAGACCATTTCTTTTTGAAAACTTTTTTTTTTTACAAAAATTACACTCCTCAAAAAATGTTATTTTCTTTATTTAACATGTTAAAGGGAAAAGGTATTAAAATTTATAAAACAATTACATGATTCACCTAGGCAATTTTACAGGCTTTTACTCAGCTCTATTCAACAGCATTTCTCTTAACTCTTCAACCTCCAAACCCTCATAGATGTCCACCTAAATAAATGTCGATCTATATTAGCTAGGCTACCCACACCAACTTTTACTAGAATTTAATTTTCTCACACATGAAAAGTGAGGTTTGGCTAGCTTGGAGTTAGTTTGTAATTAATAACAAATGGTTATTTTATACATTCATTTTATTTAATAAATTTATATATAGCTCATCAAAAATAATTATTAATATATTTAATAAATTACAAACTAAGCCAACTAAAGCTACCAATAACCTAACCTTCCATGTATGAGAAAATTAAATATTAATACAAGTTTGGATGGGTATATAGGCTAAAATTTATTTGGAGTCTAGATATTTTAATCAAAGTTGTCACAATCTAGGTTACATTGCAGATAAAAGTGGTAACCAACAAGCCGTGAATACATTGAAGTTCATTTAGCCGGCTAACAAATAATTCATTATTTTATTGGCCTAAATCATAGCATTATATTTTAAAGTCAATCATTTATAATGTTGTGTGCTAGTTTGTGTTTCATGAAATATTTATTTTGAATAATAATTTCTTTTTGTGTAATGTACTAGACTCATTTTTTCTAAATGGTTTTCCACTTTCTCTCAATTCCTCCTTCCTTATCCTTAACTCATGAGTGTTTTTGTACACACCTAATCTGTACATGTAGTAAGACGTTTAATGAAATAAAAAAAAGGATTTAACCTACATTAAGTTTATAACCTGAACATGTAGTAAGACACAGTGATAAAAAAACATCTTAAGTTACATTAATGTACATAACAATCAAACCAAAATCATGCTAGTATTATTTATGGCTTTATGAGTACTAATGGTGTTCAACTTATGACTGTTTAAAAATATATTTCTTTGTCATATAACAATGAAAGTTTTATTTTTATTTATGATGCTCATAACAAAACAAGCATACAGTGCATTAAATAATAACCAAGGCTTTGATGTTTATGAGTTTAGAAATGGTGAAATATACATACAAATATGCCCTTAATAATACCAATGCATATGACTTAAAAATTAACAAATAGGACCTAAACATTTATGTTAATTGGAATGAATAAATTAAAAATATGCCTTGAATCAAGGAAGTAACTTGCAGTAAAAGAAATTAGCTGACAAATCTTTAATTATTGATCTGACTAGCTCACAACTAATTCACAGAAACATTCTAAAGGATAACCTTAAATATCTAAATCCAATCTATAAAATGTAGGATGATTATAAATAGGCCTACACTTTTACTCAAACAAGTAAGCTAAAAATAATTTATTCATTTTACTAATTTGTTAAGAGAATTTTCTAAAAAATATTACTTTAAAAATTGTATGGTAGATGTTGTCACAAATATATACCTTTCCCTCACTTTTTCATTTTCTTTGTGTTAATGTCATCTCCATTTTAATTGTGAAATGTTAGATATTGTTAGTAATATAATTAATAAAAAATGAATAATTTTATAATAGGTAATTAACTACTTGTTGTTTTTTTGTAGCGTTAGTACAGGCCAAATATGTTCACCTTGATCACGATTGATGAGATATTTGTTTATAAAAATATTGCCCACACTGTGCAAGAGATAAAATAATTGATCCATGAAATAATTTACTATCTTATTCTTTTTCCAAAGGGAAAAAAGTAATTACTAGCTTAGGTGTCCGCATCATCTAAGGCGTCACTCTTGCAATAGACTAGACAACTGATGACAGGGAGATCGGTGTCTGAATCCCGGGAGTTTTTAATTGCTTTTCCACTTTCCCTCCATGAAATTGTAGATACATTCCCTCTAAATTCAACCTTCCTTATCCCTAACTCATTAACATAATTAGTAGGCCTATATTTGCTTGTAACCGGAACAGTTAATAAGACACGATCTGGGATGGTAAAATTATTAACTCTTCATTTCTTCACATTTTGCTATAAAATGTATCATAATAATAAATATGAATTTAATATGCTTATGATTATATACACTTTTAATATATAGCCTAGATATAGACCTACTACTTATACATTCCTTTAATTTTGTTTAATCCCTGACCACAGACAAGTAAGAAACAAACTCTCAACCTTACGAGGGGTTTCGTTGTGCTCCTTTTACTATCTTGAGTTTTTCAACACTGGGCTACGCTAGTGTCACTACTGGGCGATGAAACGACTAACCGCAACGATACTAGTGTCGAAGGACTCAGACTGTCAAAAGGAGCACAACCATTTTAGCCTGGAGGTGGAGTGTCGCGGTATCTTATTTGTCTGTGTCCCTGATTAAAACTTTTCGTGTTTTTGTTACAGGTCATTGGTAGCATGGCAGACAAAGAAAGTATGCCAAAAGTTGATTTTGAGAAGGATAAAGCAAAATTTAAAAATACTGCAGTAGATTATATCAAGTTAATAGAAAAACTCAACCTAGAGCGTGTTCAAAAATTGCAACGGATCAGGCGGAATAACATAATCACAGGTTGTGTGTTGGGTGGAAGTGTTTTGGGTATTTACGCATATTCTATGTATTCAGTTAAACAGGAGACATTTTTAGATGATTTTGATGAGCCGGCTACAACCTCAAATTAGTTTAACTTTTCAATTGCTATTTTTTTTAAATAAGTCTCTTTTTAAAAAGTTGGTTTTCCTTTGTATCTATTTGTGGTAAACACTTTAGAGCAGTGTGTTTTGGTCGTGCGCTTGTTAAGTTTGTTGTGAAAGAAATGTCTGTAGCCAAATTTGCGGCGCGTTTGCCGCCTTTACCCACCGTAAGGGATCTGGTTCGTTTGTATCGTCTGCGAGCTCTGCGGCAGCTATCTCAGAACTTTCTTATGGATCAACGTTTAATCGACAAGATTGTTAAAGTGGCTGGCAGGATCAAGTGTGGACAAGTGTGTGAAGTAGGTCCAGGTCCTGGTGGTATTACCCGTGCCATTCTCAACAGAGGTCCTGAGAGACTACTGGTTATCGAGAAGGATCCCCGCTTTCTTCCGACTTTAGAGGCAAGTTGATCGCTTTAGAGGAAAGTTATCAGCATAACTCATTAAACATACTCTAGAGGCAAGCTATCAGTATAACTCTTTAGACTTATGTTATATACAAGCTATCAGCCTGACTCATTAGACATACTTTACTTCAATTACAAAATAAACCTCAAACTCATCTCTTAACATCCATTATGTGCATAAGTTTGTAAGTTTACCAGTTTATGGATTAGTCTACCATATGTTTACATTTGACAAGATCTCACATATGGGGCCCAAATTTATTAGGATAATATCAAACTTTTAACTTAGACCAAGAATTGCTTCCCAACTGAAAACAAGATAAAGTGAAACCAAAGGCAATGGGCACTAGAAATTTGTATCTACTTGTGGCTATGATTGCTGCAAATAAAGGTAGAATTTAAATACATACTAAGTTAACCTGTCTTATTCAAATGTGGTCAGACAGTAGTTCTCAAACCGGGTTCTACCGAGGTGTGTCAGGGGTCCCATGAGACAATTGTGCAAAATGGTGGTAAAAACATTATAAATGCTTCTAAATTGTTATGCTAAAAATTCATCAAAATCCATCTCATTAGCAGAATATCCAGTTTAATAAAGAAAAGAAAATGAAATGACTTATTAAAATCAGAAAAAAAAATGTACTTATTAAAAAGTGGATAAGTAACAGTACTTATTGAAGTTATATTATTTTTCGCATGCAAAATATTATGTAACATAAATGTAAGAAATACAAATTTTTGGTTTTCGTCTTAATTTATAACATAAGTCAACGAGGCCTATAATTTAAAATAGGCCTATTTTTTTATTTAAAGGGGATGAGACATGAACACACAGGGGTTCCTCGGTAGGCTTTGTAGCTTTAAAGGGTGTCATGGGATAAAATAGTTTGAGAACCACTTTTCAAAGACGTCACTCTCTCAATAGACTATACGGCTGATGACTGGGAGATTGAGGTTCAAATCACGGTTGGATGTACTGAGGGTAGTTTTTCCCTAATTATTTTCCCACTCTCCTGTCATGCAAATGTGGGCTCACTTTATTTAAGTTCAACCTTCCTAAGCCCTAACACAGTGTAATTAGGACATAATATGTGTTCAAACCGAACAGTTAGTAAAATGCAGGTGTTTAAAAAATATAAAAAATATTAGTACTCAAGGGGTGAAGGAACTAAACAATTCCAGAACTTTAAGAAACATTTCATTAATAGGTTTGACAGTAAGATAGATAGTAAGTTAGACAGTAAGTTAGATAAATAAATAAATTAACATAACTAACAAATTAGTGTTTCTGTTCATCTTTTGGGAAAAGCTATACGTTTTTTAAAAAAATAATCTGATAGTGAGACTATCCATACCAAATGCTAAAATAAAATGGGTCTAAGTCGACATCTGTGGTCTTGAGGTAAAGTGCTAATCTCAGATCTCTATGTCCATGGGTTCAAGCCCAGGTAGGATCGACAGATTTTTCTTCATCGATAAAAATCCATAACACAACTTCCTTTGGAAGGGAAGTAAAGCACTTGATCCCTGTCGCTTATGGCATGTAAAAGAACCCTGGAAGGTATTATTTCTGGTAAAATTGGTGGTCCTTTTTGCTCTCACTCATAGAAATTCTCATAAATGAAACAAACATTTTGTATGTATATCATTTATAAATGTCATGGATGTGAAAATAACACTAATAAAATAGATGTTTGTCCAATCTATCCTTTAGAATTGCAAATAAAATAGCCCACCTTTCTGAAAATGTACCATCCTTACAACACTAGCTTACCTACTTTAAAAATGTTAGAACTCAAACAGGCTGTTCTACAAAAACTACTATTATTTATAAAACATAACTTTCATTGATAATATTTACAGCTTTTAACAGAGGCGTGTGAGGACAGAATGGAAGTGATCATAGGGGATGTAATGGGATTTAACATGGAGAAGTGTTTCCCGGAGGATTTCAGAAAAGACTGGGTTGATGAGCAGCCAAATGTCCACCTGATTGGTAACTTGCCGTTCAGCGTGTCCACGCCTCTCATAATCAAGTGGTTGGAAGCTATATCGGAAAGGTAGGTTGTTTATTGTCTCGGGAGTAAGGGGTGTTGGTTTAGTTTAAATGTTTATCATGGCATCAGTAAATTAATAAAAGTTGTAGGGTCACCAGATTGTGTGTGTGTGAGGGGAGAGGAAGAATGTTTTTTTTTGTGAGTGGTTTGTAAGGATGGCATCATGTAGTATGCAAGGAGGGAGCAATGAACCAGAGATTTTGGACAACATGGCTCCAGTTAGGATGTGACGAAAGAAGGTAAAATAGCCTTCTCCGACACATCCCGTGAATAGGAAGGAAACGGGAGGAATCCTGGACACTATGTCTTCGGCTAGGATTTGCGGAGAGAATGTCAAATAGTCTTCACCAATACTTACCCTAATAAAAGGTACAAACAGGAAAAAAACTTAAGAATCCTCGACAGCATGTTCTCAGTTAGGATGTTCAGAGAGAATGTAAAATATTCTTCACCAATACTTACATCAAATAGGGTGCAAATAGGAAGGAACCAGGAATCTTGTACACCATGTCTCCGGTTAGGATGTGTGGAAAGAATATCATATAGTCTTCACCAACATGTCTCTCAAATACGGTTCAAGCACAAATAGACAATGATCTCGACCAACATGGTCCCTATCAGGGTGTCTAAGGATCAGGGCTAGTGTTTCAGAATAGTGCTTAAGTGGAAGGCTGATCTACTATTAGAACAACTCTTTGGCACACTAAGCCAAAGCTCTCATGTTTGGTTCTTGTGTCCAGGTGAAGTTTTTCAACTAGTCCCAAGCCTAGTTTGATTGAAAGATTTTTCAAGGTGCTCAAACTATATTAAATGCGTTTAGATTTTTATTAGCACCGCGTCTTACTACCCTTTCAGGTTATACGCACTTACGCTAATGTGTAATGGTAGGGTGATTGTGAGATGAAATGTAGGACCTACAGTTTAACGTGGAATCCGAACCACGGTGGAGGCCTGGCATTCCCCACATTCCCAAGATGTCTTGTCAGAGGTGAAGGAAGGGTTTGGTAATCAGATAAATCTGTGCCGGGACCGAGGATTGAACCCTGGCCGCCAGCACAGAAGTCTGACACCTTACCCCTAGACCACCAGGTCACCAAATGCGTTTAGAGGAAGAGAAAAAGCCATCCCTTAATAATGAACGGCTTAGTTTGAAAAAAAAAACCTTTGTTGAAAAAGTATGAACTAAATTATAACCACTTGAACATTTGTTGGTTTTTAAATTAATTATATATACACAATTTAACTAATTAAATAATGTAGGTAGCCTAGCCTATTCAAGAATGACGTGAGAAGATTTGTATTTTTGCAGAAGAAGTGCATGGTCATATGGTCGTGTGGGCATGACTTTGACTTTCCAGAAGGAAGTTGCAGAACGTATGATAGCACCTGTGACAACTTCACAACGCTGTCGGCTGTCAATCATGTGTCAAAACTGGTGTGATGTTCGTCATGCGTTCACAATTCCAGGTACAAATATGAGCTAATATATTTTAAAACTACATTATTTTTTAAAGTTGCTGCTACCAGCATCGATGGGCACACACTCAAAATGTCGGGCTCATCTAGTCTGATTTGCCAGGGAGGTTGAGGCCAAGATCCTGGTCAGAGGTACTGAGGCAGACATTACTTCTTTGTCCAGTGGCAGCAGTGTAAAGGGTGAACCATGTTCTTTTTTCACTTTGAAAAAAAAAATTCTGTTCATTTAAATTAGACAATATAACTTTAATTTGAAGTCCAAGGGATATAAAAAAAAATTGAAATATCCAAAATTTGAACTAACCATTTTTATGAGTATAAAGGCAGCTGATGCAGAATAAATAAGTAACCTTAAAATATGCTATACATATAAACACACAGAAACAATCTATACATAGGCCTACAAGGAAAAATAATAAAAATCTAAACTTATATCAGTCAATCAGGGTGTTAGATGATTACATTATCACACAGAAGCAATGAAAGCCGAGCCAACACATCCCCCTTTTCTAGAAAACCCGCTCATTTCTGTTGCAGAGTTTCTTGTTTTCTCTTTTACTGTACGTCAATAACTCTAACTTAAATAAAACTCTTGGCATATAAGTGTGATGTTATAAAGATCGTTAAGTAAGATTTGAAATGAGCACACACTCAAAAAAAATTAACAATGGATAGGCTTTAAATTATCCAAATATCTCCTTCTAAAATTTAAATTAAATATTTATTTTTCTACCACTGATTTAAATAGGATTTTCTAAGGGAATCATGGTGGGTTTGATTCATCCAATTTTTTTGAACTAACCAATGTATAGTTAGCCAGATCCTACTGGATTACTAATGGTTTGCTTCTTATATCCCTTTCAGTCTATCTCAATATTCACAATATTAAGTTGTAGATGAGGACGATATGAAATATACCCTAATTTACTTGGAGTTGTTGGTGGAAAACCATTTAGAATAAACCACCCTCAGCTCATTGAACAGGGACTCAAACTCGGTGGCAATTTAGTCTTTTGTGACATTTGAGACGACGCGAACACTGATGCTGGTTAACTCATGTTAATTAAAAATGTAAGATAATTTATTTTTAGTGACTTAAAACAAAATTGGAAAGTATTCCTTCTATAATATTTTTAGTTTTGATTAATATATTTTACTTTATGCAAGCCTAGCTCTAGAATAATTCTAATACAGTATTTCTAACAAATTCCATAGGTAAAGCATTTGTGCCTAAGCCTGATGTGGACGTGGGTGTGGTTCATTTCATACCAAAGATTGAACCTATCATCCCTCTACCATTTAAACTGGTGGAGAAAGTAGTGCGCAGTATTTTTAGTTTCCGGCAGAAGTACAGCATTCGTGGAGCAGAGTAAGCTAGGAACTTCTTACATTACATTTATTTGAAAAGTTTTAATGCTACATTTATATATTTTTTGTACTAAAACATTGATTAGAAAGTTTAAATTTATTTCTATAAATTACAAGCTACCATATTTATTTTCTATAAAATAAAGTTACAGAAAAGTTTCACTTTGCCTTTGAGCATGCTTAGAGCTCAAATTTTAATCAATTATATGTTGTTTGGGATTTTATTATATCATTATAAACCATATTATCTGACTTCAACACCATTACCTAGTCTTCTTTCAAAACTTATGATAAATAATTAATTCAGACAGAAATATATGTCAAAACAGTGTGGGTTTTGTTTTAAAATTAAACTGATGATGTTTGCACCCAGGACCCTCTTTCCTATGGGGATGCGGGAAGAATTTGGCATGAAGATGTACAGTTTGGCAGATATCAACCCTCACACAAAACCCTTTCACCTCACAATGAACGAGTTTGGGCGATTGTGCACAGTCTATGAAGAATTTTGTCGACAGGATCCTAGGCTTTACAAATACAACCCACGAGCTAGAAAAATTCCTCAGTTTGAAGAAATAGATGATGTAGAACAAGAACTTGATACAGATAGAACATAATGAGATACTCAATAAGTACAGTGTCATGTTCTTTGTTCGCCTTTGCAGTAGTTAATTGCATTGTGTTTTCTAAAAATAGATGTTTTATGTTTCCCTTAATTTGCTTTTACCTACTTATATGATTTTATAGGGATGTGATAGGTGTGTTCAGCCTTTATTAAAGCATAGCTTATTATTTGTATTATTATTAGATGTTCTCTCTCACTATAGGTCCATTCCTTTTGTCAGTGAACTTAGACCGCCAATGCGCCCTGTACTATGCTGCCTCCTTCACCTCCCAGAATTTTCTTCTTTACTTCTAGTAATCAAGCTTATAACCCATTTTAAAATATTATTCAAATAAATTAAGTTTCTTCTTTAGAATTCTGGAAGCCTATGAGAATTATTTGTTTATGTATTTAAAATTAAAGTTAAAAAAAAAGTGTACGCGTATATTGATAATCTCTTTAGTAGCTATGCTCATTATTATTGTTTGTATCCAATTTGCTTCAATTAAATTGTTTACTGAACAAATGCACTGAATGAATAAAGGACTTGTTTACTACAGTTATTTAAATTTGTTTGATTTCGTTTTAAAATACAAGATATTTAATTCATTGGCAATGTAGGAATTATTAGATTGTAAACATATTTTCTTTGCTGTGTCTTTTATTTAAAAAAAATATTGCTTCTCTATCTCGGCATATATTTTCTCTCTTAAAACAATCTCAACCTTGAATAGTGTTGAAATAATTATTGTATTACTGAGCTTTTTTTCTCTTTTTTTTTTGTAAACCTATTTTGGTTGGTAGCCATAATCTTCCTTCAAAATATGAATTAGGTCAGCTAAAATTATTTTTCTAGATAAATCATAGTTTTTATTTTGAAAATAACTTATTTACATATTTTAAGCTAATTTTTTTATCTTACACAATAAATGTCAATGATCATTTGCATGAAAAGAAATAGACAATTCTAGATGAAGTTTTCCTTCTTTACAACATGAAGAAGTAAAACACAATTTTAAGAGATATTAGAGAAAGCATATGATAGTGTGGATAGAAATAAAGTCTGGAAAGTGTTGGAATAGACTGGGGAGTAAAGAAGAGTTGTAATGAGAGTAAAGAGTATATATGAGTATGAGTTAAGCTTTGCTAATATGGAGAAAGGGCTGAGGGAGCATTTGAGTGCCCTCTCACCACTTATCTTTGTAGTACGGTGATGTATAGAGTGAACGAGTGATAAGGGAACTTGTGGAGGAAATAACTAAAGCCATAATGTTTGCTGATGACTTGATGGCATGAGGGGGAAAATAAAGAGAAGGTACAGTAACAGATAATGGAATGAAGCGAAAGAATACGGGTTGAAATTTAATATGGCAAAGAGTAAAGATATAATAAAGACAAGGAAGAGGATAAGGTCTAGTAAAGCAAAGAGGTTGGTTGGAGTAAAAATGAGAAATGTGCGGAGACCACGGAATGAAGATTTTGAGGGAGGAAACAGGATTAGGAATGTAGTTATCTGGGAAAGAGTTGAGTTACATGAGATAACTTAGAGGAAGCAAGTGTGAGGTGGTATGGTAATCTAATCAGCGTGGAAAGGGAAAGAATCACGAAGAGAAGAATAGAGATGAAGTACAGCAATATCTAGACTTCTTGCTTTGTGTTTCGTTACTTTTAAGCTATAATGTTTCCAAATTTAATCTATATGTAGGAAAAATACCACAAGCAAGACCAAAAAAGAGATAATAGTAACAGGTAACAAGTGTGCGAGTTAGAGAAAAAGAATGGAAATAAATAAAGGAGAAATATGAAGGTATCATACTGAACTGACGTGGGTACAGACTGAACATGGTTGATGTTGATTATAATTTTAGTGTGTTGCAAAATAGTTTTTCCTGTACAATAACACATTGAGAATTAATTTAAATAAATTTTATAAGATAAAAATAATGGTTTATATTATATTGTAAAAATTAACTTTTAATGGAATAAATTGGATGATAGTATGAACACTCCCTAACATTTAAATGTCGACTAATATCAAATTGCACAGAGAAAGCACCACCACTGTTCAAACCACTAAATTCTAACTATTAGAAATGGTCAAATTGACCAAAGAATAAACTTTATGAAATTTAGAATCTATTGACATAATGATATCTAAACATCAATAAAAAGGGATATTCAGTTTTTGTAAATGTTAAATATTTGTGAGCTCTTATATTTGGAAATCATTTGCTCAGTTGTGTAAACCTGTTATAATAGTCTTTAAAATTGTAACCACTTTGACACAGTATTGAATGTAACAGCATCACTGTGCCAATAAAGTGCGAGCAATCACAAAAACTGTCACTATGGTGGACATCAGGGCGACAACAGCAATGTTCCCCCAGAACACAGAGAAATTATCCCCTTCCTCGTCTTCTTTTTCTTCCTCCTCCTCTTCATAAGGTTTATGTTTGGAGGCGGAGGGAGCGTCAGTATGGTCACCTCGAAGAGTGTTTGTGGTGACTTTGGAGTAATGGCTGGTGCCAGAAACGCGTGCCACACCTTCTGGCTTAACGTATATTTGCATGGCTTGGAGGCGCGCCACCGTATTGTGGGTGCTGAGGACTGTGCCAGTAAAGAACAGAGCAAATGATGCCAGCTGGTATTTGTCTAAGGCGGTCAACTCCTCTCCATTCCATACCTGAAAAGATAAACATTCGTCAACTAAAAGTCGCCCCCTAACCACCATCTTTCCACTCTGAGAAAGATAATATTGCCACGGAGTGACCTAATCTGAGTGGAGTACGGAGTAGAGATTCATATGTACCACAAATTGATTGATTAGTGGCGATGCTCTGCAGGATCAATCCTGATACTGGAATTAATTTGAATCAAGCGGGAAATGACAACCTGGACACGGTAATCGAACCCGTGTTCACCACTGAGCCATCCTGGTTTGAATTTGATTCAATTATCAGCACTGATCCTGTAGAAAGTTATCACATTATCAGTTTTGTGATGAATATGAGTGGCCAATACTTTCAACAACTATTGAAAGGTGATCTAGGATATGAGATGAATAAGGATGGTTCAATGATTCAAAATTGGTGTGCAAAATCGTATGTCCCAGGTTCTATTCTATTCCCATGTCAAAGTTTTCATTTCTTTTCACTTGATTGAATTTGAGTAAAAAAGGAGATTGTCGGGTTACACAAGTGACTGTGTGTGTTGGTTACAATATTATAGATTAATGTGGTTAGGTGTACGTAAAGGAATTACAGGAATTAAAGGAATTATTTAACGATGTCACCAGATAATTTTAATGATTATGTTTATACATATATCATAATACATTCTTAGGCCAAATGTAATTGTTTTAATTAAAAGAAACCCGCCTCGGTGGCGTAGTTGGCTAATGCGCTAGTCGTGCTGAGCTCGACCGCCGAGGGCGGGGAGATTGAGGTTCGAATCTCGGTCGGGTGAACTAGGGGTGGTTTTTCCTAAATGGTTTTCCACGTGAATGCGGGTTCACTTGCTCTAATTCAACCTTCCAAATTCCCAATCCATTAGCGTAATTAGTACTTAAAGTGTATAACTCGAACGGGTAGTAAGATGCGATGCTAAATAATAATAATAATAATAATTAAAAGAACTACCACAGTTGTGAATTTGGGGAATGCCAGGCCTCCACCGTGGTCCGGATTCCACGTTAAACTGTAGGTCCTTCATTTCATCTCACAATCACCCTACCATAAAACATTAGCTTAAGTGCGTATAACCCGAACGGGTAGTAAGACACGGTGCTAATAATAATAATAATAATAATAATAATAAACTACCACAGTGATAATAAATTACTTAATCTGAGGGGCAGGATGAGTAGGATCATTAAATTAGGAAGTATCATCATCTACTTTAAAAGAGAATGGGAAATCACGTGTAAAATAACAAAATTTTAATTTTTGAACAGGATAACTTTTACCGCTTTAATCTATGTAATTTTATGATCTATAATATGTAACTATAGACCATCTATGGTTGGAAGGGAAGTGTATGACAGTTAGCAGAAGGTTCTTTACTGAAACATCGACTGAAAGTGACTAATTTAAACCTATTCGAAAATAATTATTATTTGCTTACTGATGATATATTATCAATAAAAGGTGTTATAAAATGAGTTTAATAGTAATATTATTTAGCACGGCGTCTTACTACCCATTTAGATTTTACGCTAATGTACAGCTACCAATAATAAAGCATATACTATCCCCTCTTCCCTTCTCCTGAAAGTATTATTATTATTATTATTATTATTAATAATAACCTGCCTTGGTGCCGTAGTTGGCTAACGCGCTTGTCATGTTGAGCTCGACTGCTGAGGACGGGGAGATCGAGGTTCGAATCTTTGTCGGGTGAACTGGGGGGGGGGGCTTCCTAAATGGGTTTCCACTCTCCCTCCACGCAAATGCGGGTTCACTTTCTCTAATTCAACCTTCCCATTTCATAATCTATTAGCGTAATTAGTACTTAAAGCGTATAACCCGAA
>CABFOW010000289.1:88690-129843 GCA_902141385.1 Timema californicum
GGCTGCCAAACTGACGTGACGCGTGATCTGGCATCTGACATGCATCGTAAACATATGAGTCAGCTCCCGCTGAAGTTACGTGACATTAGTTGTGAATAGACACGCGTCACGTCAGTTGTCTGAAGATTGCTGTATATCCTCATGCTGCGGACAAGTTAGTTAATTTAATTCGCTCGGGACATTCGTAGGTTTTTTTTTACAGGCTACTTACAAGTTTTTAACAAAATTGTATTTGGAGTTCTCAAAACAATGAAAGACGATCCCGATTTTAATATCCATTTCGTCGCTTTAATCGAAAGGCGTCCTTGTATATATGACTACACCAGTTCTGATTACAGCAAGAGAAATGTTCAGGATAAAGCCTGGGAGACAATTGCTAAAGAATTATCAGAATCGGGTAAGTACTAAAAGTAGATCTATTTGTATGTATTAGCATAAATTACAACGTTTATCATAAATTTGCTAGCATTATGTCAATTAATATACAAAGAAACTAGCTGAAGTACCCGGCTTTGCCAGGGAGAAATAGCTTAGGGTATAAATATTAAAAAAAATTAAGGCAAAAAGGGTTTAAAGCAAATCTAATCAAAAACTAAAAAAAAAGTTGTAAATAAAATGGGTAAAAAGTGTAAAACGGACTATAAGGGAAAAAAGGGTTGAAAAAAAGTAAATACAATCAATTTTTTAGTATTTTATTTTACCACATTTAATCTTTTAAGCCTTTTGACATGTTTTGCCCTTTTTAACCTTTTAGGCAGGGATTCGAACCGGAACCGATAACCGAAATTGACATTTATTTTTAAAGAAGCGGAATCGGAACCGTTAAATAATTTTAGGTTCATAAAGGTTCTAAAAGGTTCTTAAAAGTTCATAGTTTTACAGAATTGTATATAATTTTGAAATGTTTCATACATTTATTTATTTTCTTTCCTAAGCTTAGTTTAATTTTGAGATTTTGTGTTTTTCGCTTTCTCAGTAAGTTTCTGAAAGGGCTTGATATATTTTTGTTTAATACTTTGTTTGAAACCTCTTTTCTAAGGGGATTAGAAAAGAGTTAAAAATAATGAGCCCTTAGCCATATTTTTAGGCTAGAGGTCTTTGACTTTGATAAACAACAGGTAATACCACATTCCCTTAAGTTGAAGTAGTGAAACTAATAAATCATCTTTTTTGGACAAGAAGTCAAGCTTATTGTACTTGGTACTTCCTGTAAGTGAAGATTGATAATCATGTGGTTGGTTGAACAGCTCATAATAGGGAGGTGGAGGGTGGAAAAATACAAACTTTAAATTCTTTCACTCAAGTTTAAATTAGGAAGTAGCTCAGTGAATTTGTTCCTTGCGTACAGTGCGGAGCTGATTATTTATGTTGTTAGTAAGTGCTTTAAATAATATTATTGATGGGGTACCTTAAATAAAACTCAGTTCAGAAGTTTTTTTGACTATGAGATTAACAGTGACAGATCAAGATTCAAACTAGAAGGAGGCACCATTGTTATTAAGGTACGTTATAATATTTTTTAAATCTATCAATACTTTTGATCCAGAGTGTTATGTCCAAAGTGGTTCTCCGTTCTCCTTCCACTCAAATGCGAATACACTTCCTCTAAATATAAAAATATAAAAAACCATTATCGAAATTAGTACATTGACGTAGCCTGAATTGATAGACGCTGTGCTAAAATTAAAAAATAATAATTAAAGAACCAGAACTGGAACACTATCAGGAACCGAAAAGAACCGGAACCTTTATTGTGCTCTAACCCGAACCAGAACCGGAACCTTTAAAATTGTTGTTTAGAGAACAGGAACCGAAACAAGAACCGATATAAATTTTGGTTCGACTCTCTGCTTTTAGGCACGTTTTGCAACTTTAACCCTTTTTATAATTTTTGCTCTTTTTTAACCTGTAATGTTATTGGTTTAATTAACTCTAGATTATGTAAAAAGTGATGGATGAAGATAATTTTTATTTAAAGTAATATAGGTAGAGTATTCTTTTTAAGATTCATCCATGAAGAAACACGCGCTTCTCAAAAATAATGTGAAAAAGGATTGCACCTTTAAAATATATTTTTTATACCATATTTCCTCTTAAAAGAACAACTGCGCTATTTCCTGTTAAAAGGAACAACTCCGCAATATTTGGCGAAGACGCCAATTCCCTATACCAATAAGAAGCTAGCCTTCACAACACCTGTCATCAGGACTCTTTCTATTAGTTGGTTTTTACACTGTTGACGAGGGGAGAAAAAGCCAAGGGGTATGCCATATATAAACCGTTGTGCGTATGTTTAAGGCATCTGCCGCCCACTCACAAGTCACACAAGCACACACCATCCGGGATCCAAACATCTACACCGGTATCCAAACCGCCCACGCACAAGTCAAAGCCACACACTGGCAGTCACAGTCTAAAATAACTTACATTAATATCACAAGTGTGCAGTGATATAAAACATTTAATTGGAATATGTATAAATAATTAACAGGTGTCATTTAAATAAACCGTGTGTGAATAAACAGCCATCAACAGTTCTCTTTCTTACATTAATTAATTATACCGTTTTAATTAGTGCTTGATCACGGAGCTATATACAACTGGTTAAACGGTATCTTTTCCGTAGTGGTGATAGGCGCTCGATCACGGAGCTATAGACAACCTAAACATCATCACAGCATTATTATATCAGGGAATTAATCCGTAGTGTTTCAATCGACGCCCAAAGCGGGGCGATTGATTCCATAGTGTCGCAAACCTTATGGCCCTTCCTACCTCTTTTATCTCGTTTTAGCCCTTTCTGCCTTTTTTTCTCTGACCACCGAATAATACTTTTCCAAATAAACTTTCTTTTAATACTCATCTGTCACTATTTCGCCAACATTAATAGATGAAAATAGCCCATCTACATCCGCAATGGCTAGTAAAACTATTGTAAAATATCCTTTATAGTAATTCAAAACGGCGATCCACTATTTGAAAGAACTTTCAATATATGTTTTTCATCTAGATTTCTCGCACAAATGGTAAGAATACACACTTTTCAGTAACAATTAGCTACCTTGGACCAACATTTTGTTGTAGGAGTTGGTGTATACTCAGCTTTTAAAGTTTTGCCCCGGTGGTTTCTGCCACAATTTTTCAAAAAGTATTTTGTCCACGGAGGAATTAGTACGAAAGTGCCTTGAAAGAGCTTCCAGTAGCAAAATATATTAAAATAATATTTCAATAAAATTAGTGACAACCAAACAATTAGGGGTCATTCATGTATTACATAACGCAATTGAGGGGGGGGGGGGTTAGGGGTCCATCGTATCGTGTTTTTTTGTAAATACAAATAAAACTATTTGATTAGAAATTTGCATCCTTTATTCAAAATTCTATTTATTTTAAACTTATAAAATCCGATGGGAAAATAACTAGTCTAATAAACAAAAAAACCAGACCATTCGAAAATGACGTGAGGTAAAGGTGTTTTTTTATAGTTTACACTAGAAGCGTTACGTAAGTTAAGGGAGGAGGTGGGGTTGCCAAAGCGTTACGGAGCATGATATGTGGAGGCGGGATGGTCAAAAAAAGCCTAAAATGGCGTTACGCATTACATGTTTTGTCCCTCACTAATGTTTACTTTTTCAAAAATTCTAAACCAATATGAATTGCAATCCCCAACATTTCTTCTACTAAACACACAGTGTTTAATTTGTATTTGTTTCTGCTCTTTTACAGTGGAAGCTTGTAAGGACCGATGGAAAAATCTAAGGGGTTGTTATACTAGACACTTAAAATCGTTAATTACACCCTCTGGATCTGGTGCTAAGACCAAGAAGCCGTACTATCTCGCAGAGCATTTACAATTTTTACAACCGTTTACAAAATCTCGTAAATCACAAGGTAATATTTCAACTACACAACCAGTGATTTATTCGCTTAAAAGAGAACAAACACAGGAAGAAGATGATGTAGACAATAATGTTGATAAAGAACCAGAGGATGCACGAACAGAAGATAGACAAACAAAGCGAGACATTTCACCAAACGTTGCCAGTAAGCCTTCTGAAGATAATAGTTTCAGAACACCGGCCTCAAAAAAACAAAAGAAAAACCCCAAATGTCCTACATCTATTGCAGAGGTAAAGAGATCGGCATCAGACTATTTTGAATCAAAAAATACATCATGCGCAGAGATGAACTCTGATGATCCTGATTTAGCATTTGTGAAAAGTGTTCTTCCTGATATGAAAGAAATGAACAACTATCAGAAGAGACGATTTAAAATTGGGATTCTGAATTTGGCTGGACAAATTCTGAGTGAATACAAACCAACAGTCTCTCCAGTATTATCGGCTTCCTCAGCCTCTTCGACTACGATGAGCCCTTTTGATTAACCACAATCGCTACAACCGTTTATTCTAATCTGTGAATCATATTCAAATCAATCTTCTTTACGTACAGCATCAATTACGAATTCTCCGAATGGGTTTCATAAACAAGTATTGAGATAATTTTTTTCGATTCAACTAAACTGAAATGATTTATCCGGGTTTGTTTAGTATAATTACAGATATAATTATGTTGTTCCTGAAATACGTTTTTTTAAATACTTTATGTTCTATTAATACTTAAATCTACTAAATACCAATCTAATTTATCACCTATTTTAGTTTATTTATGAAAAAAACCTACTTACCTTTAAGTTATTAAAAAAAACTTTCTTCAGTTGCTGCACACGTCATAAAATTTGTTTTTTGTTTAAAATCGCAGTTTCAATCATGTTAAGTAATAAATTAAACGTTTCTTTACTTGTTCTATAAAATAACTGAAATTTCCCTGAATACGTACATATTTAACTCTTGACATTAAAAGCACCATGTTTTTATTTACATTTTCTCATCAAAATGAATGCAGCCACAAACGTCGTTTGCCGCGATCATCATTATATCCAATAACGTTAACTAAATTTAATAAGGCCACAGAATCTTCATTATCAGTGGCAGACATTATCACTAAATTACTTGATGCTTAATTATTACGGTGTGCTTTGAGTCCCATGACGTAATCTGTATTGGAGCATTTTACTGCAATAAATTTATTACTAATTAATATACTTTAGCCATTTATGTAGGAGTCAAGAGTCTAATAGTAGAAAAATAAAGGAGTCCGAGTCGAAGGCTTAGGGTACCGACCCCACAGCCCTGGTTTTCAACCCAAAGGATGATTTGATGTGCTTGCAACACGCTTAATATTAAATGGTATGGATTAAATACAGGTGAATCACTCGGGACTTAACACCTATTTTTTAATTAACTCATGATTGGAAAATCACATTTTAATAATGTAAAACATACCTAGGCCCATAACAACTAGGAATACCTCATAGAAAATTCTGGAAGTGCCCACCGCCCATGCGCATCTTATATTTCACAAAATAAGTGATCAGTCCCAAGTGAATCCCTAGCTCAGTCGGCAATGTCTCTTCCTACTGAGCGGAGGGTCCCGGGTTTGATTTCCGGCGGGGCCAAAAATCTATCATTGATGAAAATATGGGTTTAACCTTTCACATTGATAAATTAACGGCCAGGGACTGGATGTTGTGCCTGTCCTAGCCTTAACATAAATTATAAAGGATATGAAGCTATGATAGGCCTAGCCAGTTGGTAATGAAAAATATATAACTTGAATAAAAAAAAACTGACTCAGGCTATAGGCTGAAAACAGTCATGAAAGTAAAAAGTCCCGAGTGAATCACTCTGTATATAACTACAGTAGCCCCATGGCTTCTTTGGTGCTGACTGACAGCTTTGAAAAGTTACCAGACCAAATTATATATCTCTACGCCGAACCATAGGATCTGCAAAAAACATGTGTTTAGCAGCTGTCACTTTTGACGGTCAAAATTTAGGTATATACCTAAATATTGACTGTCAGAAGTCAGTTGTGAGCTGTCAGTCAGCACCAAAGAAGCCACGGGGCTACTGTACACATTGTCTAAGCAAAGTATTTTTACCCTATCACAAAATAAAACATCCCCCTTTGAACCATTCATTTCAAAGAGACCTGCCACCATAATTACTTCCCCCAGACTATGCAACTATGCTAGAATGGTTAGAAACTGCATGGCTACAAACCACCCAGATGGTTTGGACTAGCTCATTGTTGCGATAAGGTAAGATTGAGTAATGAAACACTTCTATGGGCAATGGCCTGTGAGCACTAAGGTAGCTTATCATATTAAATCTCCCATTGCAGCTATGCCATCTCATTCTCCGCATGCACTTTGTAACCTTAAGCACTTATATTTCTTATGTTGATGCTAAACCATACAGTAGAACTTATCTTGGATTCCTGCAAACAACTCAGTTTTCTATTACTACACCACTATCGTCAAGTAATCTTTTAGGGTACTAGACTATTGCATAGCTTTAGAGATTAACTAAAAAAAATTAAAATATTAATTAGATTAAATCAAAGCAATAAGCAAAAGGTGTGCACAAGCACATATGCTTATATATACACACTGCCAATGTATGTGTCAAATGTATAGGATACATTTTAAGAGACGTATTATGACTTAGTACATGGTTTAAAAAAAAAATACATATATAAATAAAGAAAAGAAAAAAGAAAGCTGGGTTAACCAAATTCATCACTAAAACTTTATTTCGTATCTTAGCTTAAACAAAAAACACATTTTGTAATATACATTTTTGAGCATGGATTTATTAAGTTCAGAAGTTAATGTACGTCAAGCTAAAAAAATTGTATATTCTAGTAATAATGACAAAATACAGTGTGTTTTTAGTGAACATGCTTTTTAACTAATCTTATGTCACATAGATATCACTGTTCCATAGCTGTGAAATAAAACCGAGCAAGTTGCAATAGTGTGTGAATGTATGTGGGCATACAATGAATGGATTCCGTAGCTAACTAAACACTGTATGCAAGAACAAAAGGAATAAGACGTGGGGTGGCGTTGATTTGCATGCAAACACATCTTGTTTACAAAACAACAACACATCGATAATCATAACAGCAAGCTAAGCTACACTCACTTCTCACTACATCTTGTAATAATTTTCAGGTCATATTAAATAAATATTCAGCTGCTTTGGAGAAATAGGGAGTGCACTGTATTAGGGTTGTCATTCATCTAGAAAACCGGAAAAACAGAGGGAATTTTGAAAAATACTGTAATATTAATTAATTTGGGATATTTAACTGAAAGCTTAAAATTGGTCTTTTGATAGATGAAAAAGTGAACTGAAGAATTAAGCACGCTTATTAACACGTCTTATTACCTCTTAAATAAGTGACAGAAGATATATTTGCCCCTCAATATTAAATCATCATGTTTTAAAAATAAATTAAATTACTTCACACTAAGTCAGTTTGATGAAAGATGACATTTCATTACTCTTTTCTTTAATACAAGCTGCCTGGAAATATGGGAATCCCTTCTAGAAAACACAGGGAATTTGGGGGCAAGAAAGTGGTAGCCCTGTGTATTCTCCATAGATTCTCAATACTAATGTGTCAAAATAAGCTTTTATCTATGTTTAAGTTGTGAAACTTGTAGTGTTGCACGATTAAGTAGCAATCAGCGACATCTAATCTTCCTCCATATTACTAGCTCTACCAACATCAACACTATTTGAGTGAAATAATAAACCTTTCTTTAAAGTAATGCTTATTTTTTTTTAAATTTGTGGATCATTTTACATAAATGAGAAAATAAATACCAAGAAAATATTAAAAGTGAAAGAACAAATATGAATAAACTATGACATTTTGTATTGAATGAGCTGCTACTGGTTTAACATAGCAATGGACACGAAGAAGAGTTTAGGGAGTTTACTCAAGTATTGGTGGTTTTCTTTGTTACAGTCTAGTAGTGTTTGCCAAACTTTGGTAAGCATACCCACAGAGGTACACAACATGCCAGTGGATTTTATTAATCATAAAGTATGTTTGAAAGTGGTGTTTTACTAACACACTTTCATGTGATGGTATGAACTTTTATAATCCTTTCTTTCTCTTTGTCATGGCTTTATTTAAATAAGCACTAAGGATATAAAAAAATGTAGTGACCATTTATACTTACATGATAGCAAGTATTGGTTTACCCCTTTTTTTTGTAGCATCATGTCTTACCAACTGTTCAAGTTATAAGCATATATGATAATTATTCTATTGGACTAGGGATATGGAAGGATGCATCTTAGAGGTAATCTGCCTGCATTTGAGTGGAGGAAGAGTGGAAAAACCATTTAGAACAAATCACCCTCAGTAAAACTGACTGGGATTCGAGCCCAGACCTTCCAGTTTTCAGTAGGCCAGTCTAACTTCAGAGCGATGTTCTACACCACTCGACCTTCCACCTTTTTTTTTTATGAAGGTTTTGAGTTTGCACACTTGTTTGTAAATATATTTAAGCCATTTCATGTATAGTGACAAAGACTTTATTTTTCTCTCTCCAACTCTAAAACAAGCTCTGCATCAAGTATAAAATAATAAATAAAAATACAGAATAGGTACAACCAAAACACAAATATTATTATGAATTGTGACTAAGATCGACAGCAATACAAGGGTCAACTGTGAGGAAGACCATTTGTTTCACCTGATCCGAGTAATTTGCTGAGTCTACGGCCAATTTGTTTCGGGTATGTATTGTTACGAACACGATACTCGGTACTCTGATGTGTGACTGCTCCGTGTTCCAATTGAAACTGGCAAAGAGCTTTCAGAGGTCGTAATAAGATGTCTCTAATGTTAGAGTTTTTCTCGAATAGTGACAAGGCTAGTGCTGCTGTCTCTAGTGTGGACAGACAACCATCTGTAGGTTGAGTTCTTATAATGTATTCACTGGTCCCTCCTGTGACTAGTTTCACCTGAGTAAAAGAAGAAAATAATATTTCAACTCACAATACCCTTTTGCTAATTAAGTTAAGATATTAAGGTGGGTTACATAGGTTGATATCCATATTTTTACAGTTTTTATAATAATAAGCTATAGCTCAATCGATTATACAAAGCATCCATTTTACCTGTCTTAATTTCCGCAACTCAGGCATGCTGTGGTAGATAGCTTTAGCCTGTGGCCAGGTTCCGTCTATTATTATAAAATTATATGGGTGTTGGGTTTCAGATACAGGAGCCAAGTCTTTGATGTCTGTTGCATCTTTAGAAGGATACACCAAAACAGAGTATGGAGATGATAAAATATTTCTTAAGTCTTCATATCTGAAAAAAACCCAACTACAACATATAAGAATATTTTTTTGACTTTGCCCTATATTTTGGTTTCTCTTACACTTAAAAAGAATGACAGGACACATAGGATTAGATACAACTTATTAGAGCAGCGGTTCTCAAACTGGAGTACGCGGGCACCTTTCAGGGCAGCTCTCTAGAGAAAGTTGGTAAAATGACAAGGAACTTATGGAAAACCCTAATTATTGGCAGTTACCATTATATGGGTATTATCACTCCTCTTTTTCCCCAATTTGCTCTCAACTGGAGACCGATTTCTGATCGTTTTTGACCCTCTAAGTGACACCTTCTACATTAGCAGTTGTTATCTTGCTTGCTCATTTTTAGAGTGATGTGAACATCTTTCATGAAAAGTCACAACTTGGTGACATACTCTTTTGCTCTCAAAGATTATCAATGAGGAGCCTGAAAACCATTCACCCCCACCCCTCCCCCCTGACAACAACACCTGGATCTGTGCTTGGTACATACACATGACCTCTTTCTGTTTCTTTTAAGTGTCTTTATTGACGATTGATTTTGTTTACATTAATGTTGACAGTTACACATGTAGAAAATAGAGTTGGGAGAGTTTAATTATAGTTTATTTTGATTCTTTCTATTTTTCGTTTTTTTCAGAGACGAAAGGGCTTGAAGTATCTTCTTTTCTTTTTTTTTACCTTTTCCCATACTGTTGAAAGGGGAAGACTCAAATCGGAAAGTGAGGTTACTGAAGATGATGGTTGTAAAGATGTTGCCGAGCCAACAAAAGTTGAGCCTTCTTTGCTTAGACCTACTCATCAGAAGAAACCTTATCTTAAGTTAAGAAAGTATGATCCTGAATGCTTGGATTTTCTTATGCAGGAAGTGATTCAGAACCCACAGCTCTATGTGTTATTTGTAATGAGACCATTTCCAACAATTATATTATGCAATCTTTATTAAAAAATACATTTTAATACAAAACATGAGAACCTGAAAAGTAAGCAACTTGACTTTTTTAAGTGTAAGGAAGCCAAGATAAAATCTGGTGGACAAAAAATTGTCTCTTTTTCATCTCTGAATGTGAAAGGCCTTGAAGTGTCATTCAAAATCATTTTAATTATAGATAGGTCCAGGAAACCCCACACTGATAACGAGTCATATTTACTGCCTGATGCCAAAGAAAGACATGGTGTCAACTGTTATTGGTGAAAAACAAGCAAATCTAATGGATGTTAACCCTTTGTCTAATGATACTGTGTCTCACAGGATCTCAAGTATGGCTAACGAGTTGGAGGAGCAACTCATCAATATAATTAAGTCCAGAGAATATTTTGCTGTACAACTGGAGGAGATTACAGATTGCAAAAATATGGCAGTTGCAAGCATTTGTTAGATAAATTAAATCTACCCCCGCTGTGACAGAATACTTCTTTTCTGCAGGGAGCTTCCAAGTGGGACAACGGCAAGGAGATATTTGACACTAATGATGGCTTTGTAACTCAACATGATGTAGACTGAGAAAAGTGCATTGAAATTTGCGCTGACGGTGCACGAGCTATAACTGGAAAGCATAGTGGCGTGGTTTCTCAAATCAAGAAGGCCACCCCACATGCAAAATATGTCCACTGTGGTCTTCACAGGGGAGCTCTAGTTTCCAGGAAATGTCCAAATGATATGAAAATAGTATTGACAGAAGCAGTGAAGACTGTTAATTTCATAAAATCAAAATCAGGCAAATCCAGATTATTTGCAATCTTATGTGAAGAAATGGGTAGGGAGCATAATCATCATCTTTTCCACACCGAGGAAAGGTGGCTTTCAAAAGGAAATTGTCTCGTGCTCGTTTGTATGAAATTACTAAATGAGACAAGAAGTTCATGTTTTTCTCGCTGAAAGTAAGTGTGAGTTTAGTGACAGATTCACAAATAAGCAGTGGCTCTGCGGGCTAGCTTTCATGACTGATGTATTTCAGCAAGTGAATGAGCTGAATAAAGGTCTGCAGGGTAAGCACACAACACCCTTCATGGTTAATGACAAAATAAAAGCTTTAAAAAAGAAACTTCAATGTTCAACAAAATAAGTTGTGAAGGGACAATTGTCATTCTTTCTGCCCTTAGAAAAGTTTGTAGAAGAAAATGAACTTGAGTTTCATGATTCTGTTGTCGATGACATAAAAGAGCATTGTCTGAGTTTGATTGAAGATTTTGGCGAATATTTTCCTGAGAACTTAGAAAGCGAGTTCTGGATGCGAGATCCTTTTTCTGCAGTGGTAGACTCTGGTCTAATAGACTTATTTTCAATGAAAGAAAAAGAAGAAATTATTGAACTGTCCTGTGATTAAACCCTCAAATCCAGTCTCAAGAAAACATCTTTGGCAGACTTTTGGTTGCAGAGACTGAATAAGTTTCCTCAGATTGCTGATTGTGCCATCAAGTTTATGACAACATATTTCTTTGAGGGTGGTTTTTCATCCGCGGTGTACATAAAAAATAAGTACCGCGTTAGGCTAAATTTGTAACCGGACCTCCGCTTGATAGTTTCAACTGGACAACTTGACATTAAGAAGTTGTGCCAAGCCATGCAGTTAAATGCCTCTCACCGAAAAACCTTGGCATTCATAATATATTAACTCCAGATTTACAATTAAATTTTTTTATTTTAAAATATTGTGTTTAGGTTTATTTTTTTCTCTATTTTTGAACAAATTTGCGAAGAAAATATATAAAACTTTTCTACATATTTTTTTACAGTAAATTAGTTAGTTTTTTTTAATGATCATAGCAATTCTCAATAGAAGACCATGTTAAGGCTATAATAGTAGGATTCTCTCTAACTATCTTTGTGACATTTGAAAATTTTTGATTACAGATATTTTTCCCCAATAGATTAAAAGAATCAATAATTTACCATTTACCATCATATTTGTTTAAACCTCTCATTTGGAATTTTATTATCTTGGGGGTACATTAAACTTTTAATCATGGCCAAGGGGTAGAATCTAAAAAAAGTTTGAGAACCGCTGTATTAGAAGATGACGACTAATATAAAAAATATATATTTGAATCAAAAGTAAAAAGTGGTTTTAATTTTTTTAAATATTCTAAACTTCACTTGCCTGTTTAAAGGAAATTTTTTCCCTTTGAAAATAAGGCAACGTCCAGGTATTAAAGCTTGTGAAAGCATTGGTGCGGTACGAAGGCTACGTTTTTCTTCGGCAGGGTGTTGCAATAATACTATGCGACACAGTGTTGTTAACCGTTCTGATGGAAGGAATGGACACCAACAAACAACACTTGGTCGTCTAAAATAAACAACATAATTACTGTTAAAAAGATTATTAGTATGTGAAGCATGAATCAATTTATGTAAGGAAAAACAATAGTTTTCTATGATAAAAGTAAGCCCAATGGTTTTATACAAACACTAACATACAAGTTCATGAATAGGCTATAACTCTTTCATATCTGGCTTCTTACTTTTTCTTAATAGGCTAATTAAAGCCCCTACTAATTTTTACCAAAAAATCACATTTGTCAATTTATTTAATGCGTGCATATACCTAATTTATTTCACTAATAAAAATACATATAAGGCTTGAGAACAAAATAGGATTATATTTGCACAAAAGATGTGTTATTTTTGGCTCATTATCAAAAGTTTCATTATTTTAATCAAAACACCAAGGCCAAGGATCAAACAAATGAGAAATTTACAAGTAAAAATGAAGTTAATTAAGAGGCTCCATACAATTTAAATTGGCTGTATTGAGGCCTAATTCCAGGATTGAATGTACTCTTAAATGAAATGACTTATTCATCATATCCCTTTTATCATGCCAAGTTATAATAATAATAATAATAATAATAATAATAATATTTAGCACCGCGTCTTACTACCTGTTCGGGTTATACGCTTTAAGTACTAATTACGCTAATGGATTAGGAATTGGGAAGGTTGAATTAGAGGAATTGAGCCTGCATTTGCGTGGAGGGAGAGTGGAAAACCATTTAGGAAAAACCACCTCCAGTTCACCCGACCGAGATTCAAACCTCGATCTCCCCGTTCTCAGCAGTTGAGCTCAACACAACAACCGTGTTAGCCAACTATGTCACCGAGGCGGGTGTCATGCCAAGTTGACAGTAATCCATCGTAGTTAATTATTTCACCAGTTCATTCATTACACATATCAACATTGCTTAATAAAAGCTTAGCTTACAATAGTACAGACAGGTAGGTTAGTATGACAAATTAAAAAATGTGCATATTGACATAATTAACTGGGTGATTAGGTAATTTAATAATTACAAGTGTACACAAGTCTGAAACGTTTGGCCATATGAGCTATTGATACTTTGTCAACAGACATGTGTGTGGAAATTTCATTGATATCTAACACTCCTGATCTGCAAAGTCTATTGTTCAATGACCCGGTCCATTTCTGCCTATCAATCAAAATGGGAAGAAACATAAAATTAAGAAATGTTCGACTATAAGTTTTTTTAGCACTGTGACTCACTGCCTGTATGGGTTGGACACTCATGTACTAATTACACTGATGTGTTAAGGATGAGTAAAGCTGAATTTAGAGGAAGAATGGAAAATTATTGAGAAAAAACTGCCTTAAATACACCCAATCAGGATTTGAAGCTCGGCCCCCCAAACAACGGCAGTCAAGTTTGTTTCAAGAGTGATGCCTTAGACCACTCAACCACCAAAGCGGACGTTGACCATCAATTAAAATTTTCGCCTGTACAATCGCTGGGAGTTTTTCTAGCTCTAGCTTTTTAACACCATTTTCTGAAATTATTGACATAGGTATTATTAAAAACAAATGTGTCTGTGCACTTTACAAGACAGTGAGAATAGGAGATAAAATTAATAACCAACGCTTTATACTTTGAACTTTAAATATTATTGCACAATATATGTGAAAATGTCAGTTAGGCCCATGTTTTAAAACTCCCAGACTTTTCAAGACACATCAACCCTGTTTAGTATTAGACAATAGAGAATAACATAAGTAATGGTTGTACATTAGGCATTCAAATGACAATACAAATAGAAACTGGTTGTAAATTCAGCTTGACTTTTTAGTTTTACTTTGACAGACAAATGACCTATGGCTCAATCTAATGATGCTCTTTATTTTATAAATTCAATATTAGAAAGAATTTGGAAATTTATAAATGGCGGACATATTTAGAATACAATTCTTAAACTACCTATTTTTAAGGCTTCCGACATAACCTATATTTTAAGATTGTCTATCTTAGCAATGTCCTTTGAAATAAGAAGATTGAGAAATGTTTTGAAAAAATTAATGTCTAGCCAATTAAAATTATCTTTAATTAAAGATAATTAATTATGTTATCCATTCTAAGTAAATCCATCTCTGAGCTTTGTCCCCTATTTTTTAAGTAAATTTACACAATTTGGAATTTACATGGATCAATTTAATTATTTTAACCCTATAATGCTAGCGCAAGTAAAATATATTTGTAGTGCCTGAACAATTCATCCCAACTTCACTCCCCGGCAAGTGAGCCTCCTCTTATTTGACCTATGCCTCCAATGGTAAGTCAACAATCGCCTGTCATGACAGATGGTTGTTATTTGGAAGTAGAAACCAGATTTATGTACCAATAGTGGGTATTAATAGATTTGCTTGCAACACCAGAAGAAATTGTGCCCAGATTGTTAAAAATTGGTTCAGTACAAATATTTTCATTTCTTTCATTTGTAATAAAAAACTAAACAGTTGATTTAAATATGCGTTTAAATTGTGTTTACACAGGTTTTGTTAGACTTTGATCCTTTGTGTTTTGTGGTTTGAGGAATTTAATTTTGTGTTTAATGCATATTTATTTTGACTTAAAAATACAAAAACCTGAAAATACAGTGATAGCACTAAATCACTATCCGATAATGATGGTATTCTAAGGTTGGTCAAGTCGGTTTCTAAAACGGTTACCTAAACGCAAAATTTAGCGACCATCCACATCATCATATCCAGTGACAAGTATTTGTCAACCCTTCTGAGTATTTTTCTTTACCTTTTGGTTCTGTGTGTAAGATGATACTTTCATGTAAAGTATTCTATCATGTGCGATATAAGTAACAACTACCTTTTCCAGCTCCCCTCAGTGATTTCATAGTGGCTGTTCCAAAAATGCAAAGTAAAAAAGAGTCACCAAGAATACCATACCTGCATCTCTGGCATATTTCCCTTTTTTTTGGAGGGTCAGCTGGCAAACTTGATAGATCATCCCAAACTTCTTCATCAAAATTATTTTTCTGTTTTGAACAGTACATAGCAATCTTTATTCATGTAAAGATAGTTAAAACAAACATTCATCTAAAGATAATAAAAACAAACATCACATTATAACCAAAAGGTCTATCTAATGTTGGCCTTCTTGGAATGGGTGAAGACTATAAACTACTGTACTAGCTTTATCCACGAACTATAATAATAAATGTTAAAGTGTTTCTTAGTTATTTGGCTAATAGATTTTTAGTAATCTACTCTTTAAAAATGTGCATAAAATACATATCTCAATAAAATGCTCAAACTATTTCAAATTTGCAAGAGAAATGTAGAAAAAAACAAAAATATTTTACTAAATAAAATAACACCAAAAGTTTTGGTCGGATAGGTTGGCAGAATACACATTTGACAAACAAATTCGTGTCTGTGGCACGAACTAAAATGCTGGATTTTCAATCAGTAGCCAGTACTAATAATCTCTGAGCCAGTAGGTGTAAAATGTATGTTAAAGTTAGGCCATTGCCACTCACTACACTACAGCCGAAAATACCAAAAACAGATTTGGTTCGTGATGATAATTCATTATTATGATTAGAAACCTGTACCAAGTTATACGAAATTTATTGAGATGAAAATATTATATTCTCTTTTCCCAGGAATTTTTGTGTACTTTAAACAAATGTAGTTGTAAATAATAATAAAAAAAATCGCTTCCAAAACTTTAAAAGGTACAGTCACATAAAAA
Organism: Timema californicum; assembly: GCA_902141385.1. Lineage (NCBI taxonomy): Eukaryota > Metazoa > Arthropoda > Insecta > Phasmatodea > Timematidae > Timema > Timema californicum. The sequence continues at coordinate 104,941 of CABFOW010000289.1, forward strand.
ATGCATAGTGATACTAAACTATGATAAAACTATTTCAATTAAAAGTCTTCATACTTTTATAAATCGATCAAATGTGCTAGAAAGGACCAAAGGAGACCCAATTGCAAACAGTTGTTTGTTTTTAACATGCTTTAAGAACAATATGCTTGCTATTAGTGACTGATAATAATTTATTACGGTTGTACAGCAACACAATCATATGCCATTGGTTTACCACTTATTAAAATTGTTTTTTACGAGTAAACTTTTGCTTCATCAAGTTGGTTCGTGGTTAATTCGTAGTAGTATATAAGTGGGATTTTTCAAAATATCTTTATTTTTTGTTTGTTATATTTGTTATATGTCTCTTCTATTGGACTTTGTACTGTGCCGTTTACAATTTAGTTCCGCACTAGGTTGGTAGCACTCTTGATCTCTCATATCATTCGACGGTGGTCTCTGTATTTGGATACAATATATGATGGAAGAAGTTCTAAAAATAGTCACTAGATGGCAGACCAATTTAGTTGAGGGGGAATGGTACCGACATTGGCCGTTAGAGGTGACTCAGCTAGCCACGTTAGTCCTGCTGTTTAGTGCGTGTTGAAACTTGAATGATTTTAGTGACTTAGGGCCAGTTTCAGTTTCATAGTCAAGTTTAGTACGCTTCAAGTGCGGCGCTACACTAAAGGCCAGTTTCATAATCAAATTTAGTACGCCTCAAGTGCGGCGCTACCCTAAGTACATGACGACACCTACCTAAACCAGAATGGAATGGCCAGTTTCCTATGCGAGAACGACCCATTCCATTCTGGTTTAGGTAGGTGTCGTCATGAACTTAGTGTAGCGCCGCACTTGAGGCGTACTAAATTGGACTATGAAACTGGCCCTTTGTATAGTTCGCTGTATTGATACCTTGGTTCTTGTGTTCACTAGTGAAACGTTCTAATATTTTTTAGGTTATAGTTAGTACAGTGTTCTTAACGTATTGGCAACTGCTAAACTTCGTGGTTGGTCTTTGATTGTGCTCTTTGAGATCAGGATAAACCCTATACCCTTTATTTGTGTGCTTGTAGGACGGTGAAGATGTTTCTCATGTATTATTAATGTTTATTGTTAGATGTTTATAAATTTAAAAAAAAACTTACACTAAGAACCACTTCAAAGTCAAGGAATGGCTTTTGAGGAAATTAGACATTACTGTAAAGGAAATTGTGATATTTACTCTATTGATTGAGCCGAGTAAAGTCATTTTGCCTCCGCTTCATATAAAGTTAGGCTTGATAAAGAACTTTGTGAAAGCTCTTGATAAAGAAGGTGAGGCCTTTAATCATTAAAAAAAATGTTTCCCAAGATGAGTGAAGCAAAGCTAAAAGAAGGTATATTTTTTGGGCCACAAATTAGGGCATTGTTGAAAGATCAAACCTTTATTGTTAAGCTTACAAATATAGAGTTAGCTGCTTGGTCATCTTTCAAAGCCATCGTTTACGGTTATTTTGGCAACAAAAGAGACGATAAATCTATTTCCATAGTGAGTGGTCTATTGAACAACTAAAATAACATGGGGTGTAGAATGTCAATAAAAATTCACTTTTTACACTCACATATTGACTTTTTTTTTCCAGAAAATTGTGGTGCTATTAGTGACAAACAGGGTGAACGCTTTCACCAATATATCCTGACCATGGAGCATCGTAACCAAGGACACTGGAACCATTCGATGATGGGCGATTGCTGTTGATTTATTTTTAGGGAGACTGATGAAACACCTTACAAAAGAAAAGCATCGTCATACCATTTTGTCAAAGAAAATGACATTAAACTCTGTAAATATTAATATCATGGCTTAATGTGGATTATTTAGTGCTTTTTGTTGGTTTAAATGAGTTTTTTACGCTATCAAGAAAACATAGGTGAGTTCTGAAGGCTATGTTTTGTTTATATTTAAAATGGTTGGCAATGTTGTATTTTGTTTTTGTATTAGTGCTGTGTATCTTGGAAATATGACGTAATAGAGAGAATATGATTTTTACACTGAATGCAGCACCCGAAAATTAACTATATCCACCCATTTATAAACCAGTTACAGAAAAAAAGCTTCAATCTGTTGACCAGTGTTATTTTACTCCCTCTTCCTCTGTCCTTCTACTATCCCCAACAGTATATATATTTTCCAAGGAGTATGGTCTTATTATAATGTGTCCAAAATAAGAAAGCTGGAGATTGGTGGCTCTGTCTTCTAACGAGCAGTCTGGATTTATTTCCTCGAGGATTGATGCATGGCTATAGTCAGGGGGGGTTTGGAGACTCAAACCCCCTCCCCCCCTGAAATTTTATGAACAAAATATATATGGCTTTATTTATGATTCAAACCATATCAAAATTAAGATACAAATACAAATTAGGGGGCTGTGTTACCATAAAAAGCACTTCAGAGAACTTCTAGAAGTGTTTAATATTTATAATTTTTTCGAGCCCTCGGCAGTTATGGTATTATGTTGTTATAAATACATTTCAGATAGTTTCTAGAGGTGTTTAATATTTATAATTTTTCCTAGCCTCTAGCAATTTGGGTGTTATGTTGCAATTAAAAAAACACTTAAAATAGCTTCTAGAGGTGTTTAATATATATAATTTTTCCTAGCCTTCGGCAATAAGGGAGTTAAGTTGCATAAAAAAACTATTCAAATAGCTTCTAGAACTGTTTAGCACTTAGAAATTTTTCTAGCCTTCCGCAATTGGGGGATGTGCCCATCATATACCCCCTGAAATTATTGGCTGGCTACGACTGTGGACCGTGGATTGATTTCCTTGGTCTTATCTCAATCAACTGTATTCTGAATAACCTTATACAGGATCACAGTTCAAAACCGTATAACTTTCTTTTCTCTTCGCTTATTAAGTCCAACTCTCACTTACGTACAGAAAAATTGGTAAAATAATAGCCCGAATAATTTTTATCTTTGTTTTAATTGAAATTTCCGAATATTTTATAATTTTATGAAGATTCCTTATGAATGCCTTTCCCAAAATTATCCTTCTTTTTAATTTTATACATCCATTATCCTAATATTGAAATTGTTGCTCCCAAAAATTGGTACTTGTCCACTATCTAAAGATTATTTTCATTTAAGAATATACTTTACTTATCCACAGTTGATATGATCACCGTCTTATTAAGGTTTAACTTTGAACCTGCACTAAGGCTTTCTATAGACACTTTTCTAGTAGTTTTCTTAGACCCTCACCATTTTCTGCCTCGAGTGTTGTGTCATCTGCATATCTGATGTTATTTATCCTCCACCCTCTTACTTGAATCTTTGTATTAAATTCTTTTATCCCAACATCTCTAATTTTTTGTTCTATTTAATAGTTTAACAAATCTGCAGACAGTATATATTCTTCTACAACTCATTTTACAATTTGGAAACCACTTAGTCTCTTCTTCTTTTTCCTTTTGTTTTGTGTACAATAATTTAAGCAAAACACTCATATGTGTTGGTACTCCCACATTATTAAAATTATACTTAAGAGTGTGATCAACACAATAGAAGGCTTTGGAGTAATCCAGGAATGTTAGCGTCTTTTTTTTATAGTTCTCTTGTGTATTTTATTAAAATAAGCAAAGTTATTACTAATCAGTTTTTATTACCTAAAACCTTGTTAACGATTAAATCAAATCCCTCTTAGAGATCATTGAAGTATATTTTATTAGGTTTGATAACACCATTTGGGAATTGAAATCATCGGGAGCCAACCTTGAAGTATTAGATGTTGACTGCCATCTTTTATTGACGATGCCATCAGAAAATTAAGCTATTGTCAGTGTCATCGAGACGTTATCTGCTGATAATCTCAATTTGGCTTTAGTAAAAACGCGCTTACAGTATTGATGAGCAGAGCAAACGCCAATATGAAGGTATTGATAGATGCAGCCAATCACTATCTAGTATTATTGAATGTAAAGTTACAAAATCAAAACCTTTCAAATAAAAATGTCCGAATTGTAAATAAAGCATTCCAAAGAAAGACAATAAGTATTTTTTCTATCTTAAAGCCGGTCACTATCCTTTGGACTCTTCTAAATTGGAAAGCAAAAAGCAGCAAAAGTTTTCGACACTTAAAGAAAATGTAGTTCAAGCTAGTTATGATGAATTTAGTTTGTGTCAACGTCGGCAGATAATTGGGATGGATATGTATGTTAGTCAGACTCTGGAGCTACTGAACATAGTATATTCAATGATAGAAACATTAGTTTGGTTTCAAATAAGATAGGCTTATTAAAGTCTATCAATATGAAATTTGCCAAATCAGGATCAGTGTTATATGCTGAATAAATTGGAGATATACAACACGTTTGTGAATTACCTTTATAATCAGAACTTTATAAAAACCTTTCAACGTACTAATTGTACTGGATTGCAATCTAATTTGCTCTAAATTCGCAAAATAGACGCTAATGGGCTTATAATTCTGTTTTAAGAAAGGAAGGCTACCATTTATAAAGACAATATTCCTGTGACAGTTGCCATCCGATCTGATAAAGAGTATACAGTGTCTCTTTCATTCAGTCAAAAAGTATGTGCTGTTATTGTTAGTTCCAGTTTAGCATTATCTGATTTATGGCACAAGAGGCTTGGACTAATAGGTTGACATTAGTAACTTTTAGTCAATGTTTGGAATAAATAACCTTCGGATAGATCATAGCTGTCATCTACACCCATACCATAAATGATGAGCTTTATTTCTCGGCATTACTAATAATTGATAAAGAGTTGAGATAAATATAATACTAGATTTAATTCTTTCTGTTGATTGCATGAACATACTTGTTTCGTTTTTGTTTTTCCCATGGCCTACCAGGAAAAATGTAGAATGGTACGTCTCTAGTAGTGTTTTTTTTATAATAACGATTTGAGCATACCTACTACAGCGAAACAACACTTATTTCCTTCTCTGACAATTTTTACTTGGGCCATTATAATGAAATTGGCACAGTAAAACAAAGTTAAACAAAGAGTGTTACAACACGTTTTATCCATGTGTTTTAGCGATGACCTTCACTTTGAAGTTGCAAGCTTCTACCGCCATCAGCACCAAATGTATCAACACACGGCGGCTACAAACTAGTAACACCATTATTTAAAAATCGAATTAAAAAAACAAAACAGTACAATATAGAGGTAATATGATTATGCCTTTCATACATCCATACGCAAAGGGGAATGTTCTAAAGTTGATACCTTAGACAGATGATGTCCATTTTCCAGCTTTCTAATAAATGCAAATACCTTTTCTAAATGCTGGCTGTCGAATACACATCTTATAAAAGTGCCAAGAATACAGGAACTTACTATACTGTAAGCTTTATTCTTGTTATGTGTGAAACAAAATAACATTCTTTCCCTAAAGCTATCTCGTGTCCTCTTGACATCATTCATGTAGGTTAGTTTGCTATACTAAGTATTTAAATTGGGGGTTGGCTCAAGGGTACATTGTATGGGTGCTCGGTGCCAGTTCACGAACCACTAGCTCTTTCACGGCGAGATATTTTATACACGCTACATTTAGAAAGTCACAAACAGTCAAACACATCTGCTTCATACATACTCTCTTCTTAGAAAGTCACAAACAGTTTGCTTTAATGTCAAACACATCTGCTTCATACATACTCTCTTCTTAGAAAGTCACAAACAGTTTGCTTTAATGCCAATTACATCTACTTCATGGCTACTCTTCTAGTAATAGTCCCTCAAACAACAGACTGAATTCTTAAACTAATGGCACGATAAAATAGTACAGTACATACTTTTTTTTATAAAGCCATGTATAGTTTATGACAATATTTTCAAAAATAAGGTAAACATTAAACCACCCATTAATAATTTTTACTAAAAAAAAACATTACTTTGATAATGTTAATGAAACAATCTTCATATGTAGATTCTGAACGAAATTGCTAAAGCCATTTAATAAATACAATCAATTTTTCTAAATTAGTCATCAGTACGTTTCATATGATATATTTAAAAAAAATATAAATGAATATAAAATCTTATTTATAATGTAAAACGCTACCCAAATACCAATTAGATGCATTTTAGAAAAAAATTGAATTAATTATTTTTAGTAAACTACCCTTAATTTGAGGGCTAGATTGAAAAAAATTCTCAATGTATGACTCATAATATTAGAAATAAAAAGTTTTGTTAAAATCCATCAGCTGTAGACATAGGAACAGAAAGACTTATATGGTGATAGGGAGAAAATATGTAAGACCTACTCTTTTGAGTTGGGGGCACGTACTACGTCAAGATGTATTATTAGTATTATTTTTATCATCACGTCTTACTAATTGTTCAAGTTATACGCACATATGACAATTACTCTAATAAGAAAGAGGTAATATACCCGCATTAGAGTGAATGAAGCGTGGGAAACCATTTAGGATAAATCACCCACAGTAGACCCGACCAGGAGTCAAAACCCGATCTCCCCGTCATCAGTAGGCCAGTCTAACACGAGTGTGACGTCTCAGACCATTCGGCCACTGAAGCTAAATTATTAAGTCAACCACCCAAAGATGAGTTAATGTGATTTCTATCCATCCGAATCTTGGCATGAGCTCAACCGTACAGCGGTTTGGTTAGTGCTACCTGCACGGTCTGGTAGAAAGCTAATGTATTTTCCCATGTATTCCAAGGTTCTTAAACACGCCCCAATTATAAAGGGACTGACGACTTTACTTCCCCTTTAAGAGAATTTTTGATACGGGTCAGTCGATAAGTAAGTCGATAACCCGCTTTAGTGGCGGCATGGTCTAAGGCGCTACACTCACTGTAGACTAGAGTCCCGATTACGGGGAGATTGAGGCTCGAATCTCTGTCGGGTGTACTGAGGGTGGTGTTTCCAAAATGTTTTTTCACTTTGCCTCCATGCAAATGCGGGTAAACTTCCTATAAATATAACCTATCTCATCCTTAAAACCATTAGCGTAGTAATTAATACATAAGCGGATAACCCAAACGGGTCGTAAAACACGGTGCTATTTTTTTTATTGTACAAGAAAGAACTTCTAACAAAAATCATTAAATACACTCTATATTATTTAAATTGAAAAATGACACCTGGACACGGGAATCGAACCAAGTTGTAATATTTCACGTAAAAAATATATATTCTGTTATGGCTGACACCTTATTTAACAGTTATAACAGCTTGTCTATTTAATCCATCAAATACACTTTAGCTCACAAGCGAATATTTTAAAGCAAAGGAAAGAAAAACTTCTTGGTGACCTATCGGTCTAAGGGTAAGGTGTCACAATTCTCTGCTGGGGGTCCGGGGTTCAATCCTCGGTCCCGGCACAGATTTATCTGATTGCTAAGCCCTTCCTTCACCTCTGAAAAGATGTGTATTAATCACAAATTGTGAATGTGGGGAATGCCCGGCCTCCACCGTGGTTTGGATTCCACGTTAAACTGTAGGTCCTCCATTTCATCTCACAATCAACCCTACATTACACATTATCGTGTGCGTATAATCCGAACGGGTAGTAAGACGGTGTGCTAATAATAATAATAATAATAATAATAATAATGATAATAATAATAATAATATATTAATAATAGTAAAAAATCCTTGTGTAAGCACGCAAGGGAGCTAAGCCAACCGACCGGCTGTGGCCACCTCCGTTGGCGATGATAGTGCCAATATATGTGGATAGAGGGTGTCATATGGTCAGAACAACAACCCTCGGGCCCAGCCTCTGTTAATCTCAATGCTCTAAACCGTAGCTGCTACTTCTTTATTCAAGTAGCTCCTCATTGGTCCTCACGAGGCTGAGTTTGATCCCATTCCAGACCAACTGCTTGACAGAAAAATATATAGTGGCGGGAATCGGACCCGGAACTTATGAATCTGTAGCCAGGACCTCTAACCGCTAGACCACAGAGGCGGTCAAATTAAAGTAAAGGATATTATGCAATATTTTTATTTTGTGACAAGTTAAACAAGGATTGTTTACACATTATATTATAAAACTCGTACAAGTCCATGTTTATACACATTAGGCCAATATGTACACTGACAATAAATTGCTTGCCATAAACTCTTATGACATTAGATATATTACGTCGATATGGCGATACCCATGCGGCTAACTTCAAACAAAACCCCTCTCACGCGATATATTTTTTAAAACGATATGTTCTGTTTGGTCTTCCCATATGGGCGACCTATGTCATTACCACGATGTCACATTATGTTTAGGGTGGAGTGTTCCAAATATAATCAAGCATTTGACATCATTTCTTGTCACGAAAATAATAAATAAAATAATAATTGTCAATAAAAGTTCAATAACTATTGTGAGTGGAAACAAACGACCTATCAAAAGTTGAAATTTAGAGGTAAGATCAAATTTAAAAAAACAATTTAAAACAGATCGGATATAAAATAATAAAGTAAAAAATAAAAAATAGCTAAATATAACTATAAGAATTAATTTTAAAGTGATCCTATTCGATATTTTGAGGAAATGCTGCCCAAAGTGATGATCAACTTATCTTTGTCTTTCCATATATGACTTATTTTACTCTAGTAAATGGATCTACTTTCCCGTATTCATACGTGGATACGTGAAAAGCAAGTTGTCACTTCTGAGAGATATTATCAATCCCTATAAATAACACTAATAACATAGTAAAATATTATGAATGTTGAATGTTTAAAAAAATCAAAGTATAAATATACTCGATATTAGAAACACGTACCCAATGACGTGGGTGTGTGCTGAGTGATTGACCCTGCTGTGGGGGGTGGTATTAGTTCCAGTAAAGGACTTATAAACATGTAAATAGGAAATAAGACAGCCACGATACTATACAAATAGATTAATATTATTAATAATTCTATTTGATGTTCTATCTTACAACAAGTCCATTCCTTTTGTCAGTTAACCTAGACCGTCAATTCTGCCTCCTCCTTCAGCTTCCTAGATTTATTCTTTTCTTCAAGTCATCCAATATTTGAACCCTCCTTCTTTCTAAGTTCTTTCTAAGTTCCTCTTTCCCTCAACTTTGCCTTCTATGACGTCTTACAGAAGACAGTTCCTCCTAAGGATGTGTCCAATCCAATTTGCTTTGCACTGAAGAATCACATGCAAAATCGTCCTCTTCTCACATATTCATCTTCTTTTGTCTTCATTTGTCAAACTGTCTGTCCACTTTATATAATTAAAACCACATTTTAATGCTATCCAAACAATAATATACAAATATATATTAATTTATAGATATATTTTAGTAGATATAATTAAGAGTTTGTTATCATTTATCTATATTCATTGTTTGACCTACTAGGGCGTTGTTTGCTTGCTTGCTTGCAACCAGCGATGAATTTTGACGAGCCCCGCGCTCTAGCCAGAATAGGAAGCAGAGTCCGACAGTGGACGGAATGTCACACCCTGTGTCGATCCCTCGGTTCTCGCATCGGCGTCCCTTGGCTGTTCGGACTGCATCCTTTGTCTTGCGAGCAAGGGTCAGCGAAGCCGCCTCACACAAATTGCAATTTCAGTCTCTCCTACCCGAAACTTATCTACTCTTGTGTCTTGGCTGTGCTGTTATCTGTTGGGAGCGGGTTCTTCTGTTACAAGGTAATATTTATGATGATTAACGTTGATCACAGGGCTTGAGAACCCCGCGCCAAACGCACAAACTACCTCCACAACGTTCTGTCCTGGCCTGTTCCTTCCAATCTCCCTCCACACCCATCTCACACTTATATTATTAAAGTGGGATTGTAGGAAACGTGAGTTTATGGCAGTGTTTTTGTAGTTTTCATAACAACATATTTTTAGGCATAAATAAATAGAATATTGCTTCATTAGAAACATAAAGTTTAATTTTATTCACATGGTGATATCAACAGTTGCTAAATATCTGTCATGACTGAGTATAGCATCATTAGATAATACCATTTTTAAATGAAGAGAAAAGCTATCATTAAATTCAAGGACACACTTGAAAGATATTCAATAAATGTTGTTGATATCACCATGTGAAGAAAATTATGCCCTGTGATTATAATGGATTATTATTTCTTTTCTTTTTAACAAAAAATTGTTTTGATATAAAATATATGCAAACATACTGCCCTTAGCTCGCCTTCTCATTCACGTGAACGTGAGTTAAGGTCATATTATTTATGTCTTAGCTTTTATGCCAAGACAATTTTTGGCCCAAACTAATCAAATCATCCTTTATTAGGAACAATTAGTTAATTTTTCTACACATAATAGTTGGAGCAAGGGCAATGGAATTTTTTGAGCCCCTTTTTACACAAAGTAACTAGCACAATTTATCTATTTTTATTGAGATATTATTAAGCTGTGTACGTTATAAAAACGCGTCCTTCAATTACTTATCTACATTATTTTTTCGATGAATTACTTAGTGAGTTTATTTTAACATCACTTGAAAATAGTTTTCCCTTCATGGCGGTGACCACATCAATAAATATCTTCAAAATCTATTTCCTTTACAAAATTATGTTCAATGCTCTAACTTTGCTAATTGTTTAGTCTGAACGCAATCGGCTTTTAATCAAATACATCTTAATTAAAGCGGGATCCCCCGACGCTAGCCACACCGATTGCAGTGTTAGGAACCTTAAGCAAACGTGAAACCATGCTTTTAATTTTCTAAAATAAGTATATTTTGGTTGATCGTGGGCAAACCGTTTAGCAGGGCCTGGCACAAACTGCCTCATTCCCTCCTCCCTCTGGGCGACCCTGCATAATAGTAGCAATAGTTTTAGAATATTTCTCATGAGCGTCACGTAATCCGACTTAGATTTTTCCTCTTCATTTAAAAAGTTTCTGGTTCAGAGTCACTATGCCTTTGATACATTTTTAGGACATTTTTTCATTTTAATTATTAATTTATTTGAGGGATTCAGTTCGCACTTTATGAACCGACTGATTATATAAGTGCACGTGAATTTCTATGAGCTAAAACGAAAAAGACTAACCAATTTTCCCAGGAAAAATATTTTCACATACCTTCCAGGGATATTATACATACCACAATCGGCAGTAGACCAACGGTTATACTTCCCCTCCGAAATAGGTTGTGCTGTAGATTTTTATCGCTCAAGAAAAATCCGTTGACCTCAGCTGGGTTTCAGCCCACGAACATTGGGTCCTGAGGCAAGCACCTCCCCCCAAGACAACCGAGGTCAACTTTTAGAAAGTTAATTCTGTGTATTGTCTGTGTGTTTACCCTCTTTTAAATTTTAGATTTTTTTAAATGAATTTTAGCCAATATTAAAACTCACATAAGCTTTCTTTTCATTCATTGTGACACTTCCATTTTATAAATTGTATTAATTAATAAAGTGAACAACTACAGGTTGTAATTTATTTTATTTTCAAGGAAAAAAATAAGTTTCTATTGTAAGTATGTATGTTTAATGTTAAGTGCTCTACTATAGCTTCAAAAATAAAAAAAATCCATCTTATTACCAGTATATTTCTATTTAAATAATAAGCTTTTATAATAGTCTCATTTTTATTTTTATTGCTACACTTTAGTGCTAGTATTAGTGAACCATTATTTAATCCCTTATAAAAAGGGAAGATAAAGAGGGAGAGGGGACTTTAAGGAATTTAAACAGATTTAATTAGGAGAAGGGTAGTAAAACTTAAACGTAAACGCTAGTTAACACGCTTGGGTTAAGGCCTCTACCTCCTACATGAAAGACAACTATGGTGTGGTAGCTATAGTTATACTGCTTAGTATTGATAAAGTTCAATCAGCGATAAAGTCAGGCAACATTTATCAAGCGATATGTTTGCCCCAGGTATGGGTGAAAGAGGCCAGACGCTTGAACGGAGGCGCTAACGGAGACAGCTTTTCTCTTCCTAAGATTGCCGACAGTATCATTGTGCGCCTGAGCTGCATCGCTCAAGCTGTGGAAGGGAGCATCATATTAGTTGCAGGTATATTCACCACTAGCTTTGCTCTGTAAGGTTCAAAACAATGGTGTTCTGAGTTGACACACATCTATCCTTTCCTTCTTCTGTATAAACACTCTATAAGATTCACAGCAACGGTGTTCTGAGTTGACAAACATCCATCCTTTTCTTCTTCTGTATAAATACTCTATAAGATTCACAGCAACGGTGTTCTGAGTTGACACACATCCATCTTTTATTCTTTTGTATAAATACTCTATACTATTCATAACAACGGTGTTCTGAGTTGGCATACATCCATCCTTTTATTCTCCTATATAAATACTCTATATTATTCACAACAATGGTGTTCTGAGTTGGCATACATTAATCCTTTTCTTCTTCTATATAAATACTCTATAAGATTCACAACAATGGTGTTCTGAGTTGACATACATATATCTTTTACTTCTTTTATATAAACAAAAGGAAAGTTTGTTTGTATGTCCTGAGCAGAGCCCGGATTTCGATGACCTAAAAATAATTAAAAAAATGACCTACAAAATGACTTAAAAATAATAAAAAATCACTTCGTATATTAAAATAATGAGCATAAATATATGAACAAAAAGTCGGGATAGATACACACGACTAAATAAAAGAAATACTTTGCACATGTAAACTAAACATTATCAATGCAATGAAGCCTTTTACAACTAAGCTCCTACTCTTCTAAATAACGGGGGGTGATAATTATTTAATAATAATATGTACTTTAGAAATAATGGCTACCCCCTTTTTACGCATCCCTCTCCAGCCTAGTTGCATTATCACCATGAACGTGTATTTTACAACCACACAACAAAGAGGTTAAAAAGTTCATTGTCTACATAAGCTTGTCATCCCAGCAAATGTGGGTCGGAAAAATTGATGCATTTATAAAATATCAATAGTATTTTAAATCATATTTACCAAATATTAATACCTTAAAATAGTTAAATATGACTTAAAAATTCCTCCAAAGGCCTAACAATTACTTTAAAAGGACTGAAACCAAGAAAATATGATCTAAAATTCCATAATGATAAAAAAATGACCAAAAAAGACTGATAAAATATACATTCCTAAAATCAGGGGTTCATGAACAAAGTTTAGATAACTATGAACATTGCATGTGATGAAGCAAAAAAAGAAGAAAAAAGATGACATTATCATCAAAATCCGGTCCCTTGTCATAAGCATTGCACATGAAGGGATCTGAAATTTTAAAATTGTATAAAATGTGCAAGAAAGTGTGTACCTTGAAGCAGGAATTTTAAAATTTTGATTAGATTTTTTAAATTAGTTAAAAACAGGTCTAGCCTCGGTAAACATAGGGCTTGGAGTCTAAAACTTTAAAGTTACCTTCCACTTACAATCCTTAAACTAAAAAGATTCATCCTGGCTAACGACGGGTATTAATTTAGTTAATGAATAAGTGTAGCGTTAACCCTGAGCACTAGACAGGGGCTTTTGAAAAGCTTGGACTGAAAATAAGAGGTAATAGAAATTCACAAACGTCTCAACTAGTGTTGTGTCATGGAGTGTCACCAGTGTAAGCAGAGTTAGTTGTAACTTCACCTGTGAATTGTTTGGATCACTCTGTAGAACACTCATTGGTGAGATATCAACGGACTGTGGGAGGTATGTGGAGCATAAATCATGCGTGATTGACCAAATAGGGACCATGGGGTTGAGAACGCATCTAATAAGGTAAAGTTTAAGTAAGCTTTACTTACTCTGGTGACACTCCATGACACACCACTGTTTTCAAAACCAATAAAGCGATAAGAAGCCGGAGATTGGGTATGAGAGTTTGGGTTGCCATATATATGCCCTTTGTGGGAATAAAATGCTGCCATAGGGTATATCTTGGAGGTAGTCTACACGTCATACCCGCAATAAGATGATGTGACAATAATGATTATGAAGGCGTGGAGCCAGTAGGGATCTTAAATAAAACTTAAGGCTAATTAACCGGACCATGGTGATCATAGGAACAGTTCCTCTTTCAAGAAGACGGGACCTTGAGACCAGTAGCCAGCGGCGCTGATCACCAAACCTAGAGGCCAGTAATTATTCTCTACGACTTCCGACTGTCACAATAATTGTTACGACTACCCATTGCTACAAAAAGTAAAGAAATAAATGGGATATTTCTTTATCTGTTCCTAAAACTTAATCTGAACTCATCTTCGTCCATACATGTGGACACCCTTGCCAATACGCCTTTAGCGTTTAGTCAGGTATGCCGATGACGTTGAAGTTTGAGCAGAGGCAACGTTTACATGTTTTTTTTTATATTGATGGTTTCTCGTAAATGAGTGTGTATTTCCTCTAAATTCTACCTTCCTCATCTTTATACAGGATGATCCAAAAGTCACGCGACCCTGTTTTCCAAGGAGATGTCTTGCAGAAGAACACGGAAAATGAACATGTTGTTTATATGTACGGCAACACTGCAATGTTGTCAGGGTGTTGTGCAGGCCGTGTGACCTTGAGACATACAATAGGTCTAGCCAGTTGAGTTAGAGCATTTGAAAGTGTAAGATGAGCTTTTCCCGAGCAGAGCGGGTATTCATTTTGGAACATTATTTTAAGGCCAACTCATACATGGAATGCCAACACTCGTTTGAGTGTAGTTTTCCAGAATCACGCGTGCCGAATAAATCAACAATATGACAAATTGTACACCTTTTTTTCGTGAAACAGGCAACGTGAGTGACCAGAAGCGTTCTGGACAGCTTTCAAGCCTGACTGATCTAAATTTGAATGAGGTTAGGCAGTGCTTGGACCGGACACCCAGGAAGTTCCTAAGGAGATTATCACTCAGAGGTGTACGAGACGGCTGAGACTTGTAGCCTTCACACAAATCAAGAACTCAAGGAACCAGACAAAGTAAAATAGTGCTATACTGTGGATGGTTCCAAGAACCTGTGACCATGAAAATGCTGGCTGAGTTTTTTTTGTTGATCGTGTGATTTCTAAGGGCTTGTGGCCACCTCGTTCCCCAGACCTAGCATCACCTGAGGTTTTTTTTTCCCGTGGGGATACTTAAAACAGACAGCAAACAACCCTCGACCTTTGGCTGAACTGCAAACCAACATCGAGAGGTGCAACCATACCCCAGGCAATGATTCGTCGTGTGTCTAGAAATATGGTTAAACGAGTGAATTTGTGTTACAGAAGAGGAGGATCCCACTTTCAGCACCTTCTGTGATTTCCTTATGGCTTATTGTTTGGTTTACATTATATATGTATTTTATATGGCACAAAATATAAGTTTTTTTCTTTGGGTTGCGCGGCTTTTGTATCCCCATGTATAATTAGTGTAAGCTTGCGAACAAGCCAACGGGGTGAGACGGGGGAGCATACGCCTTCTCTTAGCCTATTCTTTGGAACGCGAGAAAAGGTAAGTGTTTTTTGCAATTTTATAGCTAAACCTTTTTTTTGGCCAAAATGATTCCTTCAGTAAAAAAATAAGTTTGAGTTTTTTTTAAACGGTGCTATCAATAGCTCTTGAATATTGGTCCAGGGTGTCCTGGAATGTAATGGCAACCTTTTCTCTTAATTTAAAAGTTTGTCATCAAACGGCCCATCCTACCACGCTGAATTAGAGCCAATGTACCATACGTTGACGAGATTGGTCAATACAATTTTAAAAATTCATGTTTTTATGATTGTAATCGTTTGTTCTTCGTTTATACTGGACTGCTCCACATACATTTTTGATCGATTTACTTAAAAGTGGGAATGCGAGGTGTGTGTGTGTGTGTGTGAGGTAGAGGGAGACTGGGGGAAGAAAGGGTGTGTGCAACTTTACTGACGTAGCCCCCAGTATAGACCAGTTTATTTGGTGAACTTATGCGGTCGCCTAGATGCGCAAATACCCTTAGGGTGCATTCCAATAAAATTTAATTCTTTTAGTGTTTAAAAAATATAATTTTTCCAAATTAATTAAGCTAATAATTACTACTTAAAAAGAATTAAAGAAAGAAATAACTTCTAAATATTTTATCCAATACTAAGAATATTTAAAAAATCTATTAACAATATACTCATTTTTATGGTTTTATGACATTCGGGGTTTCTTTTTCAGACAAATAATGTTGATAAGTCAATTTTTTTAGGACCGCGTCTTACAGCCCGTTTGTGTTATGCGCTTATATATGGATTAGGAAGGTTATATTTATAAGAAGTGTACCCGAATTTGTGCAAAGGGAGAGTAGGACACAATTTTGAAAAAAATCCACCTTCAGTATACCCGACGGAGATTCGAACCTATAGCTCACCGTCATTGTTAATATATTCTACTTTAAGAATAGTGAGTTAGATCATACGGCCACCTAAGTGGGTGATATTAAATTAAATTCTTCCTTTAATATTAAGAGAAAAGAAAGGGAAGAAAAAATACTTTTTCACACATTAAATAAGGGATGAATAATTGGGATGGAAAGGGATGGAGGTGAGAAGGTTATTTTTATTTATTTTTTATTTATTTTATTTTATCCAGTATTTTGGCAACCTATTATTATTTGGCGTCACGCAAGAAGTGCGATTTATTTCTATCATACAGAATACAACTGCTGCGAAAATTAAGTCTTGCCTAGAGCACACGAAACCCTTCTGCCGGCCTTGTATAGTCCACCGACCTAATGGCGGATCTAACAATACCCATAACTCATATTATAATTATAATTTACTAATCAATACGTCTTGAATCCTTGACAATTTGAGGAACACAACAATCTTATGGTGAATTGATATGAACCTACATCCTTGATAGGAATCTACCACTCTCGAAAACTGTCAACTACTTTGACGCGATTATCCGGCCTGGACACGAAGCTTGGACTGTCGCCAGGATGTCACCGCCGAGCCTACATCATGTCCTGCTGCTCGCTGCCAATCCTGGCGGCCATCCTTACCTTTTTTTACTGTTGCACCAACTATCTGAGTCGAGAAGATTGGCCTGGTGGTATGGTGCCGACGACTGTCCACGTGTCCTACCTGGCATTCTCCGTCACTAAGGTACAGAGTAAAGGACAGTTGCAGAAACGATAATCAGTGGCTTGATCAGAGATTAGACGTAAGTTGGTCTCCAATCAGTGTCTCAAACCTCAGTTTCACTTACATAATTAACCATTAGGAGGTGATTGTCGATCAAATGTTGATCAAGCTAACCAGCCAATTAAATCTCATCAACCGTTTGATTCTACATTCATCATGTGGAATGTGAAAAAAATAATATCCACTAGCCTTAAGAATATCGCTCTTATATATTCTACTAAATTTAAATCATTTCATAATGCTTTTGTTCCCATATTATTATTTTTTATATAAAGAAATGTGTGAGAACACCAGCAATTATAGAATTTATTCATGGGTGATTTTGAACCGTTCCGATAGTTCGAGAAATGTAGATTTACATCATTTATCAAATGAGATGAAACATCTGATTGGTGGATGAATACGAAACTATTTGTATGAAAGATCCAAATATGTCGTGAATCAACTATAGCATATTTGAAAGTGTTATTAATGTTAATAATATTGCGAGTCTCAGATACTTAATTTGTAGACCAGTAGTGGAAAGGTTGACCGTTACTAATGTACCGTTGTCCCAGGGGACGTCTGAATCTACTTATCGTACATCATCTCCGTGAAGGCACTTTCCATGTCTCGGTAAGATGAGATGACCATGGTAGAAAGTATGAGGGTGTGAAACCTGTATGAACATTTAAACATAACTTATGCCTAGCTAACAAAACCATTATGACCGCTGGGGTGGTTCCCCTTTCGGAGAAAATAGCCAAATTACCAGCCAGGAATCGAGCCCCGGACCCTTATGCTCGTAGCCAGGTGCGCGATGGAGTTGGCTGTTAATGGTGATTATATTTATTCTTTTAGGCGTTGCCGTACGCGTTTTGCATCCAGTACGCCCTGGTTTGTCAAGTGTACGTTCAAAGATTCAGGTGTGTTCGGAAACTACTGAAGAAGTTGATTGAGGAACACACCCAGGCTTACAACAGAAAAAGGACTATGCAATTCACTTCAAAAACAAAGGTAGAAAGTTGTCTAATTCCCCAAAAAAGTTATAATTATTTGTTCCTTAAAAATAATAATAATTTTAACATGAAACAGACGTATTCACGCTGAAAAAAACACTTGTTTTAACAATGGATGGAATTAAATATCTTGTTAGTAAGTTACCTTGCACATTTTCTCATTATATAATAATAAATAATTAAAAAATGGACGTCTAAAAATGTATCAACTAACTTAAACGAAGAATTAGCTTGTAAATACAAATTATATAATTTCATTTATTTTAATTTTCAAAAGTTCTAGCCAACAATCGAACCCTTACCTGGCTCAGCTGAAAGACTGGGGGCAAGCTGTGTACATTATATAATTATGTTGGTTTATAAGCTGTGTGGGGATACATATAGTTAGTTCAGAATATGCCCGGTGAATATATATAATAATCATTTTTAATTGGAATATGGATGTCTGGGCTACATCACTCGTAGCCTAGTTTGTGGAAAGCTTAGCCAGTACTAATGAACTCTACCATTACCCAAAGGACTCTCGAATATACTAATCGTACATTTTATCCGTGGAGACCCTTTCATTATACCGATAAGATGAAATCATGGTGATAGTAAATATGAGGGTGTGGAAATAATAGAAATTCTTAACCTAATTAACCAGACAATGGTGACCGTTGGGATATTTCCTCTTTCGGGAAATATACTTATGGTACCAGTCGGAAATCGTACTATACCATAGGGCTGGTTCCAATAATTAATTAAAACATTTTACTTGAAGGCAAGTTGTGATGATGAGATCTGAGCTAGTACCCTAATGAATCAGTTTGTCCTGTTCTACAACCACTATTATTATTATTATTATTACTATCGTGTATTACTACCCGTTCGAGTTATACGCACTTACGCTAATGTGTAGTGGTGGGGTGATTGTGAGATGAAATGGAGGAGCTACAGCTTAAGGTGGGATCCGAACAACGGTGGAGACCTGGTATTCCTCTCATTCACGAGATGTCTTGTCAGAGGTGAAGGAAGGGTTTGGCAATCAGATAAATCTGTGCAGGGGCCGAGGATTGAACCCCGGACCACAGCACATAAGTCTTGACACCTTACCCCTAGACAACCAGGTCGTCTCTACAACCACTGCCATGTTTAATTTCCTATACATCCAGTTACAGGACCAGTCGAAGCTAAGTGATCAACTAGACCACGTGAGGAGGCTTCACTCCAGTGTGAGTCAGAGTGTCCGCGTGTACAACTCGTGCGTGAACCCTCAGCTACTGGTGTGTTTCGTGGGACAGCTGTACGCCACGGTGCGCAACAGTTTCCTGATCGTACGATCTCTCGCCTTGTCCCACCAACATACGACGGCGTCATCGGGCGTACACGTCTTTAACACGGTGTACGCACTGTCCCACCTGGCCACTGTTCTTGTTATGGTGGCTTGTGGTGAGGTGCTTACGGAGGTGGTAAGTTGAACTTTTATTTTAGATTATTCACTGACTATATATATATATATATATACACACATATATATATATATACACACACATACATATACACACACATACATATATACACACACACATTAATCTGTAGCCAGTTGCTTTGGCCAATAAACCACAAAAGGCGGTCATTTTAAAATAATGTTAAAAAAAATATAAATATAAATATTTATATAAATATATAAATATTTATATAAATATCTATATATAAATATTTAAATATAAAAATATATATTTATATATATATATAAATATATAAATATCTAAATATAAATATATATAAAATATATAAATATATATAAGAATATATAAATATATATGTATATATAAAACTATACATGTATATATTAATATATATATACTTATATATTCTTTAACATTAGTTTAAAATGACCGCCTTTTGTGGTCTATTGGCCAAAGCAACTGGCTACAAATTAATAAGTCCCGGGTTCTATCCCTAGCACCTCAAAATTGTTATGTGAAGCAGATCTGAAACGGGCTCAACTCAGTCACGTGGGTACAATCAACGAACTACTTAAATAAATAAGTAGTAGCCAGGAAATGTTGGACATGCCTGTATTAGTTCTAATAAAGTTTGGAGGATGATTAAACGTGGTCTCTGCTATATATACAATTAATTTAAAAGAAAGTGTTTTCTGAGGTACTTATTGTTTTAAGGTATAAATTTGTTTTCTTGTAAAATGTGTGATGTAACTTTTCTCCCTTTTTACACTGTTCCATTCAATTGTTTTTTATCAAACATTCATACTCTGTTGATATTAGCTTCAAACCCATGTTCTATCAACGAACTAAGCTGTATAACTTGGGTACATACTGTAATTAAGATGGTACATTTCGAATGATCTGAGCCAATTTTCCAGGCAGAATAGATATACAAACTTACGGAAAAAAGTAATTACCATAAATTCTTAGGTTAAAGTCAACCGTGCTCCGATGAAGCAGGTAAAACATCAATTTAATACTTCGCCTAAACCTTTTTAAAACATTTCAACAACTTTAATCCATTTATTTGGTTGAACTATTATGTTTAGTCTAAATCAACATAGACTTAATTCCTTTCATTTTCACTTTCATTTATTCAAGGTACTTAAAGTGCAATTTATGAATCGGCTGCATATATCAGTGCAAGACTTATAAACAAACTTAAATCTAATTCAGCCTCCAGAGATTAATTCATCATTGTGAAAGGGTAAACCTATATTTTACCAATTATAAAGTATTTAGCCATGCTGGGATTCGAAGCCATGGCCCTTGATCCAGTAGACAGACACATTATCGACTAAGATAAAATATCGGATTAACTTAATTCTAAAACAAACATAGCAGCAGACCATACATAGTGTTTCTATTAATATAAAATAAAGATTAATATATTTAATATTGTTGAAAAGACTTATTATTAAAACTTCAACAAATATTTTAATTAAAATGTAACTGTAAACATATCTAAAGTAAAATTCAATTTTCATAGGCAAAACCTTATCTGACATACACACGCTACTACTGTATATTGATTTTCACGTAGCCTTACGTCAGGCCTTTTGAGCTGCTTGCTATAACTTTTTTTTTATAGACACAAACAATATCTATAAAAAAATAAAAGTGAGTGAAGGTTCAATATATCGACCTCAAAGGGGAAACTTCCTTCGGTTTGACAACAACCCCGACAATAATCTTCGTATCTTTGAAACACTTCGAAGGAAAAAATGGATGTACGAGTTTTGATAACATTTTTTCAAATATCTCAATTAATAAGATATATTTTGACAAATAAAGTATTTCAAACATATACTAGTGATTAGATGACATTTATAACGTAAGCACAGATGTATTCAAAGATGTCAGTATAAAATAATATAGCGATAATTTTACTTTTCTCTAGAACTTTTTTTTGACCGAGGTACACCTAATATACAGAGTATTCCCGGATTAAACAGCCAAACTTTGGGAAGTGGTATGAGATCTAAGAACTAACTCAACATATCTCCTCTTACTATCTCGTTTTCGTTTCCTATCACTAAAACAGTAAAAAAACAAAACAAAATTAAAATATAGGCTCTTAAGCTCTGGAACGAGCAATCACAATTGACTGTGAATAACCTCTAAAGTATTCAACAGATAGTTATTGTTAATATCAACTTCGAATAAATTCGTTATTGTCAACTTAAAATATATTTTATTGTGCACAACTTTCTAAGAAATTTTTTAGTTTAATATTTTTTAAATTTATCTAATGTTTTTATCCAAATAATAACAAAGTTTTTCGATGAATTTCACATGGGATGTTTCATAGCAGTTTATTTCTAAACCAAGCAAAAGAGCGGAAAAAAACTATGAGTCATCTTAGTGATAATTTAATGCTGCACAACCTTTAATACCAAAATGGTTTTTGACCAGCAAAAATTTATTTGTTTGTATTTAATTTTCCATGTAGAAATACCTGTTTTCGATTTGTTTTTTCTGTTTGCTCATAAATGAAGCGAAAACGAGATAACCTCCAAAGGACATTTTGAGTCAGTTATTCATTATCCTAACGCTTTTCAAATTATGACTGTTTAACATAGGAACAACCTATATAATTTAAAAATTGAAAGTAGTGTTATGTTACTACAACAAAAAATATGAGCTTTGACTTAAGCTTCGACTTTGTTTCACACGCTTAAAGATTTTCTTTTATTTTACTTCACATTTAAAATATGAACTTTGTAAACCTTTGTAAAATAACACTATTAAATATTAAAATGTTATCAGTTTTGGCCACAAAAAATTGTTTTAATTTAAAAAAGTTTTTTCTTTTGAAAATTGGACTATTTTATAGACTAATTACACTAGAGTGTGTGTACAATTTACTTATGTGTGTGTGTGTGTGTCCCAGGCGAATTCAGTGAGTGAGGACTTAGAAAATTGGCCCTTGAGTTACCTGAAGACCGAGGAAAGAGAACAGGTAAACAAATTAGTCCTAATTAATGTACAGTAATGACTAAGGAACGTGAGTTTTGTTCATTTTTGTGTGAAACAATATTTCAAGTGAATTATTCAATGCGATGCAGAAGAACTGAAGAGTTTAGCTCGGTTACATAATATGGCTGATTTTAAATGTGTGTCTTGGAAAACTAATTATTCATTTTCCCATTAAATTTGTTTGAAAATTAATTTCAAAAGGATTTTTAAAACTGACAATAATATAGCTTTCATAAAGTGACGTTGAAATACATTATCTCAGTATTAAATATCATAAAATAGTACAGGAATTATTTATTTCTTAAGAAAAATGAATCTAGATATTTTCTTTGAATTTAGTATTTTTATCTAAGTACAATGTTATTCTGGTTTTATTATTGTTACTTACAACAGGTCCATTTCTTTTGTCAGTAAACTTAGACCTCCAACATGCCATGCTCTGTGCCTCCTCCTTGAGCTCTTAGAATTTTCTTCTTTCCTCTAATTCATCTAATATTTGAATTCTCCTTCTTCTTAGGACTTCGTCATTTTTTACCATGTTTGTCAACTTGATATTCTCAAGTTTTCTCCAGCACCCCATTCCGAAACTTTCAAATTCCCCCCACCCACCTCTTCCTTAGAGTCCAAGTTCCTGCTCCGTACAGCGTGATTATCCACATATAGCGTTTGATCAATTTACTCCTTAGTTACAAACTCAACTTACTGGTGAGAAGTAAACTCTCCTTGTTGAAAGCTTCCTTGACAATGGCGATCCTAGACCTAATTTTCTTGGTGCAGTAGGCATATAGTTTTAGGTATCATTAATTAAAACACTTCTACATAGTCAATTCCCCTTATTTTATCATACATACACTCCTCACACTTATGGCAGGCTAGATTCCATACCATTGCTGTAGTTTGAAAATTGTTTCAATTCAAAGCAATGCGTTTTTTTTTCACTTAACGATGCATGTACTGCACTGCAGTCATCATATAAGGACCTAACTGTCGTAAATAACACAGTTATAATTTGAATAAACACTCTAGGTCTTTTTTATTTTTCAAAAAAGACCTATCATACAAATCCCTGTACTCTGATGTGAGCAGTAGCGTCGTGTCACTAAGGTGTCATATCTGCGAAGCAAGCGCCTCAAGCTCGGACCATGGGGACAATTGAAAAGTGCCATAAGTGTGGAGTGTCGTAATTCGAAGCGTGGTAATTTGAAATGTCGTATGTTGTAGTATGCATACTAAAGAAGATGATTGATTTTATTTCATACTATTGGAAATTTTGTGAAAATTTTATCTAGTTTGAAGATCAACAATATGTATAAAGTTACCAATATGAAGAAATAAAATTAAACAATTGATAAAATGGATATCTTTGCTAATGTGACACATAGTGATATTTGTATGATGAGTAAATATATATATATTATTGTGATATTATTATAAAATGAGGCAGGTGAATTTACGGTGTTATTCCTCTTGATTATGGTTCTAATTGATTTAAGTTGGGACGGAGAGATAGCAAGTGTTGTTTGAACAAGGATTATTTATTCATTTTGACGTGTTGAGGCATCTTTCTAATTGTGTCAGTGAGGGACTGATTTTAAAAATGTGTTTGCTCATTCAAAATACTGTCGTGTACTGTCTGGATGTGTAGATTTTCAGCTATGTCCATTTTGAGACCTTTGGACGAGGATTGTAAAAGTTTAATACATTTATTGATTTATGTTGGCTGATGACCGGAAAGTTTTGGAGGTTCGGCGAATTTTGATTTACATCTATTGTATTTAAAATCACTAATGTGTTCATCGTATCGAGCTAAAAGGTTTCTTCTAATCTTTCCGATGTATACAGCGTTACATTCATATGCCAATTTGCAGATACCACTTTTGGAAAATTGATTTGTGAAGTTGAGATTAGATTTGTTGAAATATTTTTTAACGTGTTGTTGGTGCCGAAAGAAATTTTAATGTTCTGTTTCTGAAAACATTTGCAATTTTGTTGTATTATTTGCCTGATTAATTAAATTCTATTCATTTTGGTTGGGTAGGGTTAGTTGGAAAACTTGTAAGAATACATTTCTTGGTCATTTATAAAATGGTCGGTTATAAAATATGGAGAAAGGAATAACAAATAAGATATAAACTTACTATCAATTATGTCAAGAAAAATAGAAAATCGTAATTTAATGCTGAAAAGTACCGTTAAGGTGCTCAACATACGGTATAGACTGCGTAATTTGCTCATGTCGGCATTGAGGCTATTTACTTTCTGTGTGTGTAAGCTAACACATATGTGTTTTTGCAATTCTGTTAGGCAAATTTTTTTATACACATTTTTTGGCCGCCAAAGTTTATATTATTTTACCATACAGGATTATTCAGATCTCAAAGTAAAAAAAAAA
>CABFOW010000289.1:135855-162915 GCA_902141385.1 Timema californicum
CCGGGGTTCAATCCTCGGTCCCGGCACAGATTTATCTGATTACCAAACCCTTCCTTCACCTCTGACAAGACATCTTGTGAATGTGGGGAATGCCAGGCCTCCACCGTGGTTCGGATTCTACGTTAAACTGTAGGTCCTCCATTTCATCTCCCAATCACCCTACCATTACACATTAGCGTAAGTGCGTATAGCCCGAACGGGTAGTAAGACGCGGTGCTAATAATAATAATAATACTGTCGTGCGAGTCGGTGTATTGTTGTTTCGCTTGCGACTGAGTTTTCAATCCGACAACACTGTAAAACCATGACGTGCCAAAGGGTTGAGGCGGTGAGATGTCACAATACACCATTATACAAGATATGTAACTGAAAGTAAACACTACTATTGTATTGAGTTCATCTTATACAACGATTTGTTTAGTTTCATTGGGAAACCATCTTCAAGTTGTATATATCTAAGCTTGTTGTCTCAAATTTTCTCAAAGTTTCTCAAAGTTATATCACTATAAGTAAAACGATTTCCTCCGGACCTATCCACTTTAGCTCACTTGGTAGAGTGCTTGACTCAAACTTAAGATTCCATGAGTTCGATCCACCGCATGAAACATATTTTAATTTTTTGTCTGAATTTAAATAACGTTTTCGTAATTAGAATTCAGTAATATATTATTTTATTTTCGCAACTATTTTTAAAACATAAATATACCCTAAAAATTTTTACTATGCGAATAATAACTAGCTTACTTAGCCTTATTTTAAAGTGTGTACAAATTTATGTCATAAACCCCATTAATATAATTTTTAAATAATCACCTACATACAACATTTCAAAATTAATGTAGGCCTAGTTTTTTTAATTTAATACCTTTTTACATTATTTTTAAGGACTATTATGTTAGTCTACGTAGGCTAAAATACCTTGTTTACTTCTATAAAATATATTTAAAAACATATTAAATGCTTACTAATACGATCATTTAAAATTAAAGTTTAAAGTCTAATAAATAAAAAATAAATAAACCAGAGTTGCGAGGACTTGAACACGCGAACTTTAAATTATGGGACAGTCATGTTATCGACTGAACCAAATTAACGGTCCAAAAAACTTAAAAAATTAGTATATATAATTAGGTTTTCACCCAAACAAATATTTTATTGAAGGAGTGCATAAATTGTACAAAGCAATCATATTCTTTTCTTCTATAAACCTATTTTGTACCATGGTAGGTTTATTTCAACAAAATCACTCTCAGAAAGCTGCAACCGAAGAGGGGGATGGCATCCATTTTGTTATTTTACTGCCTATTCGGTAGACAAGGCCTGTCTCGCACGGTGTGAGGCTGGCGAGTAGACTCCGCTCGCTATTCGATCGTGTGACGTCAGTTTTCGCAGCGCAGAAGTTTCATAATTAGGGGTTTGCGAGATTGTGTGCGAGAGGAGAGAAATACGCTAGCGAATCGCTACTCGCACGTTTCAAAATTAGAGGCCCTGATGATAGGTGAGAATGATGATGGTGGAAAGCAGAGGGGCCCTACCGTTTAACGTGGGCTCCGAGACACGGTGGTGGGGGCCTGGCATTCCACACATTCACAAAGCGTGAAAGCTCACACTTTGCCAGAGGTTGAGAAAGAGTTTGGTAACAAGATAAATTTGTATTGAGACCGGGATTTGAATCTCGGGCCCCTATCACAGAAGCCTGACATCTTGCCCATAGACCACGGGGATCTAAGGAATATTATTGTTTTAAACAATAACAAAATATTACGGAGGACTACCAATTTAAAAAAACCATAATATCAGAGAAATTGCTAATTTTATAAAACAAACAATACATGACGTAAAATATTTTTTTTTACTAAACGGGTAAGAAACGTTCGCTATAAAAAAAGGTAACAAACAGTAATATTCAATATTTATGATATAATATCACATATTGATAAATATCTTAAATTACATGAACATTTTCACTAACCAATTAAAAATAATTAATTAAAAATAAATAAACAATATTACCAGAACTAATAATCCCTATTTCTTAACTAAATTAATTAGAAATTCAAAAGTTTATTGCCGCACTTTCAAAAGTACACCACTATCTCTATCTTGAGATAGTTATATCCAGTCCACCTCATTATACCCCATCTCTTTAAGCTCCATTGTAATATTATCCTTCCATCTGCGCCTATGTCATCTTGGTCTCTTCTCATTGGGTTTGCCAGTAAATACCCTGAACAAGATTCTAGATTCTCCCAGTCGAGCTGCATGTCCTACCCACAATAATCTACGAGGTTCGATTATCCTAACAATCTCTTGTGATGAGTACAGGTAGGTAACTAATAATGTAACATTCTCCACTTACCAAGACCCTCATCTAGTTTTGGACCAACTATCTAAGTAACTTGTTTTCTAAAACCCAATTTTTTTCGTTATATAGGCTACGAGACCATGTTTCACAACCATAGAGAACAGCTTGTAAAATTAATGGTTTGTTTATTTTGAGTTTTACGTTTATTGACACCAGATGATATGTTAAAAAATTACTGACAGAGTAATATGCATTTCCTGACTATATTCTTTTTCTAATTTACACTCTAACATATTTATTGCTAGTTAAAATTATTCCTAAATATTTAAACTTATTAAACATATCAATTTATTTGTTGTTCGAAGTAATCTCTAAATTATCGCTCTTAGTCTGTGTCCTCTGTTTAAAAACGTAATACACTAAAATATTGCTAATAATCGCTAGAATGGATACTAATTATTGATAAAAAATTAGAAAATCTTTGCACACAGATTTTATTTGGATAAGATTATAAATATATACAAAGAAATATTTTATGTTCCAGATCCAAATATTCCTGAATAAGCTTCACACTTCCCCGGCACACCTCACTGCTTCTGGAGTATTTGTAGTAGGGGCCGGACTTCTAGCACCGGTCGGTACACTTTCTAATTTTTGCATAGTCTTTTAAACATAATTTGATCAACTAGCATAACCATACCGTAGTGCCAAGATGCATTGAAAGAGTACTGTGCACAAATATTGCATTATTTAAGATGTATAATACCTATAGGATGGAAATCCTTACATTTTGGATTTAATCTTTTTAAAAATATCTGGCCCTCCTGAAACAAATAAAGTAATATTTTAATAAGGACATAAGGGATATATAACGGCTTTATCCAAGGGATATATATATGAACTCGCTTTGCCCAGTGGATTTTCTTTCAAATGGATGTAAACTAATGTAATTCCAGAGCCGTTTTTTGATAGGTCTTACCGTTTAGCTACAAGATACCTAAAAAGAAAGGCCCGCACCGACTTTAAAGCTGCTTGGCCGCTTTGAATTTTTTTCGGGGGCTAAAAATTACATTTAAAAAAACTTTTTGGAATTTCCTTGTCGGTTACAGGCTATAAGCTAGAAGTTTGCCAAATTTCAAGTTTCTAGCTCATCTGGAAGCGGGTAAACATTAATGTTAGTGAGTGAGTCAGCCGTGTGGGTTTATAATTTGTATAATGACCCACATGTGGGGGCCTAGACCGAGTGCAGCCAGCCAGGGATTTGAGTTCCAACCTCCTCATAAACCCTTTACCAAGAGTAATTGTGAGTACAACAACTCTCGTAAGGTCACGCTGAGGGTCCAGATATCTATTTTGTTTAGTTGGACAGTTGTTTTGGTTTTCAGATAGCCGGCAATGTCATGACGTACCTCCTGGTGGTCGTGCAGTTCCAACTCGCTGATCATGACAATGCGTGCTGCAACACCACCTCGAATTAAAATATTACATACCTTGGACGTGGACAGGATCGTGGAGACGAGGTGCCCACCAAATCAAAAATATTCTCCTCTAAACTCTGTGGGTGGAAATGGAGGGAGTCAGAGGGGGGTCAAATATTTAATATCACCTCCGTACGAAGTGTTCGGAGTTCCCTAAATCACTTGGTGTTATTCGTTAATGGCCTCATTTTGGTTTTAGTTATATGTTCAACAATAATTATTAAAATATGAATAAAGGTAATCAAAGAATAAATTAGTTTGTTTTAAGAGAACCCTAAAACACAGCTGAAAGCCAAACCAAAGATACCGTCACAATTTACAGATGCTGTAGATTTTTATATTTGTGATATTGATGTATGCATATATATTTTTTCTCGATGTTTGCTACTCTATATTTAGTTTTGATATAAGTAAAAATTGTTAGTATAGATAAATATAGTTCACCAACTCATTGTTTTGCAGTGGAAGTAGCTTTTTAAAACATGAACAAAAAACTAAATCTAATAAAGTTTTAGAATATAGTTAAATAATTAATTCCAAATTATTTTTATGAAATAACTATGTTTATTTTACGATATAACAATCATCCATGCCACTCATGTCTAGAGTATTTAATGAATAATTGCAAATTTGATATATTTTTAAAATAGTAGGATGAGTAAAATAAATCTTTAGCATTGCGTTCTGAGTATGGTTACATGTACTAATATGCTAATGTGTTAGCGATTAGGAAGGCTTTAAATTATAGGAAATATAACCCATTTGCATGAATGGAGAGTGGAGAACCATTTAGAGAAAGGCACCCTCATTGCACCAGACCGGGATTCAAACTTAGATCTCCCCATCAAGGGCAGTCTAGTCTATTGCAAGAGTGACACCTTAGACCAAGTGGGCACCGAAACAGGTAAAAGTGACTATTGAAAGTGTCAATAAAACCTTTTGTTGTGAGAATGGGAAACTCCTACATAAGAAAAATAAACAATTTTACGGAAAATATCCTTATTTACCTGCGTAAACCAACTATTCAGAGGTTTTCTTGAATTGGATGATAACCTTCGAACACTCTGAATGTGTATGTTTGTAATGAATCCTAATACCAATAATTTGTAAACAAATATAAACGGGCACAGAGCCTGAACAGCGATGTCCTTCTATCGCTTTAGTACTTCTTGAACATGATTTATATACAGGTTGGTTCCAAAAGACTTTAAGAGTTGGAAAAGTTCCATAAATGTCCAATAAAAGGAAATGTTGGTGGACAAAATATAACATCATTACTGCACACCTAAACAATTATTTACGAATAAACAAATATCACACTCATATTGAGCTCTATTGATAGAGCGGTGATTGGGCCAATATTTGCAGATTACGGATGTGATCAACATAATTACCCTTCGGTCACTTTTCTAGACCGGAGCCGTTATTTAATAAAGTAGCTCCTCATTTGTTCTCACGAGGCTGAGGTTAACTCCGTTTCAGATTCACTGCTTCACAAACAAATTCTGGAATCATCGAGGATTAAACCTGGAACATCTGGATACGTAGCCAGGAACCTTGAACACTAGACTACAAAGGCATCTATATACGGATATTATGTGCACAAAATTGATTCCATTTAATTTCTAATACATTAAATTAAATTAGTTCCTAATCATACATTTTAATTGTAACATTGTTACAACTGTAACTTTATGATTAGGCCTTAAGGTAATATTGAGCATAGTTGGTATGATCATACAGGTTTGGGGTAAAACATTTGGCGAACTATATCGAGGGAAGTGATGCACAACGTGGTGAGGTTTGCCTAACGTCCGGTGGAGTTCTCCTAAGTGACATTATCTTAAAATAAATTGTACGGAACTCCGCTCGCACTTTCTCACTCTATTATTTAAAAATGGTGATATTTACTCAAAACCCATAATATATGTGAAACGAAATAATATACACTAGCAAACCCAATAATAATTTGCACTATACTTATGTAAAACTTTTTTTTTGAGTTCTAGTTTTAAATTTTATAATTTTGTTTTTAAAGAATTTATATCCTCATTTGTATGTTTGGACCGATAAAAAAGATCAATGTTGGGTCCACAAGGGTCAACACTTCGTATTAAAATTTCAACTTCCGGTTAACATTTTCGACATTTTATTAGGTGTTGTAACTCTTCATGCCATCGCATTTCTATTAAATTCCTAATTTATAAACTTAGACCAATGAAAAATGTAAATATTAACTATTGAGTCTAAAATGGATATAGATCATCGTTGTACAAACATTTCTCATAAGAGGTTTAAGGAAAAACAACATAAACCTTTAGACACTTACTTATATTTAATTACTCTATGGCATTGCAGAATTATTGGGTTAAAACTTAAATAGTATCGCTTAACAACTAAATCTCACAAAATTGTATTAATATATTTGCCAATATCTCAGAAACGGTTGAATTTATAAAGATATATTTCATATAAAAGTTTTTTTTATTTCTAATAGTACTACAATTTTTTAATGATAAGTTATTTAGTATATTAAATATTTGCGGAGATATGGAAATTTCTGCTTATGTAAAGTTCCTTAAAATTCATTTTCACGATAAAGTGAAAATAGCCAGTTTATTTATAATCTTAATCAACACCTAGATAAGAATCTTAATCAAAATCGTTACAGACGATTTTGAGAAAATCGATTTTTTTTCTCTTTTCGCCCTTTCTTAAATTACTCTTAATTTTAAGTTCAAACAGACACACAGACAGACGTAATTGCAAAGACCACTTTTTAGGGTTTGTGGGGAGGGTGGTCTTGAGACGTTGATATTGTAATTAAAAAAAAAGACTTTTACTTTACAGTGTGAAAAAAATATGTACTATCTATATATTTATATATGTATGTATAATTTTCTTTGTCTAGTATCAAGTGTCTTTTGACATCTTATGCTGTAACAACAATAGTTAACATCAAGATGTATAAATATTGTGTTTTTGTTGGGCGCCACCCCTAGTATCTAGAAGAAAAATAATAATTTAAAAAAAAAAAAACATTTACCTCGGCTAATTCAGTCAGTTGCACTATGACTCTCAATACTCGTGACCACTGGGTAAACTTAAAACTAAAACATGAACAATTTAGATAAAATGGATTGTTGGAGCAAAATGTTATTTAGTCCACAATAAAAAAAATAAATGCATAAAATAACAATTGTTGGCACTTTTGTGGATTTATTGTTGTTTGCCTTTTTACCACATCCCAATCCTACCTATGGAATTCCGGTTAATTATAATTCTAATTTAACAAAGTATAAAATAGTATTGTTGAAACAAAACAAAGAAAGAAAAAAGAATATATAATAAAAGAATTAATAATTTGACATAAAACTGAAATGTTAATTAATTCTCTGCATTACTCCTTCTTTCTGAAAGTAAATGAATTCTGATTTTTATAGGTGGAAAAAAAAAATTATAGTTGAAGAGTTGGCTTGGCCTCACCCCTGAATTAGTCCATATTGACACCAACTTCAGAGATGTGTTACACTTTAGTAATTCGAATTCTTACGCAATTTGAAACGAAAATAAACAATCTGGTTCTTGTACACACACTTAGCTTTCCATTTTACCACTTCTAATTTAATTCACAACCTTTAATTCACTTTAAAATAATTTTAATTAGGAGCTCCACAGATTTGGCTTCATCCCGAAGAAAAAGACCTCGTCTCCTCTCGAAAGTCTTCCAAAAGTCAAATTTAAAAATGTTCTATTCATACTTCCAAGGCCAAAGAGAAAACTAATATATATATAAAAAAAACAAAGTTAAAATGTTGTATATGGACTAGAGATAAAAATCAAATAAAATGCAGGTTTAATATAAATATTGAACTGTATGCTAATGAAAGTGAACAGTGTTTTCTTAAAGAATTAAACGTTTATTTACTTCTGTCAAATTTAAACAGCGCGCTCGATTTGAGTTATTTACATCTATTCTTATTTCTCTTCTTCTACAATCACGAGATCCGCTACTCACTTGTTTGATAGACCTGCGCATGCGTTAAAAAAACATGGTCGACGTTGAAAGTGAATACAAGAGTCAAACACACTTCTTAGAAGAATAATTAATATGTTTAATAAAAGGTAAGTGTTCTTCCTTAAATCAAAATTCCTTATTTAGATTATTTAAAACAATGTTTTAAGTTGTTCCTTCCATCCTTTTATTTAATTTAATAGATGTAAAATAGTATTATTAGTCAAGCAGGCAACCAGCATGAGGTCTAACTTCAAAGTGCTTAATTTCACGCGAAAATAAATAGGAAATTGTTCACAAAAAGTAGAAATCATAGGGAAATACAAGGTAGGGTGGCAAATTACGTCACAATATCCATCAACATTTCAGGTTAGATTTTCTTTTGCCGTCACAATACTTTTACCTTTTGTGTTCGAAAAGTTAAAAATATATATATATATATATGTATATCGTGAAGGTTATTGGTTTAAAAAAAATATGCTTCTTATAAAATATTTGTATTATAAATAGACCTACATATTTGTAATGATAAGTAATTTCATATTTCAAATAGCTTAGGAGATATTATAAACAAAATATAATGTACGCATAGGCTCTAGTTGGAGGGACTGACAGACGGGAAGTCAAAAAACACTTTGTTTGATTCGGGAGGTCATGAAACGTCAAGGTTAATCAAAATCTTGAGTTCGATTTTTTTGACGATCACTTTACGTATTTCTCTACCTGTAAGATAGCGAGAAAGTAAAAAGTCATCAAGTGTAAAATATAATGTGATTTTATTTGGCTAGTGAGTAGGCTTGTTCACGTTTCAATTAAAGTGTTAATTTTCAAGTAATTGATCGTCTAATTGTTTCGGCCCCAACCTGTATATTGAAAAACTATTCCATAGGTCTATTAAAAAATTTCAAGATGTGTATTATTAATAAATAATGATGCTATATTTCAGCAAAAATAAATAT
The DNA here is from genome assembly GCA_902141385.1 of Timema californicum. Lineage (NCBI taxonomy): Eukaryota > Metazoa > Arthropoda > Insecta > Phasmatodea > Timematidae > Timema > Timema californicum. The sequence goes on from CABFOW010000289.1 coordinate 144,613, forward strand.
ATAATTTACATAGTAAAATAAAAATTTTGTTTATTTTTTCAAGTTTGTATATGTTTTAAACTTTTATTTATTTATTTGAAGTATTTAACATGCACTTTCAGAACCGACTCATTATATCACCACACGAGAATTTCTCTGAATGATAGCGAAAGGAGCCTGCCAATTTAGCCTGGAATTCTCCCTAAACCATAAAATGATAGTGCCTGTTTAGTTATATTCTATATAAGATGATGTTAAAATATTGAATACAATTCGGTTCTACTTAATATTTATTGGCTTTACAATTATTAGCAGTTCAAATCACAGCAGTGAACAGTGAACCAACATATAGTATTTTACCTTCCTACCATCTACGTCACACCTATGGATATTGTTATAAGAGTTTTCTGTTGGATGGCACTTTGCGTTCTGGTGACGTCACGTTTGTGCAGGAGGAAGAGTGGAGCTTGAGTAGAGCTCAGTGTAGTGGCTAGTCTGGTTGATAGAGTGGTATGGATGGCTATGATCATGCGTGGGGTGCTATTCAACTGTCATATACTTCATTGAACAGGAGCGCGTGTTTTGTTGTACTTAACCAATCTATTGTTTTGCATCTAATTGATTATTTGTTTATCGAAAGAAAAGTAGTATTAAAAATAGAAGCAGTATTAGGACATCACATTAGACTAAAATTATTCTTAAAATTTTCAAACATATTTTATCTAATAGTTGTCCCGGTTATGAGTTTTATTCTCAATAAATTCTTCTTTACGCGAAAAAAAATAATAATTGGAGTCTCTGATTTTCACACACAAAAAAATTAGTCGAGCTGTACCAACCAAATCATTTGATTCATCAATCTGTAAAGTGTTAGGAAAAAAAGGAATTCCACATATAACATACATTTTGATTAAAACTGTGGCTGAGAGCTTGGGAGAACTGCGACGATTATAGTTGGACCAAGTCAATATAATTTTATACTTATTTATTTTTGAATTCAGAAAATTATTCTACAGCAGCATTCTTTATTCACGAACTTTCCATTGTTGAAAGTATTTTGTTTCTTTTTATCCAGCACATGTAAACACTTTGAACGAGGCTACACCAGCAGCAAGTCACGTCAAATCACTCCACAAAAATCCAAATACTACCTAGGAAAAGGTTGAGGCTTACCGCGTTAAAATTTTAAAACAAACCAAGAACTGAGAAACATCTTAGATATGATGTCGTTGTCTAAGCGTGCACCGGTATGTATCTATAGCTTGCATTCATTCTGTTGATTTATTATACACATAGCCCCTGAGACTGGAACACACCTTATCAATGACCGATAAGGGGTATTTTGTTCACTCCAAGTTATTATATGAAAATATTTAATATATTTTTTAAATTTAAAAGACCTGAAAACAGTATTTTAACTATGATCTAGTTTTATCATGCGGTAGACTGAAAATGCTTGTGTAATTGAATAGTTGTCGACCCCTGTTATAAATTATATCTATACAGCCAATGTATAACTGTACGGTCGGTGACCTGGTGGTCTAGGGGTAAGGTGTCAGACTTCTATGCAGGCGGCCGGGGTTCAATCCTCGGTCCCAGCACTGATTTATCTGATTACCAAACCTTCCTTCACCTCTGACAATACATCTTGTGAATGTGGGGAATGCGAGGCCTCCACCGTGGTTCGGATTCCACGTTAAACTGTAAGTCCTCCATTTCATCTCACAATCACCCTACCATTACACATTAGACGTAAGTGCGTATAACCCGAACGGGTAGTAAGACGCGGTGCTAACAACAACAATAATAATAATAATATAACTGTATGTATATAAATAAAAATTAGACCAAATTTCTTCCACCTAAAATGGCGAGGACTTGGACTAAACGTAGAACTTGTTTCTGAATTAATCAAAAGATGAGACTAGGGTTGAAAATCTAGCTGTACACACAGAATTATTTCTTATAGAAAGTTTTTCACCCTCATTTGACGAACATATGGGTACATTTATCTTAAATTCTAACTTCCTGAACCATAATAGTGTAAATATGCGTAGTGGCCGGGTGTATAGTAGGAATTAATTCACAAAAAAAATATCACATTTAAATAAATCAAATAAAGCTTGACCAACCAAATACTATCACATCGGTTGATTGTTGCGTTTTGGCTCACTAACGCCAGTATATGTTTATCCAAGTCAGTTAATCAATTATGCTTGTAAAGCACCCCAATTACACCTTAGCTTATTTACATAAATATTACAAACAATTTTAAGAATATTTCATGCATTGGTTTACTACCTTAAATTATTTCTATCCAAGTAATGTAGTTTGGCTATTAAAAAGTTTACCTTAGTAAATTATTCAAATATTAGTAAATGATTAGTTATTATTTTGACCAGTTCTGTGGTAGAGTGTTCAAAGCTCCCGGCTACAGATCCAAAGTCTTGGGATCGAATCCTAGAGATTCTAGTTTTTCTTTTTCTAAGCAGTGGGTTTGGAACGGTGTCAACTCAGCCTCGTAAGGACGAATGAGGAGCTTCTTGAATAAATAAGCAGCGGCTCTGATCTAGAAAACGGAGAGTAATTGACGGAGGGTTCAGTGTGCTGAACACATGACACGCTCTTTCCACAAATGTTGGTACCATCTTCGTCTACATGCGATGGCCGTTCGACTGGTGTAGCTCGTGTGCAAGCTGACAACTAAAACCAATAGCTTTCAAATGTGGGGAATGCCAGGCCTCCACCGTGGTTCGGATTCCACGTTAAACTGTAGGTCCTTCATTTCATCTCACAATCACTCATACCATTACACATTCGCGTAAGTGTGTACAACCCGAACGGGTAGTAAGAGGCGGTGATAATAATAATAATAATAATAGCTTTCAAGTTTGGAGTAGTACTAAAAAGGGAAAGAAGATCTAGCGCATGAGCTTTAAGCTCTCCACCAGTCTACTACTCGGGCCACGAGATGTGAACGTCATGGGATTGAACCCATCCTATCAACAAAAAAGCAACGATGCAAGAGAGAGATTTATCCTTCCCCGCCCCTTCTTTCATTCGTAAATTTGATCCTATTTATTGGGATGTTTGGCCCACAAATTTTGTATTCGTTATTCACTTATCGACTGGAGAAGTAACGCTGCCGATAGTCACCTGCATCTAGAAGCTCCACCGTGAGGATGGTATAGATGGTCTCGCCGTCAAGGTGAATAAAATCAGTTAGGATATTATAAACTCTACTTCTGAGAATGGTCGTATAGGCTACGTCAGCTCTACCATTTTAAAAGCATGATTTAAGCTTGGATTGGTTGACTGCAGGCTCTATGCCTGTCTATTTAGCTATGTTAATCTATGTTCATTGTACTATTAGTTTAGGAAGGATGTAGGTGTGTCGCCGCTTCCCTTTCTCTTTAATATGTAGAGGAGGTAACGATAACTATTACAAAGTAAATGTATAACAAAGTAGAGACTGGGAAATATTTCATAAGAATAAGAGAAATAAATAGGTAACAATAAGATTTATTATAAAAAAATAAAAAGTTGATATAGGGTTACAATTGATAGCAGGAAAACTGTAATAAATGTCCGTTAGATTGATTAAGGAAAACATGTAACTCTTAGAAGTATAAAGGAAAACATTAAGTTTTAAACTGACAAATATGATAGGATTAAACAAATCCAAAAATTTAGGAACTTCCCGTAGCACGGGAGAATACGTGTCCAAGACGACACGGTAACAGTCAAAAGGAAGTTAAGTTGATAGAGAACATTGGATTCCAAAACATCCGGGCTAGAGCCAGACTACCACAAGAAGGGTCTAAACAGAAAACATGGTGAGTTAATTACTAATAAAAATATAACTGCAAACCCTATAGTTTTAGGTTCCATAGGCACACCAAATAATAAATGGTAAGAGGACGGTCTGTCAATTTCATCAGCAGATGGCTAACAATCAGGTGTCAACACAAAACTGTACTATGGCCGGTCCTTTCCCAGTGGGTACTTCCAGAGCACTCAATAGTACATTTATACCACTACCCACTCCCTGGGGTATACATCAAATCTAGTACACACTAACTTTAAATACTTGGACAAATGAGGTGCCAACAAGGGGCAAATGAAAATACTATCTGTGTGGGCCACTATACATCACTAGCCGTGTTCCGTACTTCGCTCACCACAAATAGTAACACAGAAAGAGAGGTGCCAACAAGAATTCTGTGAGATACTGACCTAGCTAGGTCCTCAAATAAAGGCGTTAGACAACCTGCTTGTAGCCATACAAAAATTCGAACAAGTTAGCATGACGTCCACGGCGTCATGGGATATTGTGAAATCATAAGGACTTAAAACGGAATAACGAACTTATGGAGAAGAGAATGCTTAAAGCAAGGTCCTTATTACATATAAAGCTCAAAGCCCCAGTATTTAAACTATGTCATATGAACATAAGAAAACTATATAGTCAGACTATCTGACTAAAGAAATTAAGTCAGATTGACACAAAACCAGACTTAGTCATTATGATTAAAATAACGGGTCTGAAGGACCTAGAAAATATTTTAGCCGCTTCAACTAGCTAAACTAAGCCAGAAGGACACAGAAACAAAACTTAGTCACTCTTAGGACTTAGAATACATTATAGCTGCTTCGACTAACAGAAACCAAATTAGTGTCCTTGACTACTACAACAAGATTGAAGGACTTGGATATTTGATGAATACCTGGAACATCAGACGAGATCCCCTAGACGTCGAGGTGGTTGAGACCCACAACTCAAACATCAAGACCACCAGTTTATTCTTCAGGTGCTGGAGCAGAGGTTCCTCCTTCGAGGATATAAGATGATAAACTACAGTCTAATGATCCTAGGGGTCAGCCGTTATATACGATTTTTTCTGACTCTAAACAGGACCAAATATGGGCATGTAATGAGGGAAAAGGAAGGAAGGGGGAGGGGAAGAGGGGAGATAGTGGAGAAAGAGTTGCCGGGGAAGTCCGCTAAGGCAGTAGGGCTCGTAGCTCAAGGCATCGAACCAACGACAGTCAGGTCCTTCATCAACATCGAGTGTTCAAGGGTTCAGACGTCTGTTAAAACTGCCACGCCTTCACTTACGCCATACTTGCAGAATAGTTTGTCGAAGCATGGTGTTTGTATCCGGGAATATCCACTTAAAGTAAGTAGAACACAAATGATATTATTGCAGAAAATATCAGTTTTGATTCTCTTCTTTGGATTCCTTTATTTCAGTTTAGTATTTTTTGCAGATTACGGTTTATAGATATCATTTTACTTAAGTAACATACTACATAGGGAACTCTACCATATTATTTGCACTAGGATGTTTATTAATGTTAATTTAAGTTGATCACAGTTTGGCGTCTTTAAGAACAATTTTTATATTTGTTTAACATCTTATTTTTGGAAATTAATGAGCTAGGGTTTAAGGTTATTATCAGTGGCTGTTGAGTTCTTTGGAAAGTAACTTTAATTACAAAAATAGTTTTACCATTTGTATTACTAGTAAACTGACCTCCATTATGACTTTAGACTTTGTGGTAATTCCTCCCATAGAGCTCTTAGTTCTATTGTTTAGCGCCCTCTCTGCCTAGGTTTGGTTTAAAAGGATTTTTTCCTCCCAGTGTTTTCATATTATGTGGGCTTCAATTCCTATTGAGTTATATATAATAAGGGCTTTCCTAATTAGTATTATGCCTCTCTATAAGCAATTTTAATAAATTTAACAATCCCTATGTGCCATCTTCATATGGTCTTTTTAAATTAATTGGAGACCTCCTTAGTCTTTAAAGCGTATAGCTACCATCGAGTACACATTGGCCCATAATGGGTATATGGGTATTGATACGTAATGCTGATCCTATTAAGCTGGCATGTTCTCTAGAGCTCTCTATTATTACTAAATATTTGTTGTTTTTCTCAAATATTTATTGTTTTGATTGTTATCAATTCTATGGTCCCATTAATGGGACACATGCAACTCGTGCTATTTTTTGCTTTACTGACGAAATTAATCATAGGGCCTGGAAATGAACTTACACTGTCAATTTAAACATTTTTAAATAAACGTATTTAATTGACTTTCTCTTTTTGTATCTCCCTCTTTCCTAGCTCAATGTGTATACGCTGAAAAGCTAATGGGCACCATATGAGGGGATATCAAAAAGTTTCGATACTGGTTCGGTAAAATGAAAACAGAGTGCAGCATGAAGATACGCGTGCTGGTGTGGTGAGTTGTGACCTTCATCGGTCAATACAAGTGGCATCGTTTTGTGTTGACCAGTGGATGTATTACACACACTTATTTAACGACGCGCACGGGTGAATTTGCGATTTCATCATGGAACGCAAACACGAGCAGAGAGTGAACATCAAATTCTGTGTCTCACTCGGAAAATATGGAACTGAGACCTTCCAAACGATGAAGCAGGCTTACGGCAATGCAGATATGAGCCATTCACTGTGTTTTGAGTGACACTCGCACTTCAAGAACGTCAGAACTTTATTGAAAGACGAAGAGAGGTCAGGGTGACCTTCCACAAGCACAAACCCGGAAATTGTGGACAAGAGTTAGGAAACTTGTGCGTGAGGGTCGCCAGATGACCATTAAGGACATTTCTGACATCGTCAATGGGTCATACGGATCAGTGCGGAAAATCCGCACGCCCATTTTTTTAAACCATACACCGCGTTGCCGTTAAGTTCATCCCCAGGCTTCTAAACCTCAAACAGAAGGCGTTCCGTTCCAAAGTCTGTCAGGAACTCTGTCAACATGCTCTGAATGACCCAATCTTCATGTCAAGTATCATCACAGGGGATGAGAGTTGGATCTATGGCTACGATCTGGTGACCAAACAAAAGTATTCGCTGTGGAAGAGCCCCAGATTTCCAAGACCAAAGAAGGCGAGGCAGGTCAGGAGCTTGACTAAGTGCATGCTCATAGTTTTCTTCGACATTCTAGGAATGTTGCACCATGAATTCTTTCCTGAGGGTCAGACCAGAGTTCCACTGTCATTTTCTGAGATGTCTGAGGGAGGATGTTCGGTGGAAAAGACCAGAACTGGGGCTCGCCGTTAATTGGGTTCTTCTACATGACAACGCATCCAAGCACACAGCGTTGTAAACACGTGAGTTTATCGGAAACAACAATATGATCATCGTTCCTCACCCCCCGTACTCAGCGGATTTGGCCCCTTGCGACTTCTTCTTCCCTAAGATTATGTTATATCTGAAAGGTCGTTGGTTTGACGCCATGAATGAGTTCAAGCGTGAATCGAAGGTGGTGTGGGGCACGCTTAAAAATCAGGACTTCCAGGGAGCTTTCCAAAAGTTGAAAAAGCACTGGGATCATTGTATTGCTGCACAAGGAAACTACTTCGAGGGAGACAGTGGCCGAATTTAAATTAGGTAATTTATTTATATTTTACAGAACCAGTCTTGAAACTTTTTGATACCCATTCGTACATACCTAATCACGCCGTCCCTTTACGGAGTGGACAAGTAACTGTGAATATAGCAACAACAAAAAAAAACCCAATTTATACGCTCTTAGTTCATCTTCACAAACTTTTTTCACACTTTCGTATCTTTGCATACTCCGCTTCAACAACATCAATACAGCGAGTCAGTGTATAACCCGGACGAGTAGTAAGACACTATGCTAAATAAATAAAATAAATAAATACAGCGAGTCTCGCATGCTCTTTTATTAGTAAACATCTATATGTTTCTGTTTTTCACACATTTGTCTACAGCATTTTGATACACTCATTTGAAATCACGCAATATGGTTTTTGGAACATTTAACCACATTCGCTTGTACAAGCTCAATGAAACCACTCAGAATCAATGGTTCACTAGCTCACACCAAACTTTTGTTTTGATTATCATGATGTTTGTCAGAAACTCTGAGTGCATGTGTCGTGATCTGTACAGTACTCTTAAACTATCATAATAAAATCTAATACAGACGTAATAGTGAACTAGTCGTTGTATAATTTTAATAGTTATAATCCTTATTTTACGGTGAATTTACTTACATATGATTAAGATGTTTCCAAAACATGTAGAGTACACGAGGTTATACAATGTCATAAATATCCAATAAGACACGAATTTAGAGATATTTGGTTAAAAAGTTACGATTGCAATGTTCAAATACTGACTAAACACAATCCAACAACAGCAGTCTCAACATGGATGAGTCCCCCTTGATAGGTTTGGGTGAAAACCATGTTTAAATGGGTAGGAAGGGAGTGTAGTATTTATCAATAAATTATAAATATTATATATTACAACTATTAAATAATTACATCTTAGTTGGACAATATTTTCCCAAACTTCTTAACAGTAATAACGACGATTGATTTTCACTCGTTGTTAATCCAATAACATTTACAATAGGGTAATGAATTGTAATTATTTTCGAGTAATTCATTTTGTATTAACTGTCGATATTAAAACAAATTATATAGTTTTGGAAGTTCTTATTGTCTAGTATATTATATACTTTAAATTGATTGAACTTATAATTTTTTTCTACCTATAAAATTAATTATTCATGTCAGTCAAGCAGACCATTATTTGCAAAGATAGGTAGAAGTCTTTTTAATTCTGTTATGTATGTATCAGAATAACACATGGAAGATTTATGATTTTCATCGGAGTTCTTATCCCCCAAAATGTCTTCGATATTGTTCGAACTGCCAGGATCAGACAATACCAATGGTAGCACTGAAATGGCTGCAAAAACACTAAATGATTGTTTAGTTTCTAAGTCTCGTTTCAGTTCAATATAAGATGGAATTTTACCCGTGTACTTTAAGTCTTTCAATGTTTCACAAAGGGTTGAGTAATATTCCAAAAGTAGGTCTTCATTATGATTCACTTTAACGAATGGACTAGGTGTAGTGGCTAGCATATAATGTAGGTCAATGGCCGGTGATCCGTAATAGGCCATCTGAAAATCAACAAACCGGTGATCTTTAACTTTTCCATTCTCTGTGTAATTAAACATCATATTATTCAACCAGGTATCACCATGATTCAGAACATTGAAGTCACCTTCAAGCCTTTTTCTCTTTTCAACTATAACACTGTACAAAGTCTTTGAGAGCTTTATCAACTTCTGTGCATACTTTTCAGAATATTCAGGCCAGGTTTTTACTTCTTTCGCAAAAGATAGTATAGTTTTTGAGTAAAATTTTTCTACATCTTTTGATTTAGTAATAAAGTCAATGTAATAAAGTGCCATTGACATGGGATCTTTCTCTGCCAGAGCTGCGGAGGCTGCATGAAACATTGCAAGTCGTTGGATCGCCAGCATACTGTGCTCTAAGTCTAATCCTTGTTGTCTTTCAGCCACCTTGAAACCAGAGACAGAAAGGTCTTCTAAAACCAAAGTTTCTTCGGGCTGTGGGGCAAAATATATCCCTCTTGCTGAAAACGGCTTATATTTTTCTTTATATGCTCCTATAAGTAATCTTTCCATGTCTGGCAGAGTTTTCTTATACATATTTGATTCTATAGTGAATATCTCACCACAGGAGATCATATCTTTCATCGACTCGGATTGTGGAAGGGCTTTCACTATCAAAGATAGTTTATCTATCTCTCCACTCCCCCTGATGAACTCCACAGACACCCTGTACATGAGACTGACGTAGTTATCCCCAACAGCTGTAGCAGCCTTCACCTGGATGTGTTTGACGACTATGTCTGGATCAGCCTCTCCTTCTCTCAGCGCCCGTTCCACGAACTGTTCGTCCAACCATTCCGGGTTCACGTAGCCAGACAAAGACGCCATTTTCCTTTCGTTTGTTTAATAGTGAACTCAAAATCTGCCAAAGAAAGACAAATAAATATCATAGTAGTTATTAAGAAGAAATAACGTTATAAAATAATTATCACCCATATTGTTTTTAAAACCATTTTACCGTTACCTGAAAGAATTAAAGAACATCTCTCACTGTACTATGAATGTAAGTATAGTCTGATATATATAAACCAAATGTTATTGATATTTAAATTAGTTTTATTAATAATTTGTGTTTAATTTATTTACTAAGGTAGCTTTTATTAATTGATGTAAACCTCTTGTATAGTGCTGGGAAAATTGACATCACGGGCTATAACTTTTAGTTCTCTCGTTTATTAGGAGCACAAACACGTGCTCCTACAAAGATTGCATTATATGAAAGTGTGTTAATGACAACATTGTTTTATGGATGTGAAGCGTGAGTTTGTCAGGAGAAACACAAGAGGAAGGTGAATGTGAATGTAATGAAATAATTATCTAAGAAAAATATGTGGAAAAACTCGTATGGATAGATACAGTACTGAGTGAGTGTTGGAAGGAGTTCGGTTTGAAAGGGAATCCATCAAGTGAATGTGAAAGAATCGTCTTTCTTTGGTTTGGGCATGTTTAGAGGATGCGTGTGTCTCGGGTAACGAAGCAAATATTTGAAGGTAGAGTGTGCGGATCAAAGAAGAAGGGTTAGGCCATGTAAGATGTGCCCAAATGTTATGGACGAATGTGTGAAAAATAAACATTAGGAGTTTTAAGAATATATGAGCATATATGACTCGGTGTATGGATGTTGTTGAAGCGAAGGGAGTATGCAAGGATGGGGAAGTGTGGAGAATGTACAGTAAGTGGGGATGGATTAAGTATGGAGCTGTTTTTGAGCTGTATGCCCAATATTTTTACCTACACCGGTGAGAAAAGGCCTGATTAGGTATATATATATATATATATATGTTCTAATTTTAAAACTTGAATACAATGATAAAGTAGTAAATTAAATTAATTTTATTTTAATAAAAAATACTATTTTTTTGAAAATTTGAGAACCCTTCATAGTAAGAAACGATACAAAATAATAATACAATATTGAATTATTATTATTATTATTATTATTATTATTATTATTATTATTAGTACCACGTCTTACTAACCGTTCGGGTTATACGCACTTACGCTAATGTGTAATGGTTGGGTGATTGTGAGATGAAATGGAGGATCTACAGTTTAACGTGGAATCTGAACCACGGCAGAGGCCTGGCATTCCTCACATTCACAAGCTGTGATTAATACACGTCTTGTTAGAGGTGAAGGAAGGGTTTGGTAATCGTTTGACTCGTTTGACTGTGATGAGGAAGTCGGTGTTTGAATTCCAGACAGTTATACTGGGGGTTGTTTTTGATAAGGTTTCCAACCATTATTACGCCCCAATATGAGTAGGCCTACATTTACTCTAAAATAGACATTATTATTCTATACTTTATTAGTGTAATTAAATGTTTATATCCTAGACGGGTAGTAAGATGCGATGCACCAAATGAAAAAAAAATCCTTGCCTAATACATGAAAAGTCCAGAATATTTGTTTTTTAAACGTAGATTGTGATCATCAGTCATATATCAATATATCTTTAACTTTTATGCAATAAAAAGGGGGTAATTTATGTTATTCATAAAAAATTAGATAATTTTAATTTTAGATGTTGAAAATTCTATCACATACTTTGTAGGGATTAAATATTATATCATGTTAAATTGTTCCATAATTTATTATTAAAATAGTCAGGTTCTAATTTGTATTTACTGTAAAGGATAGAACATGACAAAGTGAACGCGTCACCAACTCGTTACATTCAAAAGATGATACGTCGCACATGAAACACTGTCATCAAAATCTACAGATTACCCCGTCCTTTGCGCATTTAGCCATCTTGCGTGAATTACTTTTGTGTTCTCTCTTATGAACACGACAATGACGTCACATCTAGAGACACAGTAAGCTTCTCATTTCTGGGACGGACAAAGTTCCTTCCTTTATCTCGTTAAGTGCTGTACTCTACAGGAAGACTCGTGAATGTCCCCGTGAATGGTCGATGATACACGAAGCAGGACCAAAGGAGTTGGGCTAATATCTGGACCAAAGTCTAGTTTTGGGCGACGTGACGCGATACATACAACTCAAGAATTTAAGATTTCACCGCTGAGTTTTGATTTATCGGGATCTAACTCGCGTATCTAATAGCTTATATTTCCGTTATGACCCTGAATACATCTATATTTCAAGACTATCGACTGATGTTTTCACACAGAGAAACTGTCCAAGGGTCTAGTATTTATGATTTGGAACTAGAGAGCTACATATTTTTAGGAAACTTGTCATAATTAATTTGAGAACAACCTCAACACTCTATCTCCAATTTGTCTGTTTAATCATTTAGTGTGTGATCCCTACCTTATTTAGTTGGTAGTAACTTTACCAGCGAGAGGTTTGTAAAGATCAACCAAGCTTTTGTAAATCTCCTTGGCAACGAGGGTTTTATAAAGATCAACCTAGCATTTTTAAATCTCCTTGGCAACGAGGGTTTGTAAAGATCAACCTAGCATTTGTAAATCTCCTTGGCAACGAGGGTTTTATAAAGATCAACCTAGCATTTGTAAATCTCCTTGGCAACGAGGGTTTGTAAAGATCAACCTAGCATTTGTAAATCTCCTTGGAAACGAGAGTTTTGTAAAGATCAACTAAACATGTATGCATCTCCTGAGGAACGAGGGTTTTGGAAATACCAACTAAGCATGTATAAATATCCTTAGCTACGAAGGTTTTGGAAATATCAACAAACCAAACCTCAGTTAAGAGGCCTTTGTAAAGATAAATAAAGGTATTTATAAATCTCTTTGACACCAAGGCTTTTGGAAAGATTGACCAAATTTTTTTGTTTTCTTTTGGTATATAGAAGCTTGGAAATATCAACAACATTTTTTAAAATCTTCTAGGGAATGAATTTGTAAAAAATCAACAAAACATTTATAAATTTGCTTTGCACCAAGAGGCCTGTAAATATTTTATAAATCTAGGTAATGAGGAGTTTGGCAAGATACGCAAAACATTTATAAATCTCTTTGGGAAAGAAGGTTCACATAAATAAATAAGTCTATAAATAAAATATCTAGTGTGTATTTTGGCTAAAAGTAATTTATATTTGAAGGATAGAAGTAACACATAGTAAGAAATCAAACTAAATATCAATTATTGTTGTAAGCCTCTTTATATATTATTTCCAATAAAGAAGTATAAATTATAAATATACTCTATTATGTTATAATTATATTTTGTCTGGCTTAAAGTGTAAAGTTTCTATGGTCTTCGTTCTTTTATGTGTTGACCGACTTTATATGGCCGGTTATGGATAATGAAGGGCTGTGGGGGCAGAACCCCCNAACCTTATCGATCCTCGAGAGGGTAGCATGTCTTTATTTTTCTATCATTTGTCCATCAATTACCACTTGATATCACAGATATTTTGGCATGTATGTATATATATATATATACTTTTTGGCTTGTATTATAGTGTATGTATTCTGGTGTTTTAATAAGTTAAAAAAACATTCAAACTCAATGTCATATTAATAATTTTTATGAAAATTTGAACCAAGATCCCTCGTTAAAGAAGTTGATGAATCCATCCACTTATTTGTCGGACTATTTCCAACACATTCGGTTATTATTGATTTTCATAGCGGTCTGATCACAAAATTCTAAACTATTATATATTAATTAGAAGTTAAATATAGTTTGGTATGCTAGAAACAAAGTAAAACTCTTTGATATAAAGACATAGGTTGGTAAAAATACACTTTAATGGAACTATAAAACTATTTGTGCGTCCAATTAATGAATAATCAATTTTTTTTGATAATCCTCAAGCTAACCTTTGGGTTGGATCCCGAATTTACGGGTCAAAGTTAGCTGTGCTGATCTTTAACCTTATGCTATAATTATGTTTATAATTTGTATGTTTAATGACCCACTGTGGGGGGCACATGGTCTAACGCGCTACACCCGTGTTAGACTAGGCTGCTGAAGATAGGGTGATTGGGGTTCGATCCTGGTCGGATGCACTGAGGGAGGCTTTCTACTCTCCTTTCATGCAAATGCAGTTGAACTTCCTCTCAATTGATACTTTTCTAGTCCCTAAGTCATCAGTGAAATGGTGACCTGGTGGTCTAGGGGTAAGGTGTCAGACTTCTATGCTGGCGGCCGGGGTTCAATCCCCGGTTCCGGCATAAATTTATCTGTTTACCAAACCCTTCCTTCACCTCTGACAAGACATCTTGTGAATGTGAGGAATGCCAGGCCTCCACCGTGGTTCGGATTCCACGTTAAACTGTAGGTCCTTCATTTCATCTCACAATCACCCTACCATTACACATTAGCGTAAGTGCGTATAACCCGAACGGGTAGTAAGACGCGGTGCTAATAATAATAATAATAATAATAATAATAATAATAATAATAATAATCAGTGTAATTAGTACATAGGCTTATAACCCGAACGGGTAGTAAGAAGTGGCGCTAAAATAAAATAAATATTTAATGTATCCGGAAAATAACTTGTGACGGCAGTATGCGAGGAAACAGCCTAGTTTTACCAAGCCGGGATTCAAATTTCAAACTTATCTTCAAGTGCAATACAAGTTAAACGTCCAAGACCGCTGGTCATCGCTTTAGGTCTATTAAAATTAGCTTGAAGCTGCATTTTCTCTTAGTAAGCTCGCCTAGAACCATCATTTTCTAATCTCATTAAATTTAAAAACACGATGGTTATATTTAAGCTCAAACACAATTTGAACCATTAATAGGTTATACTTTTTGTTCTAAAATCCATGACAACTGAATATTGAGTGTGATAAATTCATTTAAAAAATAATATTAATGATTTCAAGAATTTACTGAGATAGGTGTTAAAACCATATTACTTCTAAACCCAAAATAAATAAATATAATAGTTTGAAACATAAATGGGGGCTATACAAAGTCAGAGTAATTGTGATATATATGCTTCAACTAAAATAATTTTATTGTGTATATCCACTAAAAGTAATAGAATTCGGTCACAAGTAACTAGAAATATACTAATTAAATTAATACTTAAAAAGTACAATTTCCAACTGAATGCTTATTAGAAAATATAAAATATTTATTTTCCATTGTGGCCAAACTTGAAAATATTTTACTATTGTACCAGTGTAATTGTATATATATGTATCATAATATACGACTAAAGAGCACATGAGTTTTAAAATTAATGCCTGAAAGAAGATATAGTAACATTCAGATAAGGTCCTTACGAAAAGTTCGTATATTAAAACTCATGTAAATTGTCTACACATATTCTCCAGTTTAAAAGTCTTTATGTTAGAAGTTACTTGTTCACGTTAAGTTATAGGGAGGCTTAATGTTATAATGCCAAATAATTCAGACACTTAAAGGGCTACTTGAAGTCTTAACTGATTTTACGTTTACATAAAATATATGTTTTGAAACAAATATTTAAATAATAGTTTAAACATAGCATTTATATACTGATAATAATGTCAACCTGGTATGTATGGTTTGATATTTTAAACTAGCTACCTATTTAAAAGTTTTAAAATTAATTTTAAAAGAATTTTAGTAATATTTATTTACTGTGAAAATATTATGAAAGTGAATACAAATATAAAAAAAAACACTTTTATATTAATGATTTAAGAAAGAAAATAAATATTTACCCGTTTTGAATGATGTGACTGATAATAAACAGAATTCTCATTTATATGTGTATATATATGCGAACTAAGCGTACAAACTTCTACTCAGGATGAGATCCACAATTTATCTGAGCTGTGTGTGATGAAGCATTATTCTCTTATATTCTTATGTAAGCGTGACATGCAATAAGGCCGACTGTCTTGACTATCTCATGGCCGCAATAAGATAGCATTTAGTTGACAGCCTAGTTTCCAGCCTGTGACCTAAGTAAACTTTTTATTCATGTTATATATTATCCCATTACTGGCTGGCCAGGCCTGTCGTAGTTTAAAATTGCATATAATCTAACTTAAGACTAGGACAAGCACAAAATCCAGTCCTCAACCGTTAATTTATCAATGTGAATGGGTTAACCCATATTTCACCAACTATAAGTTTTTTGGCCATACAGAGAATAGAACCCGAGACCCCTAGCTCAGTAAGCAGGCACGCTACCGACTGAGCAAGGTGTCGGATCCAGAAACAATCAAAAACCGTGAGATCAATATTTAATCTTGATCTCACGCTTTTATTTTGGAGGCAGCGTGTGTCTTACTGACAGTTTTTACTATCCGCAAATTTTCTTTTACTAGTCCAAAGTCACGTGGCAATATTGATAATTATTTGAAGATATAAAACATTATTTTTGTAGAAAAGAGGGTACATTAATTATGCAACGTAATATTGATTACTGGCCTCTCGGTTTAAATTAAGGATTTTTTCAAATTTATTTCAGATATTTAACGTGCACTTTCTAAACCTTATGATTATATCAGAACACGACTTATAATCTTAACTTAAATCTAGAACTGATACAACATTCAACCCCTGGTCGTTAACTCATCTCTGTGAAAGGAGAAACTCACGGGTCACAAATGTCAAATTTGTTTGGCCATGTCAGGGATCAAACCTGGGACCCATAGCTCAGTAGACGTATACGTTACTGACTGAGTTTAGTTGTCGGACGTCAGGAGTGTTAACCTCTACGCTAGCTCAAGCGTGTTTTCGGAGTAATTTCTCTAATTGAGCACCTGAATCATCTTAGCAATACAAGTAGAATGTAATAAATAACACCTAAGTCACGTTTACAGTTTCAATATTGATAAAATTTACATCGGTGGACACGAAAACTGATTGTAAGGCTTATTTAGTCTGGTTTGCTGGTGAAGAGGAAGCCCAAGTTCGAGTCTCCCCCGTGTATACTGAAATCTATTTAACTTACATTATTTCCATTAAAAAAAACTAATGTCCACATTTATTATAAGCTATAACTGCCTCATACTCCATTTAATTTTAATTAAAATTCGTATTTTGACACGGTTTAAAATTACAAACAAATTTGCAATTCTAACATTTTATTTGATAAATACTTTGAGGGTACTTTACATTAAGGTAAATTTTCAGTTTCGATCATATTTTTGCAATTATTCGAGTTACGAAATATCTTATCATTGTAATGTTGTAGTACAATTAAAAAAAAATGATTGAAATATTTTTTTATAAAATCAATCATTTCATAGCTACTCGCAATATAGTTTTTAAATTGAGTTCTTGGAAAGTGATAGTCGATTGCTAAGCTTTTTGGTGAAAAGAGATTATACTTTTATATTATTAAATTTCCGTAATATGTGTATTATTATTATTTCATTAATGCTCTTTGGCGGAATGTGATGGTCTTATTACCATCATACTTCTTCAACAATGTCTACTATTTCGTTTCACAAATCTTACAAGTTTAAGAAAATATCTTCATTTTTAGATAAACAAATAACAAATTACTGTTCTTTCTTATAATCATGAATAAAAACGACATTATTGGGAAATTTAAAACTGAACACACTGAATTTATAAACGTATCACCTTTCAAATCAACACAGATTTTTAGGGACCTAAAATGAAACGTATTTAAGCACAATTATTATTCTTTTAAAAAAAGTTTTTATAAGGCAATATTTTTAGTGCCAGCTCTTCGCAGTAATAAAGTAACTAGAACTACAACAGTGTTTGGCCTTCAAATGCAATGAAAACAATCTCCGCCTCAAGGACAAACAAATACACTAAAGTGGTCAGGGATTTAAATTCTTAGCCCTCAACCATTTAATTAAAATATTTTATTGCCATTGCTTATTTTGTTAATTTAATCATATTCTTGACACGCATAAACTCATTATTAATGTATTAGGCTTGAAAGTGCCCAGTAGTAATACTATTTAAAGACTTTTAAAAACCCTTGTATATCATTTCAAATTCAGCCCCTTTTTTAAAATGTATTAGAAATTATGTTAAAACTATCAAGAAACTGAGAATACCCCAATTATGATATATTATTACTATCTAATCAATTAGGCTTAATTTAATCTGTATCTAATATCACAAAATGGATCAGCTAAAATGTTTAATAACCTATAATAAACCTTGGAGTTTTACGTTGATTATAAGTGGCCCAAACCATAATAAAGGTTGTAATCATTATTATTATTATTAGCACCACGTCTTACTACCCGTTCGGGTTATATGCACTTACGCTAATGTGTAATGGTAGGGTGATTGTGAGATGAAATGGAATACCTACAGTTTAACGTGGAATCCGAACCACGGTGGAGGCCTGGCATTCCCAACATTCACAAGATGTCTTGTCAGAGGTGAAGGAAGGGTTTGGCGATCAGATAAATCTGTGCCGGGACCGAGGATTGAACCCCGGCCGCCAGCA
>CABFOW010000289.1:166033-179625 GCA_902141385.1 Timema californicum
GGTTTTTCCTAAATGGTTTTCCACTCCCCCTCCACGCAAACGCGGGTTCACTTCCTCTAATTCACCCTTCCTAATTCCTAATCCATTAGCGTAATTAGTACTTAAAGCGTATAACCCGATCGGGTAGTAAGACGCGGTGCTATATAATAAATACATATATTGCATAAACAATCGAACAGTTTCATTTTTTCCACTGTTTCTTAAAGTAAAATATAAGAACCCACGCCACGAAGTGACTCCAGGCTGAAGCTGAAATACCTACTTAATGTTGAGATGTAGGGGACGCTAGCAAAGGTAAGTATTTTAGTTTTTATAGCAAAACCTTTTTCGATCAAAATAAACAAAATATGATTTCAGTATAAACATGGTTTATATTTATTAACATGGTGATATCAACAGTTTTGTTGAATATTTGTCAAAGAGGATCTAGAAATTAATTACAACTGTTTCTCTTGGATTAAAAACTTTCTCATCGAGTACCGCTATGCTCATTTAATCTCAAATATTCAAGAACTGTTGATAAGCAATATTAAATATATTTTAAGAAAAAAAAAAGTTTTGCTATAAAAACAGCAATACACCCTTTTTTATAGCGTTTCATACGTCCGCCCCCCGCCCCCCTCTTAAGTTAGATATCCATGTGGTAGGGTATTATAAGCTCTAAAGCAGTAATGAGCCACCTAATTTTATAAGAGGACCAAATCAGGAAAAAATAAATAAATCATACGCTGCATTTTTAATGAAAGAAAAAACACTTTTTGTTTACCAATTTTTACTTTCTTGCACCCTTCGGGTAGAACAAGCATGGTGATCGTAAAAAAAGAAAAAGAATCAAACTCAAGATTTTAATGGATACCAAAGTTTCATGATCTGTTGAAACTGAAAAAGAGGTCTTTAGAAAAGTATCTGACTGTCTTTATGTATGATATTGATACTGGAGCAGAACCCATCTTACTGATTGGGCTGAAATCTGATATCTTGGGTTTTCATAGGAGTCCTCAGAGGGTTTTTTGAAATCGTACATCTAACTCTAAAATAAAGAGAGGTTTACTTGAGAATGAAAAGATAAATAACGATTTGATTAAAACCGTCTTCAAAAATCTTGATTAAATTTCGTATCAATTCATTGTTTAACATGGAAATTTTTGTTTTCTTAACAAAATGATCTTGATGGTATTTTACATAAGCGAAAAATTCCAACTTTGATCATATCTTCACAGCTCCTGGAGATAAGAAATAACTTATCACAATGGAAAGTTGTAGATATCTTAAAAATAACGAGCTGCTACTTCAAAATAATATTTAAAAAAATCAATATTTACCGCACACTATGGCATAATATGACCCAATACTTTAAATAGAGTTTTGGAAGATAGGTTAGTTGAAAATGTGCAGGACAAATACTATTTTTTAAAGGTGTATATTTATTACAGCTATTTACCTTTGTGAAATGAGACGTTCTTTTTTTACCCATTATGTTTCTATAACTATGTATATATATATATATATATATATATATATATATATCACATTTTACGAGCTCTAAGTAAATGTTTCACTTTATAGGTAAAGTATCAAGA
Source organism: Timema californicum (assembly GCA_902141385.1). Lineage (NCBI taxonomy): Eukaryota > Metazoa > Arthropoda > Insecta > Phasmatodea > Timematidae > Timema > Timema californicum. The sequence continues at coordinate 167,614 of CABFOW010000289.1, forward strand.
AAGTCTGCGCGGGGCAACGTATAATTTATTTAGTTATTATTATTATTATTATTATTATTATTATTATTATTATTATTAGCACCAAGTCTTACTACCCGTTCGGGCTATACGCACTTACGATGATGTGTAATGGTAGGATGATTGTGAGATGAAATGAAGGACCTACAGTTTAACGTTGAATCCGAACCACGGTGGAGGCCTGGCATTCCCCACATTCACAAGATATCTTGCCAGAGGTGAAGGAAGGGTTTGGCAATCAGATAAATCTGTGCCGGAGACCGAGATTTGAACCCCGGCCGCCAGCACAGAAGTCTGACTGACAACTTACCCCTAGACCACCAGGTCACCAATTTATTTAGTTGAATGCCTTGGAAATAATGTGTATTGCACACTTTGCCTTCACATCATGAAGTATTATTTGTTTTATTTAAGTCAACAGTGATGACTGAATATATTTTAACATTGTATGAATATGATAAGTTAAAGAACTTACAAGGAGCCTTTTCGAACCCCTTACCTCTTTTAAAGCATTTGTAATCTTTTAAAATCTGCAGATGAATTCCCATGTTGACCACTGTTATGTTGCATTGATGTTCTCTTTGGACTATAAGAAAAATACCCTTTAGAAGTCTTCCAGAAGGAAGAGGTGGACATAAAAATAAGTTTTATTCTTCCTTCAGCATTCTTTAAAATATAGAGCAAAATCATTGATGTTATCGACAAAATTTATTTTCAAAGTGACAATTATTTTTATAATTCATAAATGAATCATCAATATTTGCAGTAAGGTCATAGTCTAGTGCTTAACTAGAGGCTATATGGGGAATGCCAGGCCTCCACCGTGGTTCGGATTCCACGTTAAACTGTAGGTCCTCCATTTCATCTCACAATCACCCTACCATTACACATTAGCGTAAGTGCGTATAACCCGAACAGGTAGTAAGACGCGGTGCTAATAATAATAATAATAATAATAATAATAATACTAATAACCAGAGGCTATTTATTTAAATAAATTGCGAATACATGCAATTTGTATGAGGAAAACAAAGCACCAATATTTTACTCCTCTATACATATACAGTACATTATGTTAGTGAGATCAAACAAGTTTTTTTTGCTTATCACAGTCTTCTATGAAGCTGTTTTACTGTTTTTAGTGAGTGAAGTTCTTGTTTAGGACTGTAGGGACGGATTTATAAATGAAATTCACTATATAATTATATTATTATTGTAAACATAAAACTTAATTTAACAATATTTTCAAAAAGTTCTTAACAGTATTAATGTGATTGATTTTTTTCACTGTCCATTAATTTAGTATACCTTCCACAAGGTTAAAAAATGGCTATTTTATTAGATTAGTTCAATTTACATTATAGATAATAACACAAAACATAGTTGGAGTAGTTCTTACTTTCTAATAAATTTTATACTTTAAATTTATTTGTTATTAATAAAAATTATTTCTACACTGTAAATGATTATTACACATACTAAACAAAAAGGCAATTTTTCTCAAAGATAGGTAGAAGTCTTTTTAATTCTGTTATGTATACATCAGAATAACGCATGGAAGATTTATGATTTTCATCGGAGTTTTCATCCCCTAGGAAATCTTCAATATTGGCCGAAGCGCCTTTATCAGACAATACCAGTGGTAGCACTGAAATGGCTGCAAAGACACTAAATGATTGTTTAGTCTCTAAGTCTCGTTTCAGTTCAATATAAGATGGAATTTTACCCGTGTACTTTAAGTCTTTCAATGTTTCACAAAGGGTTGAGTAAATATTCCAAAAGTAGGTCTTCATTATGATTCACTTTAACGAATGGACTAGGTGTAGTGGTTAGCATATAATGTAGGTCAATGGCCGGTGATCCGTAATAGGCCAACTGAAAATCAACAAACCGGTGATCTTTAACTTTTCCATTCTCTGTGTAACTAAACATCATATTATTCAACCAGGTATCACCATGATTCAGAACATTGAAGTCACCTTCAAGCCTTTTTCTCTTTTCAACTACAACACTGTACAAAGTCTTTGAGAGCTTTATCAACTTCTGTGCATACTTTTCAGAATATTCAGGCCAGGTATTTACTTCTTTCGCAAAAGATAGTATAGTTTTTGAGTAAAAATTTTCCACCTCTTTTGATTTAGTAATTAAGTCAACGCTATAAGGTGCCATCGAACTAGGATCATTCTTTGCCAGCACGATGGAGGCTGCATGAAACATTGCAAGTCGTTGGATCGCCAGTATACTGTGCTCTAAGTCTAATCCTTGTTGTCTTTCAGCCACCTTGAAACCAGAGACAGAAAGGTCTTCTAGAACCAAAGTTTCTTCGGGCTGTGGGGCAAAATATATCCCTCTCGCTGAGAACGGCTTGTATCTTTCTTTATCTGTTCCTTTAAGTAATCTTTCCATGTCTGGCAGAGTTTTTTTAAACATTTTTGATTCTGTAATGAATATCTCACAACTAGTGATTATATTCTTCATCGACTCGGATTGTGGAAGAGCTTTCACGATCAAAGATAGTCTATCTCTCTTACCACTCCCCCTGACGAACTCCACAGACACTCTGTACATGAGACTGGCGTAGTTATCCCCAACAGCTGTAGCAGCCTTCACCTGGATGTGTTTGACAACTATGTCTGGATCAGTCTCTCCTTCCCTCAGCGCCCGTTCCAGGAATTGCTCGTTCAACCACTCCGGATTCACGTAGCCAGACAAAGACGCCATCTTAAAACTGTTTTCTTAGTAATGAACTTAAAACCTGTCAAGGAAATAAAAAAAAATCAACCTTAGTAATAATAGTAATAGTAGATATAGAAAACATAGATTAGTTAAAATTGTTTTTCCTAAATTAAAAACTTATCTATTATATACATATATTTTTATCTTTTAATATCATTAAATAAACTGTTAATTCTATTTACATTGGTTTAAAAATTATTTAATGTGTAAATATTTTTATTTTTATGTTTTTTAATATCTATCAATTTGCGAATACATCGATTAATTTTTCAAGATTTAAGATATTTCATTTATTACACGAGCTCCATTGCCTAGGTGAGTGTCATTTTTTTTTCAACGTCTGATTTCAAACAATTATGTTTGAAACGTAATACTCTTGTAATACACAGCCTTACGGAGAAACAGCCTTTACTATTTGAGCTATATATGTTTGTTACAAATTATAATATCCGAAAGTACGTGTGGTATAATTATATTGCGATGCCTAAAGGACACTATGTGATGGTATATAATAATTATTATGTTCTGGTTAGCAATCTGAGGTAAGGTCAAGTTCATTGCTATTTTGTTCAATGACACCATACATTCCCCCCTCCCCCCAACATTCAAACATTTTTATTCTTACATTGTATTATAACAGATATTTACTTTAGCAAGGTCTTATGACATAAGATCGTTCAAATTCTTACAAGGTCAAAAATAATTTGTCGCAATCACTCTGCCGTATCTCTGTAAGGTATCTTGTTTTCGCCTAGCGCAATGAAGATATCAACAAATATTTGAAACGGTCACATTCCTTTAAGGTGTTAATGTCAACGGTCCTTATTATGTATTACATCCAACCATAAATCCCTACAGTCGATGATCAACACAAGAAATGGCCCACCTCAGTGGCTGCATTGTCTAAGGCTTCAATCTTGCAGTAGACTAGCCTGACGATGATGGGAGATTGAGCTTCGAATCTCATTCGGGTGTACTGAGGGTGGTTTTCCAAAATAGGTTTCCACTCTTCCTCTACCCAAATGCGTTCACACTTCATATAAATATAGCCTTCCCCATCCCTAAAACCATTAGCGTGATTAGTAAATAGGCGTATAACCCTAGCGGTTAGTAAATAGCTGTGCTAGAAAACACAAAAACTGGCTGAAATGCGCAGTTTTGCCCGGTATCAGAAGATGTGGTCACGAACTAAATATTTAAATCGTTTCTTGGTTATATAACCACTTGTTTAAGATGGCAATACATATTTTCGTCACGAGTAATGTTTATTATTGGTAAACATAAAAAAAAATCTTTTACCTTGAGAAACCTTGAAAGAATTTGTGTCTAAGTTCATTGAATTCGTTTGGATATTTGTTATAATATACATTAATTTTTCAATGGTGTCTTGAAATATGTTTATTTAATACAAGTGATCCCTGTGTGTAATGAATTGAAGGAAAGATGTCTTTGGTACAATAGCTTTGCCACTCACGTGGATGGGCACGCGTACTAAACGTCAAGTTCACCCAGTCTGTTTTGATAGTGATGGGGAGGTCGGTGCTCGGAATTCTTGCAGAGTATACTCAGGGTGGTTTTTCCTGAATAGTTTCCATCACTTCCTAAAGACAAATCAAACTATATCTGTTCTAAATAAAATGTGGATATCCCGGACGGGTAGTAAAACGCGATGCAAAAAAACCTACAGAAATATTTTCTCCGATTCATTAAAAGGCTATAAAACGTTTTTGAAAGTTTAATTATTGTTCTAATTAGTCGTAAATCAATACATCTCTTATATTAAAACTCGGATAAATAGATTAATTGAAAATCTAATAATTCTAGCTTTGGTAATTAACCACCCACACACAAATATTAGAGAGTTTTTAAATGTTTTATTATGTTCGACATTATTTTGTTAAGATTATATTTGAAATACACATATTACTGTTAATTCGATAGATCAGGTACTATACATAATCACCGGATTTTATGTAGAATAACCAACAGTTCTGGTAAATTTGATACATTTTCATGTTGTAGTCAAATTATTGACATTAATATGTTATTATTTATAATAACCGACACCCTCTGCTTAAAGTGATAAATCTCACGTTTGTGCAAGTTTGGAACTATCTGAGTCATACGTGACGTCTGTTGTGCGTATCGATTGAGATCCATCTTTTATTGAATGCGGACATGTGGTGTTACCTTGATTTGGAATCTGTTCGTTTAACCTAACCTAACCAATAATAGTCAAACCTAGCCTAACCTAACCTTACCTAGTATAACATAGACTAACCTAACCTAACATTCAGGATATTATAATTTATCACGTCAGCCAAACAAGTTTTGTTGTTATGTAAAATAACCAGTCGAAATAATAAATTGCGTGTATTTAATCACATTAACCTCTAATATCAGCTACTTTGGAAAATATCCTGTCATTATGCATAGTAACTAATTTATTACTTTAACGGTAACACACACTACACCTGACATCATTGCTGATGGAACTACAGGTCTTATGAAGAAAAGTTTTATCTTCACTCTCTCTGTTAATTCTTGCTAAATTTCCTAGTTTTCAGTTATGTCGGAAGGTTCCGGGGTGAACAATATCTACTGACAACATCGACAAACCAGCGTTGCGAGACTTGTCTTATATCTAAGGGAAGATTGACCTTACGAAAACAAGAAAAACACAACGCTGTTTACCAATACTAGGCAAGCTGTTTTCTCAGATAATATTCAGTGTTTATAAGATATAGCATTAAGGTGCGGCAGAAGGGAGCGCAAGAATTTTTACAGTTTTCATAGAATTGCAATCTTTTGGCCAAAATAAATCAAATATTTCTCCAGTAGCAAGATAGAGATTAGTTTTCTGCACATGCTAATATCAACAGATCTTGAATATCTGCCAAGAGTGTCTTAGGATTTTGTCAAGACTTTTTCTCTTTATTTAATTGGTTTTGACAAAATTCCAGGACACCCTTGACAGATATTCAAGATATGTTGATATTAGCATGTGCAGAAAACTCAACTCTATGTTGCTACTGGAGAAATCTTTGATTTATTTCGGCCAAAAAATGTAATTCTATAAAAACTGTAAAATGAATCGCGCTACCTTCTGCTTCACCTTAAGGAGAGGACATGACGTAATGAACTCGTCAGAAATTCAAGATGGAGAATCTACAAAAGATTGCGTGAAACAATTACGTCCTAATCTTCAACTTAACCTGCTTTCTTTGCGCTGCATATTACTACCTGTTCAGGCTATAAACATATGCACCAATTAAGCTAAGGAGTTAAGGATATGTAAAGTTGAATTTAGAGGAAGTTTACCTGCATTCACGTGGAAAGAAAGTGTAGAAAACCATTTAGGAAAAAACACCTACAGTACATTCCATCGAGACTGGAACCCCGATTTACCTGTATTCGGCAGTCTAATCTTTTGAACTTACACCGTTCTTTGAAAATTAGCCGTGATGAACCAATGGCATACTTTTGTGTTTTCTCTTATGAACACGACAATGACGTAAAATCTGGAGATACAAAAAATGTATCACTGCTGAGAATCCTTTATCTCATAAGGCGATAGACTCTACAGTATGCCTCATGAGTGTTCCCGTGAACACGAAGTAGGACAAAGGGTGTTGGGCTAACGTCTGGACCCAATATCCCCAGTTTTGTGTAATGTGACGTGACAAATATTCCTCTGCAAGAATTTAAGATTTCACCATTTTGTTTTGCTTTATCATGTTCTATATTACTTATATAATATGCTATCTTTCTATTATAATCTCGAATCGATCACTATCAACTGATAATTGTGATCACAGATCACACATAGACGTTGATTCCAAAGTTCTATTTACTCCCAACAGAAATAATTTGCCAGCATTATCTTTAGACACATAGCTAATAATAAATATATAGCGCGGGGATAGGTTTATGGACATGCCTTTGTACCAGCATATTTTCTTTATTTATTAGAGAACAATCATATCAGACAATCTCCATATATCTAACTCAATTTCTTACAACAGTAATATGGAAATTTGAAACAAGATCCTTGAGTTAGAAGATTGGTTTATTAACCACCCACTGAGTTATGATGTAGGAATATTTATTGACACATTTGATTAATAATGATTTTCCTAATAGTCTCCTCAATATATTACGCACAGTTCTAAATTACTCTGTATTTAGGGTCTAAATAGATTTTTTCTTAATGCTAGCAACAAATTATGATAATGATATACTAATTTAATAAACAAAACGTACACGCTACACTTTAAGGGAGTAAACCCTATATTAAACGAATGGAGAACCAGTAGTTTGAGATTCCCTTCAGTGCCCGAATGGTCTAAGGTGTCACTATTATGTTAGACTGACCTGCTGAAGACAGAGATATCGGCGTTAGAATCTTGTTTAGGTCTACAGCGGGTAGTTTATCCTAAATAGTTTTCCCCTCTCCTCCCACGCAAATGCGGGTAGATTACCTCTAAAATGCTTCCTTACTCATCCCTACTTCATTATAGTAGTTACCGTATATGCGTATAACCTGAACCGGTATTAAGACGCGCAGTGATGTAAAAATAAGGTATTTTCAGAAAAATCACTCTCAATAAATTGGACGTATCAAATTCCAGTCTTTTCGATCAGAGTCAAATGTGATGACCACTACCCTGGTGCTACCATTGTTATTGTTTATTGAGATTTTAATAAAATAATCACTAAAATCTTTAATCAAAGTGAAGGGATGAGCAGTGTGTGTGTAGTAGAAAATGCACCCTTATTAACACGTGGATTGTATGGACATATCACGTAGAATACACTGCTTATACTCAACAAGTATTCAAACCCAGATCCCTGTGAAATGTTAGTTTAATGTCTTAGGCTTCTTGACCACTGATGTTAAATGTATTTGATATTTGTAAATTAGTTAATATGAATTATATAAATTCTCTTATCTCACTAAATTTATAAACCAATATCGTCATATTTTATTGATTTAAAAATTTTTAAATTATTTTTATAACTAATATTAAGCTTCGATGTTAAATAATAGATTATTTATAAACTCCCAAAAGTATCGTTATAATATTCGGCACATGAACTGGAGCTATATAAAATTAGAGCAAGGTATTTGTTACACCTTGAAATCTAGAATAGTTCTGTTGGATGTGTCTTTCACTGAAAAGTAATAGCCTGGCTTAGTCACACGTAGCCAGAAGTGTAATAATTATAAGAATAATGATTTAAGCATATCATTTATATACTGATAGTAGTTACAACATTTTTTGGCTGCGCTTGATATTTTAAACAATCTATTTAGCGTTTCAATAGTTTTAAAGTTAATTTAAATAAGTTTGACTAATATTCGTATATGGTGGGAAAAATTAAAAACCTATTTATTTTGTAATGATTTAAAAACACAAGCAAGTATTTACCTCACTTAAATGACGCGAAACCCTATCAGACTTAGCATATATGTTAATCTAACACTAAACTTACCAACTTTCACACAGAATGAAGTCTACACCGGATCTGAAACATATTCTTCATATTCATATGTGACCATGACTCACTTCGATTGCCATCTGTACACACTCAGATAGCAATCAGACACACTAGAAGATGATTAGAGAAAAATGTGAGGACATAAGATAAGAGGGCGAACGTAAACGCACATCACAATATGAAGAACAACCTTCTAACAAATCCTTTCAGAGGATTACGACAAGCTCTCAAAAATCAGATTCACGCACTCTAAATCACACCAAACACTTACGATGTTAGAATGATCTATGTTGGGGAATCTTACAGAGTGTGTTGGTCGTGGCCTCTAATCTCAACAATAATCTACAAACAAATACTTACTCACTCTACTCTATGGCACTAGGAACATAAAAGTTCATTGCTACACTTTCAAAAGTACATAAAAATATCTTGTGCTAGTTCTATCCAGTCTATCTTTCCCCTGGAAATATTTGGCCTCACCCCTAAATCCCCCCCTCCTCCCCTTTTATTGAACCTTCCGCATCCCTAAGAAATTCACGTAGTTTGTAAAAATGCGTATAGCCCGAACGGGTAGTAAGATGCGGTGCTAAGAATAACCTCACAAAGATCCACAACCACAGTTGGGGTAGCGGGGAATTATGGGCGGGGCTCTATAAATATTGGAAGTGTCTAGAAAGTTTATTTTATAGTAAGCTAACCTCGGCCCCTCCACATTTCCTCCTAGCTCCTTTGTTGATGTCTGTAGCAAGGTCTCATCCAATTAAATTTTTTCACGGCTTTTTGTACACGTTTGGAATATACATATACATTAATTACAGCTAGTGACCTACTTTGGTGGCCGAATGGTCTTGCAATAAGACTAGACTGCCGATGACAAGGAGATAGAGGACCTAATCCTAATAGAGCGTACTGTGGTGGTTTTTCATAAGGGTATGCAAATGGGGGTACACGATACCTAATTTCAACCTCTCTCATCCCTAACACATCAACGTAATTAGTACCGTACATATGTGTAGAAACCTAACTGGTAGAAATATGCGGTGATAAAAAAAATACGCTAGTGGATTTGGGAGGAGTAAGGTGCAATATTAGAGGAAAAGTACCTTCACTTGCTTGGGAGAAGAGTGAGAACTAATTTAGGATAATCCATCCTAAGTACTGTACATCTGACCAGGATTTGAACCCTGAACTCCCCGTCACCTGCAATCCAGTCTAACATGAGATAACGTGTTGGACCATGTCAAAGGTCACGTCCAATAGAGCTGCAGCCATCCCCAAGGTCAGCTTGTACACAAACTACAGCAGCCCCATAGCTTCTTTGGTGCTGACTGACAGCTCACAGCTAAAAGCTAAAAGCTTTGAAAAGTTACCAGACCAAATTATGTATCCCTACGCCGAACCATAAGATCTGCAAAAACATGTGTTTACCAGATGTCACCTTTGATGGTCAAAATTTAGATATTATACCTAAATGTTGACCGTCAGAAGTCAGCTGCGAGCTGTCAGCCAGCACCAAAGAAGCCATGGGGCTACTGTAGTTAAGTTAATTAGACCGTAAGGTAGAGGATTATTTTCATAGGAGCTTTAAAGAATATTATATTGGCTCGTTGAAAGATAAACGAGGCTCTTTAATCACATAGGAATAAAAAAAATCTGTGCAAAGCGTTTCACTAACCGTTCGTGTCATACACATATTTACAATAATTTTAAAGGTATGGTTAAGGCATAGTTTAGGGGGAAAAAACACTCATTTGCGTGCAGGAGGGTTAAGTCATGAGTTCTTATAAAATTGCTCTCAGTATATCAAGCTTAGATTCGAATCCCTATTTTCCCGTCAATGGCAAACCACTTTAGATGAGTTTGGCATTTAAGGGGGATGTTGGGATCGCTATAAAAGAACATTGTTTTCGAAATTTGTATACACAACTTTTTTTTTTGGTCAAAGTAAATAACATATTGCTTTACTACAAACAGTTTAATTTTCTTCACATAGTGACCACAACAGTTCAACATTTATTGAATATCTGTCAAGCCGTAGGAATGCGTAGGGTAGCTTAAATAAAGAGCTATCAAATCAGAGGGAAGAGAAGTTGGGAAAACTAAATTACTTTGGGAATAGTGAGATAATTAGACTTCAAACACAACAAGTTTAAGCGCCTTTATTTCTTTGATGAGATGCAGTTCGAACATGCTATTTAAGAATCTATTAGCTCAGCCATTTATATAGCTACAGTTAAATACGGTTTTCAATTGTAAAGGAAAAAAACCAAAATAAAAATACAAAAAATGATAATTTTCATTCATGCAAGTAAAAAATGAAAATTTATTTTTAAATATCATATAACAAACTTTTATATTTTAGGACGAGAAGAAAAAAAACCCATGTATTTTGGAATTAAAAAAAATTCATTTTTAAAAAAGCAGTTCCTTTAATAATAATAGCATAGATGATAATTTAACTATTGGTAATTCTTTATAAAATATATACAAACATGTATTAACTGTTGTTACGCTCCTAAATAATTAATATAATTGGCTGTGGGTATCCTATATATTAAGATGTGGTGCGTGTAAAACATTGTTAACCTTGGTTTATTCCAAAAGATGAAAGCTTAGTAAAAAAAAACAGTTATATATTCATACGTCCTTAAAATATGCTTTGTCACTGCATCAAGAGAAGTTAATCATTGCTATTAGGCCCCTCTTTTTTTTTTTTTGCTAAAGTAGCAAAATGTATTTGTGGAGGTTTACTCATGTTAAATAAAAGGCCAAATCATCATGAATGGACAATATTTACATTTTCTTTAAAGTTGCTTTAAAGTTGCGGCCTCACGCTGATCACAAAAATAATTATCACCTATAAATTGATGATGATGATGATGATAATGATGATAATAATAAAGAATTGTCTGAGTTACATCACTCGTTGCCAAGTTTGCGGAAAGTTTAGCCAGTATCGTTGCCTAGGGGGAACGTGAATGTGCTAATCGTACATTCTTTCCGTGGGAGCTCTTTTCATGTCCCGACGAGGTGAGAGGATGATAATAGTAAGCATGAAGGGGTAGAGCCAAGGATGATCTTAACCTAACCTAACCTAACCTTAACCTAACCTAAGCCTAATTAACTAAACCTTGGTGACCATGGTCATTATTCCCCCTTCGAGAAAAATCCTCCTGTATCAGCTGGGAATCGAACCCGGGACCTCTAAGTTATCATCCAGGTGCTCTGACCACTATGCCACGATGCATGTGACCTCGATTGATAACTAACCTGAACAAAGAATATTAATAGGAAAAATCTACCAGATAAATCGATTTTGCGTGTCTAAAAAAGGGGCTATTTATTTATTGGCCAATTTCCTCACGAAGTCCTTTTATACAACCAGAATACTATTATATAGTAGGATTCTGGTAGGAAAAAAGGCCACTCAGAAAGCTATTCCTAGCAAAATCTGGCTCTATCATATTCGCACATAATATTCAATAACTTAAAGCTAGTTTCTAAGAAACATTATTGTTGATACAACATGGTACGACACACCATTGGAAATATACGTGGAGTTTTGGGAATATCCAGTCCCAGTAAATTATTTGCCGTAGCTTACACGGTCCAGCTATGATTAAAGCCTCGGTTTGAGTTAATTATCTTATCAGGGGGCTTGGAGACCATGTAATCGTCCAGGGAAGGTCACGCAAACGTCCCGAAGTCCTACCCGGACTGATTTGACAATGGTTCATTGGACATTGTCCCTCAATT
>CABFOW010000289.1:197757-254798 GCA_902141385.1 Timema californicum
CTGTAGGTCCTCCATTTCATCTCACAATCACCCTACCATTACACATGAGCGTAAGTGCGTATAACCCGAACGGGTAGTAAGCCGCGGTGCTAATAATACTACTACTAATAATAATACACCACCGGAAACGGGCTTATTAAATTATATAAGATACCTATAATTTCGTTTCACAAATCTTATGAGTTTTTAATAAATGTCTATTTTAAGATAAAAGAGGGAGTAAGTCTGTGCGGTGCGCCGTACCATTTATTTTAATAATAATTTTAACACTGGGCCCGGCTAGTAAAAGAACATTGATATACATAAAACGAAACTTCATCTTTGTTAGGCAATTTAAAGTGTATTCAAATATAACTACTTTATACTGAAAATGAATATAGAGAATTACCTGCTTCAGTGGCTTCATGGTCTAAGGCGCTACTATCGCAGTAGACTAGACTGCCGATTACGGGAAAATTGAGGTTCGAATATCAAATGAGTGTAGTTAAAGAGGTTTAAAAAAATGTTTTTCACTCTTACTTCATATAAATTTGGGTACAATTCCTCTACACATGACCTTAAAACTCCCTAAAATCCCTAGCGTGTTTTAGTTTATGAGCATACAGCCATAACGGGTAGTAAAATGCGTTGTTAAAATTAAATATAGACATTTACTTAATGGATCAAATATTATTCTGATAGTTGTAGTAAATTATTTTTGAATAAAACACGTGTATTGGTATAATTTGATTTACTATGTATTTGTTATATAATATTTTTAATTTTCTATAATATCTTAGAATAGAATTACGCTTTATTTCACTTTGTAACCATCACACAATATATTATTATTTAGTTTAATAATTCATTGTAAAAAATATATTAATTTGCAATGCGATCGTCAGATTAGATATTTAGTTTACTATAACATAGTAAAAAACATATTCTAATTTAAATTATCTTTGTCAAATGGTACATTAAATTTACTATATTATCGTCGAAGAAAACTTTCCGCTAAAGAAGATATTTAATTTACTCCATGATTGTCAAAAATAAATCTAATTTAATATATATAAAATCTTCAAAGAACACATTTTAATTCACTTCATTTTTGCCAAAAAATAAATGTAAATTATAATGTCATCATCGATGATTATATATAATGAAATGTTTAATATAAACAATACCTACTTATTTACTATTTGTTTTTAGAGAAACGTTTTAATCTACTATGGCATCATCCAAGAATATATTTAATTTGCTAGTTAGTGATCAATTTATTTTTCTAATTTATAATAGGTCAATCATCGTTAAGAAACATATTTATTTTACTTGTTCAATTATCTTCGAGAATTATTTTCTCTCAGCCTTTCATAGAGAGAATTATTGTGATTGTAAACAAACAAAAAAATTACTTGAGATCTTGATAAATGTCGACCTTCCTTCACACCCTTAAAGAGAAAAAGTTTTTGTTGTTGTTGTAATACCGTCTGTGTGTCTTTGTGTCTATCTTGTTTTGGATCAGAAACAATTTTATCGATCGGGCTAGTGCTTGGTTTCTAGGGTTTTAATATGGTTACCCAGGGGAGTTTTGGAATCAGATCTCTAATCCTAAAATTAAAGGGTAGTTTACTAAAGGGCAGATTTAGAAAAATAAATCTTTGAATTCTCTCTAACGATTTTAACTAAATTTTGTATCCAGGCATTGTTTGCTATTACAAACAAAATGGCAACTCTCATTCTACTATGTAAATTACTTTGGAGAAACTTTAATGTAGGGAAATTTTCCACTTTCAGTCATTTTAAAATTTCGACCATATATTTGCCACTATTTGGTTTATTAAATAATATATTCACATTATAAAATTTTAGTACTTTTAATATAAACATATTTTTCTTTGAATTTATATTTTTTAAACGAATAGTTTCTGCACTATAAACAAATATAGATATTTTGTATTCAGAACTTTGAAACAGGAAAATGATGCTTTTTTTTGGACATCGATCTTCCTATTTCCTCAATGTTTTAGTAAATGTTTACATTATTTTGTTTATTCTCTTTAGTAGAGCAGTCCTGCAACAATGTCTAGTACATTCGTTTCAAAAATCTTACAAGTTCTTAGTAATCCTCTATCTTACTATATAAAAGGCAAAATCTACTTGTGATCACGTGGACTAAAATGTCGAGTCTCGTATGATCTGGTTTCCCTGTGACGAAAAGGTTGGGGATTGAACCCACTTACTCACTGCCGTAATTCCTCAACCTCTGGGCCCATAACATTGAAATTTTGCTTGAAGGTTCCTTTCATGCCCTAAAAAAGAGATATGACCAGGTTTTGCGAAATTCAACTTCTAAAGGGTGAAGTGAGGGGTTAAAGTTTTTAAATTCACTTATGTATCTTTTGAGCTAGTAGACTTAGAGTCTTGCAATTCTAAAGAATATATCTTTCCTAGAATTATCCGAGTTTCTTTTACAGTTAAAAAAAAATAATACCCTTGGTGGAGGAGTGGGGCAAACAATGGTGGAAATCTCATTCCTCCGATCTAGATGAAATTGGATAAAAAATACTTTGTGGGGGAGGGGAGCGGTTGTTTTTATAATACGAATATAACATTAATTTGTGTTCGGCACCCACACAATAGATCTCAAGGTGCAGGTGCAGGGTGTGGTGGTGTTCCAAATTTACAAAAGCAAATAGCCCATTTCTCATTGTGTTAGAAAATTGAAATTTATAAATTAGGTAAAATGACCATTCCAAATTGCCTTGAAGGTCTGAAAATTCAAATTTTTATAATTGGATTTAGTGAAATTGGGGAAGGGAAGTAGATAAAAAAAAACAATACATTTTTGGTTTGATAGAAAAATTTAAGCTCGGTAAGATTGCAAAGGGATCGCTTAAAATAACTAAATAATTTTTAAATATTTAATATTACTAAGTAAGGGCTGGTGAAGTGGGGATTTCAAAATTTAAACAATAAAAACCCCAATTTACTTCTCAATAGTTGAAGATTAAAATATGTCAGCTCAATAAGGTCCATCCCAAACAACCTTAAAGCTATGAAGATTTTTAAATTTCAAAATGAAGGACTGAAAAATGGGTAGGAGAAGGAGTCCACAATAAATTCTCAACACTAATTAGGTGGAAAAAAAACCTTTTCATTGGAGTATCAAATTGAAGTTTTTAGTAAATGTAGCGGGACAACCTCAAACAACCAGAAGGCTGCGCAAATTTAAAATTTAAATGGGTGCCCGGAAAATTCTTTGGGCTGGCTATTTCCCAAATTAGTATTAACAATAACTTTCCGGTTTGGAAAACAATTTAAATTTAGCAATAAGATAAGGGGACCCCTCCAAAACATCATACATGATGGGAAGTTTGGAATTTCAAAATAAAGGTCCGAGATATTGAAGGTTGGATTTGGTGCACATTTCCTAAACTATTTTCTAAACTACTATCCTAAATCTTCTCAATATAATAAAAAAAAGAAAAAGAAATCATCTAAGAAGAAGAAAAACCTAAAGATGAACCAACACAAAAACCATAGATTATCTTAAAGGGCGTCCATTAACTTTTAGATTACATTGATAAAACTCGAAGGATAAGATCCTTAACAGAAACATACCAATTAAAATAAACAACTTCTGTGGACATGATATAGCTTGGGAAAACAATGATGATAATTAATTCAATATGTTTCTGTAACAGTGTATATTACTTTATTTATTATCTTTGATGAAATTTGATGCCCCTTTCCCCAGAATTATTTTGTAGCAATTTCTATTACTTCGTTTCAATTATCTTATTGTGCTTAGGTAAATAACTAATTGTTCAATGTTTGTTTTCGTATTAAGTTTGTGAGCTAGGTGATTTTATTTTTAAAGATTTAATATATTTATATTTTTAGAATGTTATAATTGGTTTAAAATTCCCAGAACTAGCTCAGGTTTGGGCAGGGAGGAACTATATGAAAAAAAAAGGTGGGAGCTGGATGTATAACGTCCTATTTTGAGATGGTTTTGAACTTTTGATGCAACTTTTCCGTCAGCATGAAGGGTCAAATTTCTGTTAAAGGGATAAAAGAGAAAGAAAGTTTGTGTAGTGTATCATATAATTATTTCTGTCACCTTGTCTCACCACCCATTTGGGACATACGCAGTAATTAGCTTGGCCTATATTTACTTTAAATAATCTCTTTAGTTATCTAATTCCTCGTCAAAGCATACATTTCGCTTACTAAACAAATTAAACACACTTTCTTCTAAGAATATAAGAACTAACACATGTAATATTACTTTATAGTAACAAGAGATTATTGATTAAAATTATATTAATATAAATAAAGATTAGATACTTATTTATTGGTTTAAAAACTTTAAGGATTTATTTTATAATTGTAACCGTAATGATGGTCAACAGCTCACAGCTGACTTCTGACAATCAACATTTAGGTATATACCTAAATTTTGACTGTCAAAAGTGACAGCTGCTAAACACACGTTTTTGCAGATCATTTGGTTCGGCGTATTGATACATAATTTGGTCTGGTAGCTTTTTTAAGCTGTCAGTCAGCACCAAAGAAGCCATGGGGCTACTGTAGATCAAGGCAATAATTTCAACCGGTTACACGCTAGTGTCTTTTCACATAAAGCTTTCAATTGTTGTTTCCCGTACTCCCTGTCATGCAAGTGCGGATACACTTAATCTACAGCTACCCTCTTCATCTCTACCTATTGAATTAGAGAGTTAATTTTTTTAGCAGCTCTTCTTACTAGCCATTATTGTTATACGCATATTCACTAACTACACTAATATGTTAGGGATGAGGTACTTATTTTAAAGAAAATGTACCCGCATATGCGTGGAGAGAAAAAGAGAGAGAGAGAGAGAAAGAGAGAGTTGACAACCATTTAGTTAAAACACCCTCAGTGCATCTGATCGGGACTCAAATCCCCGATATCCCTTTTATCTGCAGTCCAGTCTATTGCGAGAGTGACGCCTTAGACCATTAGATCAATGAAGTGGGTATTTTAGAAATTATATTGTTAAAAAGAGGTAAACAAACATTTAATTCAAATTTAAGGGTTTGCGCCAATACTGTGTTATGTCCTATCTTTGGAATTTTATTTTTATTATTTAAAAAATGACACATGAACACGAAAATTGAAACCGTGAACTTTGGTCATTACTTACTTATGAGCTTGAGCACGGGATGAACCCCGGATGACTCAGCGATTGAACATTGGCGTGATGAGCCAAATGTCCCGGGTTTGATTTCTGTTTCCAGATTTTACTTTTCAACTAAATTAAATTGATTGAAATGTGGTCCCCTTCATTTGGAGAGTGTCGTAATAACAATTATTTGCAATCTTTGTGTTAATATTAATTATAACAAAATATATGTTTATTTTTTTGGAATCGAGTCTTACTACCCGTTCGGGTTATACGCCAAGATATAGTTAATGTTTAGTTGTATCCATATACTTCTTCACATAAGTAAACAAGCTCGTAAACCACAAAGTTTTTATGAGGCTAAGGCAAAATAATAATTATTTAGGATTATGAAATGGATTTTTTTTAAATCCTAAAACTAGTTTTCAGAACTATTTTATGGCAAAGTATACTATTGGCACAAACACTTCAACTGTAAATTAATTAATTTTTCTAAATTTAAATTTATGTTATTAAATGATTTGTATATATTGTTATACCGTGCAATATGAAGAGAATCTTCTATAGGAGTGTGTCTTTACTTGAGATGTTTCTCTGGTCTCTGATTGTTCGTAACTGATTCTACTGACTGTAGTTGGCAAATCATATACAACCGGTCTTGAGCTATGTTTTATTGGATGTCAAGGTTAGCGTGCAGATAATGACACGGTTCGCTTCACTTCTCAAACGACGCAGAGTTTGAACAAAAATAAGTTCATTCTTACTGTACGAGGGGAATTAAACTAGAGATTAAAATATTGGTCACATTAGATTATTATTATTATTAGCACCGCGTTTTACTACCCATTTGAGCTACACGCACTTACGCAAATGTGAAATGGTAAGGTGATTATGAGATGAAATGGAGGACCTACAGTTTAACGTGGACTCCGAACCAGGGTGGAGGCCTGGCATTCCCCACATTCACAAGATGTCTTGTCAGAGGTGAAGGAAGGGTTTGGCAATCAGATNATTACACCCTATTTCTCTTTATCTTGAGCTAGTTATATCCAGTCTACCTCACTGCAACCTATCCCTATCTTGATCTAGTTATATCCAGTCTGCCTCACTGCACCCTATCCTTATCTTGAGCTAGTTATATCAAGTCCATCTCATTACACCCTATCTCTCCCTATCTTGAGCTAGTTATATCGAGTACACCTCATTACACCCTATACCTCCCTATCTTGATCTAGTTCGATCCAGTCCACCTCATTTCACCCTATCTTGATCTAGTTTTATTTAGTCCACCTCATTACACCCTATTTCTCTTTATCTTGAGCTAGTTATATCCAGTCTACCTCACTGCACCCTATCCCTATCTTGAGCTAGTTATATCCAGTCTACCTCACTGCACCCTATTCCTATCATGAGCTAGTTATATCCAGTGTGCCTCCCTGCCCCTATCTCTATCTTGAGCTAGTTATATCCAGTATGCCTCCCTGCACCCTATCCCTATCTTGAGCTATTTATATCCAGTCTACCTCACTGCACCCTATTCCTATCATGAGCTAGTTATATCCAGTCTACCTCACTGCACCCTATTCCTATCTTGAGCTAGTTATATCCAGTGTGCCTCACCGCCCCTTTCTCTATCTTGAGCTAGTTATATCCAGCATGCCTCCCTGCACCCTATCCCTATCTTGAGCTAGTTATATCCAGTCTGCCTCACTGCACAACTATCCCTTGTATTGCGTAACTTTGAATAATAGGGATTAACTGTGCGTATAATGTGACCATGTAGTAAAATGCATTGCTATAAAAGGTGTATACAATAAACGTCACTGAATATTGAGAATGTAATTTAATAATATGTGCATGTCACAATTACTGACCCCGAATCTAAATTTTTTAGGTGCTTCTATTATAACTACCCATCCAGGTTATTCACATATTCAAAATAGTAGGGTATGGTTGAGGAATATATATATAAATATAGAGATAGACCATCTATAATATGTTTTACATATAATACATAATGTATACTATACATATAAAATATAATGTATAAATTATATATATATATAAAGAGATAGACCATCTATAATATGTTTTACATATAATACATAATGTATACTATACATATAAAATATAATGTATAAATAATATATATAGTGGGGTATGGGTGAGGAAGGTATATTGTATATATCATATATATAATCCATTCACGGTAGGAATTGACTTCTGAAAGGTCTTTTTCCTTACCATCATTCTACTATATAGTAGGATATTGGTAGGAAAAAAGACCTTTCAGAGAGTAACTCCTACCGTGAATGGAATATATAACCATTCCCTACTATTATAGATATGTGAATACCCCCGACGGGTAGTCATAGGAGGAGCACTTTAAAATTTTAGATTTTTAATGTATATATACAATTTAGATTTTTACATATTTATCTGTTTCAACACAGCCCACCTATCAATTTATCATTTTCAATATTGTCCCTCCACTCAATTTGTTTGGGGATCCCTGCTATAGACCTCTGGTTCTCAAAAATGGTGCCTCAAAAAGATAAATAAATTAATAATTACGTCCATAAGACTTGTGATTCATGAATTATTCTTTTAATGAAATATTATTCTAGTATTTTTACAATTTTAATAATATAGGTCTACGTATTATAATAAGGTTTTTCTTACTTCGTATCACCTGGACATATTTAATCATTTGTAATACTAAGGATGCCAGGATATATATAGGATATATTTAAGAGTACAACCCTTGATGAAAAGTTTGAAAAACATCGCCTTGGGCCATGCGGACACTTATAAAAGTGAGAGTTGTATTTTGATGAGAACATATGTTGAAAAATTAAAGATCAACTATCCCTTGAACCCCTTCCCCAAGGAAATGATTTTTTTTGGTGGTGTATTTTCTCTATCGTGTCCTATAAACCGTCATGGTAATCCATATTTGTTCATACTAATAAGCTGGATATGGGGCACGAAGTTCTTAGAGGATATAAGCACTCATTTAACTGGGGGGTAGGGGGAAAGGAAAACCCTCTCTGAAGTTCTTAGAGGATATAAGCACTCATTTGACTGAGGGGGAGGAAGAAAGGACAACCCTCTTTGGGGGGGGAAAATATATATATTCTCATCACACACAGCCAGGACTCGATTCCCAACGTATCTATCACGAGAAATTTAGACTAGTAGATATTTACGCTTTTGTTGATACGGGTATTTAATGTTTATACCTCTCTATTCCCAAAATTCTTTTCTTCATTAATATTTTGATATTAAACATTTCATATTTACAATTACCCCACGATATCAGTTTCCGGCAACCGGTCTCGTGGCACAGTGGTCAGAGAAACTGGATGCTGACTTAAGAGGTCATGATTTCTTTTCCCTGCTACCACTGGGGGATTTTTCTAGAGAGCGAAATAATTGCCATGATCAACAGAGTTTGGTTAATTAGGTTAAAGTTATGTTAAGATCTTCATTGGCTTCACTGCGTCACATTCACCATCATCGTATCCTCACTTCATCCGGATACGGAAGTAGCCTCAACGAAATGAATGTACGTTTAGTACATTCGGGCGTACACTTGGGAAACGGTACGTCCATTCTGGTTAAGGTACGGCAGAAGGGAGCGCGAGTAATTTTACAGTTTTTATAGAATTGAAATGTTTTGGCCAAAATAAATCAAATAGTTCTCTAGTAGCAACATAGAGTTAAGTTTTATGCACATGCTAATATCAACAGATCTTGAATACTTGTCAAGGATGTCCTGGAAATTTGTCAAAACATTTCCTCTTTGTTTAAAAAGTTTTGACAAAATTCCAGGACAGCCTTGACAGTTATACAAAATCTGTTGATGTCAGCATGTGGAGAAAACTAAACTCTATGTTGCTACTGGAGAAATATTTGATTTATTTTGGTCAAAAAATTTCAATTCTATAAAAACTCCAAAAATACTTGCGATCCCTTCGGCCGCACCTTAATCTTTCCGCAAACTGAACTACAGCTTTAAGTAGCCTAGACATACATTATATATTATCAGTTTGCGCTTATATTTATATAAAAACTAGTTAAAACCATAATATTATGCAAGGAATTAACTATAAACATATTTCTTTAACTATCTCCTTATACAATTATATTATTATTATTATTATTATTAGCACCACGTCTTACTACCCGTTCGGGTTATACGCACTTACGCTAATGTGTGATGGTAGAGATTGTGAGATGAAATGGAGGACCTACAGTTTAACGTGGACTCCGAACCACGGTGGAGGCCTGGCATTCCCCACATTCACAATATGTCTTGTTAGAGGTGAAGGAAGGGTTTGGTAACCAGATAAATCTGTGCAGGGACCGAAGATTGAACCCCGGCCACCAGCACAGAAGTCTAACACCTTACCCCTAGACCGCCAGGTCACCTATATACAATTATAAAATTTATCTCTACTACTGGTGAGGTGACCTTAGTATGGTGTCATAACCATCACTATTTAATAAACTAGGCATAACTAATTAAAGGAATGTGGAGATAAGTATTTATTATTTCACGATTCGACTCTCAACCTCGCGACCCCGCCAATTTATTCCTTCAAATCATCTTGTTTATGGAGATGTTGATAACTACTGGATACCCAGGACAGTTTGATAAGAGTTTAATTGAATCTAATACAAAAATTCCGGTGCTCAAATCCCTTATGGGCAACTGGCCAAATATTTTTTTATGAATATTTTAATATTTTTTATTTAATTTGAATTCTATTGCATTTAATTAAAATCCTCCTTACTTATCTTGTTTCTTTTTGTCAACGTGTCTTACTACCCATTAGGGTTATACGTCTCTATATAAACTATTCTAATAAGTTGAGTATGAGGAAGGTGGAATTTATATGAAATGTACCTTAATTTGCTTGGAAGGAGAGGGGAAAATAATTTTTGTAAAAAATACCCTTAGTACACCCGACTGGTATCGAACATCGATATTCCCGTCATCATTAGTATAGCCTATTGAGATAGTGACACCTTAAACCATGCGGCCACCGAAGCGGGTCTTATCTTGTTATCTTGGATTAATTAATGTGATTGTAGATGACCTGAATGAGCAATAGTAATAGCTAAATATGTTATAGCACTCATGTGTTTTCTTTCCTAGATAGCCACGCCAGTGGTCCCATGGTATAAGGAGTCACATCAGTATCGAACTAAACTGAATTGATACTGACAAGAAAGTCAAAGCTTTCGGACTACACCCATTATAATTGATGAGGGAACTGCAGGTCTTATGAGGAAAAGCTTTATCTTCTCTCTATCGGTTAACTGTTGCTAAGTCTTCTCACTCTCAGTAATGTCAGAAGGTGGTGTGCTGGACGAGTAAGGGCTACTGGCCAAATCTCCTCAAATCTCAGTTACGTCTGAAGGTGGTGTGCTGGGGGAAAGAAGGTGCTACTGGCCAAATATCTTCCCTCTCAGTTATGTTTGAAGGTGGTGTGCTGGAGAAAGAAGGAGCTACTGGACAAATATCTTCCCTCTCAGTTATGTTTGAAGGTGGTGTGCTGGAGAAAGAAGGAGCTACTGGACAAATATCCTCCCTCTCAGTTGTGTTTGAAGGTGGTGTGCTGGGGTAAGAAGGAGCTACTGGCTAAATCTCCTCACTCTCAGTTACGTCTGAAGGTGGTGTGCTGGAGAAAGAAGGCGCTACTGGCCAAATATCCTCCCTCTCAGTTGTGTTTGAAGGTGGTGTGCTGGGGTAAGAAGGAGCTACTGGCCAAATCTCCTCACTACTCAGTTACGTCTGAAGGTGGTGTGCTGGGGAAAGAAGGCGCTACTGGCCAAATATCCTCCCTCTCAGTTATGTTTGAAGGTGGTGTGCTGGGCTAAGAAGGAGCTACTGGACAAATCTCCTCACTCTCATTTACGTCTGAAGGTGGTGTGCTGGGGAAAGAAGAAGCTACTGGCCAAATATCATCCCTCTCAGTTATGTCTGAAGGGGGTGTGCTGGGGGTAAGAAAGAGCTACTGGCCAAATATCATCCCTCTCAGTTATGTCTGAAGGTGATGTGCTGGGGTAAGAAAGAGCTACTGGCCAAATCTCCTTCCTCTCAGTTATATCTGAAGGGGGTGTGCTGGGGTAAGAAGGAGCTACTGGCAACATAGATTATCCAGCGTTGCAAAACGTGTTTTATATTTATAGGGATAGTGAAAATGAAAGAATGAAAACGCTGTTTCACAATAGAAGCCTTGAATTTCCCTCGGAGATGATATACAGTGTATACTGACTTGTCAATGACGTGTAAGTAAAAGTTATCTCATTAGATTGGATTGATGATGATGTGGAATTCGAGGTCTTCGTTCTAGACTGAATTCCTGGTGTCAAAATAGTCTCGAATCTTGATTGTGTGCTCTTCCTTACGTGACTAAGTACTATACTGTTTCCTTACTCTCTCCATGAATATGTGGGTGCACTTCCTCAACCCTAAAATATCCTTTCTTTGTTAGAAAATACGTTAATATCCTTGGTCGCTAAATGTAGACATTAAAACAATTAAACATACATCTGAAAGAGTCTAAAATAATGAGGTCGACTTAAATACCCTGGAGGAAAGAGCGCCTGCGTCAATTGGATGTCATGTTACCGAGGAAAGGTCATTTGTATGACGCAACATTAGTTAAGTTGGTAGTGCAGGGATGACGAATCTATGGCACTCGTGCCACGCACTGACACTCGAACATGATCTTCGTGGCACACACAAATGTAAAAAAATAAACAAAAAAATTAAATTTTTCCCAACACTAGATCAATTTTTGAAGTCAATACTATTTAGACAGCCCTGAAGGTGTTACTTTCAATGTTTTAATTAGGCTATTGATATTAATATTGTCTAGGACAATCATTTATAAAATTTGATAAATGTTATTCCCTTAATATTAATTTAGTACTAGTACTATTACTAGTAGTAAGTAACGCTAATGGTTTAGGAATTGGGGAGGTTGAATTTAGAAGAAGTGAAACCACATTTGTGTGAAGAGAAAGTGAAAAACCATTTATGAAAAACCACCCCAGTTCACCCGACTGATATTCGAACCTCGATCTCCACATCCTCAGCAGTCGAGCTCAACACGAAACTAGCGCGTGAGCTAACAACGCCACCAAGGCGAGTTTTCTTTAATATCTATGCTTTATTAAAATGTTTACAATTTGATTTGAATTATTCATTACATTTCCAAATAGGCCTAGTAGAAACGTTTTAATTTTTAAATACTCATTAAAAAATGTAAATGAGAGGTGGTATACTGAATATTTTAAAATTCACTTAGTCCCTTTGTCCACCGAGGAGACCAAAACCAAGCGATTAATCGCTTACGACCAAGCAACTAATCAACCAAGCAACTTTTTATGTTTAGACTGCGGTCATTTTGGATGCACGCTTGCGCAAGTATTAGGTTGCGCAAGTGTGCGCAAGAAGCTTGCGCGTGTACGAACTGGTCACATTGGTTGCAACTAGGTGCAAGTAATCACTCCAGCGAGCTGTCAAGATGGAGTCATCGGACGAAGAAGAATTTGTGCTGGAAAATGGTGTGTTGAAATTTTTAATGATGGATGAAGAGCCATTTAGGGAAGAATGGGTTAACGATTATTTTAAGAATAGAGATGATGATGGAGAATATAGCGAGTTCTAAAAATTGAAATTCAGTGTATGCTGGCTAATGTAGACGTGATTCTGAAATGTGTGTGTTTGTTGCATAACATTGTTATTCATAGAGAAGGCAGTGCAGAAGTGGATATTTATGTTGCACAAAACCAAACACAACTCCTTCGAGACTATCGGCCAAATGATGACTTGCGTAGATACAATAGAGCTACTGAAAAGGCTATTAAAATCAGAGATGCTTTTACACACTACTTCAATATCAAATAACCCAAACATTGTTCAAACTTTCATAGGCTAACTACTAATAATGAAGCATAACTATTCAGTAGGTAATTATAATATTTTGTGATTTTTGTGATAGTTAAAAACCATAATAATTAAGTTGAAATAAAGTTTTTTCACTGTTTTTCAAATATATCATTACTTACTTAGAATATCCAATATGGTTCCTATCTCCGCCCACAGTTTCTATATAATATCTTTGTTGCTATGGTTCTTATAAGAGACATCCCAGATGGTTCTTTTTGCTCCAACGCATGCTATTAGCATATCCATCTCCGTCGTAAACACAAACACATAAGGAAAAAACTATCACCTCTTGAAAACAAGGGAAATAAAATAGCTCTCACGTCGATACAGCAAGCGTGCATGAAGAAACAAATTTATTTTATCCGCGGTTGCACGTGCACAAGCTTGTACAAGCTTGCGCATCCAGTTCGCACTCAATGTGACCAGCTCGGGCGCGCCACCAAGGGTATAGATGGATTTACTTGAATTTTGTTTCTTCATGCAAGCTTGCGCACGCTCGCGCATACAGTTTACTTGCGCAAGCTTGCATCCAAAGTGACCGCAGCACTTAAACAATACTTCTCTCATCCACCGAAGCAACTACGACTAGAGCTCTTGGAGAGAAATCGCTGGAAACCTAACTGGTTGGTCGCCAGGTGCTCAATAGCCTATAGGTCGTTACAACGTGCACTTGTGGAAGAACCTAGGCCATGTTTTATTTTCAATTATGCGAACATAAAATTATATATTTTCCGGTTTTTTTCTCTACAATTTCTCACATTTTGGTGACAAAACTCGATGGACAATTACAAATAAAGAACGGCTAATGTGAACTTAACGAACGAGCTCTTTGTAGTTGGACCTACGAGTCGTTAAAATTCTTCAAAACTTCTTCTACTCATCCTATATGTTTGTTTGGACCTAATAGGGTACCTGAAGTAACGTTTAATTCTAAACAACCTTTTTTATTTGTTTTTTCCCCTCCAAATTCAGGGTGAACCCAAAAAAATATTTCCAGGCCTTTTCACGAGATTTTAGGTAGATGTAGCCCACAACAAGGTCCTAATAAGATGAAGAAATTTTCGCAACTGATACAAAAAAACAACAACAAAGGTTTCTTGTATGAACGGAAAACAGTCAACTTATTCTAAGTGATTAGTAGAGCACGATTTATAGCATAACGTTGGTTTTCTTGGTGGAAAAAGGGCCTTAGTCCCTAATTGATACATATGTCGGAAAGGTTTTGTCATCCCAGACCTATTGAGTTATGAATATCTAGTTCAAATCACAGTGTAGTCCATCATTTGTAAGGCTACAATAAGGACGACTGGTTGTTGTGTGAATTCAATAATTAGGCTATTTTGTAAGCCGTGTAGGGGAAGGAAGTGGCATACCGCTCATCACAATATTTCAAAACATTTCGCCAAAACTAAACTCCAATCCGTGCTGTATTCTAGCGGGTGACGTAGAAATTTAATTCCAGCGTAAGTTGAAGCCATTATTACAAACTCAAGAATTTTATTAATATTTGCGTGATCTTATTTGTTTTTATATAATTCTTCAGTTTGATATTTGGGCAACAAAGCATTGAGTAATTTGTATCAATAATTAATCTATATATATTTATATATTTCGTTTATATACAAGTTGGTCTTCCAAAATATATTAGCTTCATATAGTAATAGCTTTAAACGGGACTTTTAGAAAATAAAGACTTGAGAGAGAAAGAGGAATAGTAGCGCTCATAATTGAGCGGCATTTCCCCTCAATTGTATAGCATATTTAAATAACAGAGACAATAGGGGCCGATATTATCACACCTGCATAAATATTAATATGGCAGATCAATATTTATATTTGGTATATAAGTTAAAAGTGCGTCTTATGACTGCCAGATAGCATTTATCTGTCAGATAAAATTTATTTATCCATCACATTTTTATAGTAGAGGTTCAAGTACCTGATAACTTTTATCTGAAAGTTAAAATGATTGTTGCCATAGTGACGCGTTGTTTTTCTTGAGTTTTCGCCTATAAGAATATGTTTTTAGGTTAATAATCTTGGTTCACGTGTTTAGTAGCACAGGTCAAGGCTTTAACTATAAAAAGTTAGAACATTTAATTCACTTTTATATAAACTGACAAGCTATTTGTAGGGTTATATTTATATGAGAACAAATTATCAAAATATGAGTACAATGAATGAAGATTTGTAAACGTTGTACCCAACTATTGACCCCATTTTGTCAGACATCAAAATTAGTACTTGCAATACAACTTCGGTTCTGCGCCCACGTCACTCCATCTGTTTACTTGCACTCGTTTAGCCGCCATTATTTAACAAATGTTGAGCGATATCGCCACTCGCTAGGTTTTAGCGGTAGCATCAGAACCTATATGCTTGCGCGCACCAGTAAAAACAGTGCCAACCTTGCATTTTATGCATAAAAATATATTTATCCTACATATAGCTATCCAGAAGATAAATTCAGTTCATAATAGGCGTAAAATATTAAAGTGGCTGATAAACATTAACTGGTAACTAACTTTAACCTACCGATAGCAATATTTATGCGATAGTCATAAGACCGCCCCTAGGAGGCTTTGGAGGAATATTAGTTTATGTCTGTCAATTACAATTGTGACATTTTCTTAAGTCGGAGATAATGTTTCTTTATATTACACTTAAATTGTTTAGATTAACTTCTTTTCGTCCAAAATTTGTAATGTAAGGATAACTCATATGGACCTCCTGTGAGCGGTATCACGTGAAAATGTAAGTTAAATCCACTCATGACAGGGATTTAAAATATATTTAATAGGTCATCGAAATTATTTTTATATAAATTTAAATAAATACGATAAACAGTTCTTCAAAAGTAGTTATAGTTTTAGTTGAAATTTTTTATTATCAAACAAGCAACATAACAATAATTTAACCTAAGCGAACGTATTTTCCCCTCCTACACCGACTGATATATCCGAGTTCATAAAGCATATTTTAAACGTTAAATAACTAATTAAAACAATCTTTAATAATAATAAAAAAAAGTGTTTGTGTGCAATGACAAGCCAAATATACGGTACATAGGTGGACGGAAGTGGGTTTGAATGCACCTCGAAGCAGTATTTAAAAAATTTTAATTATCTTTTTAATTAGGACATTTTTAACAAATTTTTGAAGACAATATTGTTAACCTAGTTAGATTTACGGTTCAGAAATAACTGTGATAAAAATATGCCTCATCCTCTTGGGAAAAAAAGTATACTAAATTGACCGTAATTCTAAACCATTTTTGTGGGTGGGCCTTATATAATTCTTATACCATAGTAGGTCACGGGCAACGCCGTGCGGAATTGCTAGTAAAATATATTTTCAAGAGTTTTTTTTAGCGTATACCACCAGGATTTGTCGGCTATATATAGTTTTCTACTACAGTGGTGGGTATGTAACCTTCTTCCGAGTTTGGGACACCATGTAAGTGCGGTTATTTCATCTCAACGAGATGTGATGATAATGATGGTGATTATGTAGGGCCAGTAGAGGTCGTAACTAACTTAAGACCCACTTCGGTGGTCGTGTGGTCTAACGCTACTCTCGCAATAGACTAGACTCCCGATAACGGGGAGATCGAGGTTTAAATCTCGGTTGGGTGTACCGAAGGTGGTTTAATTAAAAGGGGTTTACACTCTCCCTCCTCACAAATGCGGCTACATTTCTTATAGATATAGCCTACCTAATCCATAAAACCACTAGTGTAATTGGTACATAAGAGTATAACCTGAACGGGTTATAAAAAGACAGACCCAACTTAAACCTAATCATCAAAACCATGATAACCAAAGGAACAATTCCCCTTATGGGTAAAATACAGTAGCCCCATGGCTTCTTTGGTGCTGACTGACAGCTAGCAGCTGACTTCTTACAGTCAACATTTAGGTATATACCTAAATTTTGACCGTCAGAAGTGACAGCTGTTAAACACATAGTTTTTGCAAATCATATGGTTCGGCGTAGGGATACATAATTTGGTCTGGTAACCTTTAAAAGCTGTTAAGTCAGCACCAAAGAAGGCATGGGCCTAGTTTTTTTTTTACCTGTGGTACCACATGGAATCTGAACCCAGTACTTATTGATTATTAGCCAGGAATGCCAACCACAAGCTCAAGAAGCCGGTCCATTTATGAGGTGACTCCTTTATAAATCAAGTCATGGACTTTATTTTTACTTTTAGGTTATGGGAAGAGAAAATACAATTTACAAACACGTATAAAAATAAACTTTTTTATTATAAAGTAAAGCTAAATGTTAATATTGTTGGTACTGTATTTTCCTGAGGCTCTTCACATTTCTTTACAATAAAGAAATAGAGATGAATAAGGTAGAATTTATAGGATATTAAATTTTACCCCCATATTTTACATTAAGGAGAAATGATAAATTTAAAAAAATACCCTTAGTGCTCCAGAATGGGATTAAAAATAAAACATTCCCATCATCTTCAAACCAGATTAGATGTGCTTGATGTTTAGTCCACGTGCCCACTAGTGGTTGTAAAGCCAAGTATAGTTATAGAAAAAATTCTATAATCCAATACACCACCAAGTATTTATGTTAAAACATGGTGAAAATACTTTCAAATCGTGCTAGTTTGATAATTAGCTATAAATTATAGATTAAAACGATGCTATCTTATATTGAGTTGTAAATTGATGGATATGTTGATTCATAATACATTTACAATATGGGATTCCGGTCAATAATTTTAAGGTATTCGTGTTAACGTCTTTCTCTTTCAAGAAATACTCCTCACAAACCAGTTCACCTTGAGAGCATACGTCAATGCTATGGTCTGTCAAGGTCAAATCATATAATTATTATTAGCACCGCGTCTTACTACCCGTTCGGGCTATACGCACTTACGCTCATGTGTAATGGTAGGGTGATTGTCAGAGGAAATGGAGGACCTACAGTTTAACGTGGAATCCGAACCACGGTGGAGGCCTGGAATTCCCCACATTCACAAGATGTCTTGTCAGAGGTGAAAGAAGGGTTTGGTAATCAGATAAATCTGTGCCGGGACCGAGGATTGAACCCCGGCCACCAGCACAGAAGTCTGACACCTTACCCCTAGACCGCCAGATCACCCTCAAACCATATGAAATCCCATCAAATTTATATGTTTCTATCTTTGTGGATAGTGATTATGATCAAAGAAACACAACAAATAAAGGGTACCTTACCTTAATCAATATCAAATCGCTCAAATTTAACTTTAATCTTTCATTAATTAATAGAAGTTAAGGTAAAAAGTGATATTTCATAAACCTAAGTATATTCCTATAAATTTAGCTAAAAATGATAGCTTGGATGCTGGAGCAGGGATCCTTGTTGACCTTGTTGAGGTAAGCTCGCACGTAAAAGTGGTTGTGTGCCATTTGTTTTAAAGTAAAATCGCTAATTCCCTTAGATCCCACGTATGCCAGGTAAAATATTTGTTCGAAACATTTTGAGGTATACAAGTTCCGTTACTGTTTCTTCAAAAAATAATGGCCCAATTAAACCCTTGTATGACAATCCACACCAGATATTGAGTCCCGGTAAATTTATCGCTTTGTTTACATGAATATGTGGATTTTCTGGAGCCTAGTAAACACAATAATGGTGATTCACTATAACATTCAGATTAAATTATAATTAGTCAGACAAAACAATTTTTCTCACAAACTTTTCATCCTCAATTACCTTGTTATTATATCTCCGTTCGGCTGTTGCCCGACTCAGAATATCCACCTTGACAGTTATGCCAAGCTAGGTCATCTGCGACACGGCTGATTTTCTGTTTGAGTACCGAGTCATAGTCATGACTCTTAACCTCGTGAATAAACTTGTTATGATATCCATGAAACCATTTAAATTATTGCATTCAATCAGTGTCATTCTCATTCATGACATCTAACAATCTTGAATTGTAGACTTTAAATTTTCCACTCTTAAGAATCACACACACTCCTGTCACACGTGCACACTATTTTGATTAATTTAATGGTTTAGATATAAACTGTTACAACACCCTAACCGAGGAGGAGGGACTTGTTGATCCTTGAGACCTCCTAGATCTTTGTTTGAACACAACGTGCACGGTGCCATTGCATGTTCTTAAAAAAATATCGGTTCCTTTAAGTATATTACATTTTGTATGTGGCACTTATTGTGATGGGCTTAACTTAACGCCTTAAACCCATCACAATGATGGATTGTACATTTACTCAATGTTCCTATATAACTTCTCAATAAACTATAAGAAAAACCACCACTATTAGCTTCTACCTAAAGTCTGTTCAGCGTAGAAATTGTTTTATGAAAGGCCTTTATGCTTATTAGAACTATATTATATAGCAGGATATTGGTAGGAAAAAAGACCTTCTAAACAGTAATTCCTACCATGAATGTAGTATACCCATGATCGCACCTTATGTGGATTATATTTTGTTATAATTATATTCATAAAACATTATTATTTTTACTAAATCCCATTATTATTATTATTAGCACTGCGTCTTACTACCCGTTCGGGTTATACGCAATTACGCTAATGTGGAATGCTAGGGTGAATGTGAGATGAAATGGAGGACCTACAGTTTAACGTGGGATCCGAACCACGGTGGAGGTCTGGCATTCCAAAATCACTTATTGTTTGAGTTGATTGAATGTATTTCTACTGAGTTGAGGGTCCTCGGTTTGATTCCCGGCATGGGCGAAACATTTATCATTGGTGAATATATGGGTTTACCCTTTCACAGTGATAAATCAACAGCCGGGAACTGGATGTTGTGCGTGTCCTAGTCTTAAGTTGTATTATATGGCATATGAAGTTACGACAGGCCTAGCAAGCCGGTAGTGGAAAATATATGTCTTGAATAAAAAACTGACCTGGACTATAGGCTGGAAACGGAAATGGATGTAAAATGTAGAAACTTTTTGTTTGACCAAAATAATCAATGCATTTGTTTGATCGAATGTTGTCACCCCTATCGTCTCATCAAATGGACGCAGCAACAAATTATCTGTTCTGTTTTATTCATAATAGTAATCTTAGGGATTAGTTATAAACTTATAATGTATATTTAAACTTTAGTTTAGATGAAATAATTTAAATTGATTTTCTCTAAGTGTATCTCTCTGCTACCTTGCTCAATACGAGTGTTCCTTTATAACATTGTGTTCATGTTGAACTGTGTAACATCTGGGGGTGTTATGGTAGAGTGAGGTTGTCATTGGGAACACTTATTGCGGTCATCCGTGATCTATATTTGGACTGAGGGTGATCGTATGTGTCAACTACCCTACTCGTGGATCGTGTCAACGACGCCCCTAGTGAACGGTATGTGTAATTATGACACGAGTTTTAACACATCTACTTTATATCGTAGTACTACACATGTGGGTCTATAAGCTATTAAGTGTTTTCAATATATATAATATATTATATACTTAAATAAGTATCAATATTTCCTTTATATTTTCTATATACAAACATTTATTAACAAGATTGGTCAGTTATATGTGTATGTGTAATTTAAAATTACGCTATTGGCTAGTGAGGCTTGTTTTTTTTAACCGATTTTTCTAGAGAAAACAACGTATTCTACCAGACATGTGTATTAAGCCCATTTTGGAGTCATTACAAAAAAAACCACTCTAATATAACATTAAAAACGACACCAAGGGGTTACCTTCTTCCTAGTTATTTATTTTGGTACTATTATAAATTCCCCATATTATCTTATATTTTATATTTTGTACTACAATATGCACTTATGATTGATTTAAATACTCTATTACCTTCTAAATTGAAATTATTAAATTGAAAAACTTAGGATTAATATAATTTTCCCCTACTTACCAATTTGCGCATTGAATGATTTTATTCAATTTTTCAACACTTGAACAATTCTTCCCTCCTATTAAAGGATTATATTTTACTTCATATACAGTAGTTTTTTTCCCTAATGTTCATAGTGATTTTTTTATACACATAGGGGCCTATATATGTAGATGAATATACTTATATAGCTTTTATAATATATTACCTACCTAAAATACAACATACATATACCCAATCTAAATATTTTGATTAATACATTTATAAACATATAATAATATATGTAATACTTATATATGTATACATACATATTCTACCCAATTAATAAATTTAATAACTTTATGTGATTTAGTTTTAAAAATGAATGAAATGGCCCTATACCATTGTTATTAAAACCACATTATTATTAATATAAATACCATCTGAAATCTAATGAAAAGTGTAAGAGAGATCGAGAAAAAGTATCTCCATCAAAAAAAAAGTTTCGAATGAATGTAAGTGAAACTACCCAGCGTGCAGTGGGAAATGCCCACGNACTGATTCTGCTAGAGAAAACAACGTACTCTACCAGACATGTGTATTAAGCCCCTTTTGGAGTCATTATAAGAAAAAACCCACTCCTTTAACATTAAAAACGACACCAAGGGGTTCCATTCTTCATAGTTATTTATTTTGGTACTATTATAAATTCCCCATATTATCTTGTAATTTATATTTTGTACTACAATATGCACTTATGATTGATTTAAAAACTCTCTTACCTTTTAAATTGAAATTATTAAATTGAAAAACTTAGGATTAATCTAATTTTCCCCTACTTACTAATTTGTGCATTGAATGATTTTATGCAGTTTTTCAACCCTTGAACAATTCTTCCCTCCTTTGAAGGATTATATTTTACTTCATATACAGTAGTTTTTTTCCCTAATGTTCATAGTGAATTTTTTTATACATATAGGGGGCCTATATATGTAGATGAATATACTTATATAGCTTTTATAATATATTACGTACCTAAAATACAACATACATATACCTAATCTAAATATTTTGATTAATACATTTATAAACATATAATAATATATGTAATACTTATATATGTATATATACATATGCTACTCAGTTAATAAATTTAATAACTTTATGTGATTTAGTTTTAAAAATGAATGAAATGGCCTTATACCATTGTTATTAAAACCAAATTATTATTAATATAAATACCATCTGAAATCTAATGAAAAGTGTAAGAGAGATCGAAAAAAGTATCTCCATCAAAAAAAAGAAGAGTCGAATGAATGTAAGTGAAACTACCCAGCGTGCAGTGGGAAATGCCCACGAATACACTCCAGTATTTACTCTGTGATGAGACAATATAATATATTATATACTTAAATAAGTATCAATATTTCCTTTATATTTTCTATATACAAACATTTATTAACAAGATTGGTCAGTTATATGTGTATGTGTAATTTAAAATTACGCTATTGGCTAGTGAGGCTTGTTTTTTTTAACCGATTTTTCTAGAGAAAACAACGTATTCTACCAGACATGTGTATTAAGCCCATTTTGGAGTCATTACAAAAAAAACCACTCTAATATAACATTAAAAACGACACCAAGGGGTTACCTTCTTCCTAGTTATTTATTTTGGTACTATTATAAATTCCCCATATTATCTTATATTTTATATTTTGTACTACAATATGCACTTATGATTGATTTAAATACTCTATTACCTTCTAAATTGAAATTATTAAATTGAAAAACTTAGGATTAATATAATTTTCCCCTACTTACCAATTTGCGCATTGAATGATTTTATTCAATTTTTCAACACTTGAACAATTCTTCCCTCCTATTAAAGGATTATATTTTACTTCATATACAGTAGTTTTTTTCCCTAATGTTCATAGTGATTTTTTTATACACATAGGGGCCTATATATGTAGATGAATATACTTATATAGCTTTTATAATATATTACCTACCTAAAATACAACATACATATACCCAATCTAAATATTTTGATTAATACATTTATAAACATATAATAATATATGTAATACTTATATATGTATACATACATATTCTACCCAATTAATAAATTTAATAACTTTATGTGATTTAGTTTTAAAAATGAATGAAATGGCCCTATACCATTGTTATTAAAACCACATTATTATTAATATAAATACCATCTGAAATCTAATGAAAAGTGTAAGAGAGATCGAGAAAAAGTATCTCCATCAAAAAAAAAGTTTCGAATGAATGTAAGTGAAACTACCCAGCGTGCAGTGGGAAATGCCCACGAATACACTCCAGTATTTACTCTGTGATGAGACAGAGAACATCTTATCACAAATACCTGCCCCGTAATTGGAATTCTTGGCGTAACTCTTGAGGGAGACTTTTGGGATCGTCACATCACTACACTCCTGTGTCTTGTGCTGCTTTTGGTAAGTTTTTCTTAAAGTGGATCAATGGCTCAAAAATTGTACAATAAATTGGATAAACTCTTGTGTTCACTTTTTACATGTTTTTCTTGGAGAGTTTTTGATTTTTATGTAAAGGATACTCTATTATTGAGAAGGACATTATCTCCTTAAAAAGAAGCTAAATATCTATTAAAGTGGCCATGAATAAAAGTGACACCTTCTCGTAATACAAAGTAGTAAACAAAAATCTCAATCAAATTTTAATGCGTTGGAATAAATTATTTGTTCGACACCTTAGCTAGTCCGGTAGATTGTCTGTCTTCTGAGATAATGGTCTAGGGTTCGATTACTGGCATGGATGAAAATTTTATCATTGGTGAAATGTGGGTTTAGCCTTTCACAGTGATGAATAAACGGCTGGGGATTGGATGTTGTGCCGGTTCTAGTCTTAAGTTATATTATAATGCATATGAAGCTCCGACAGGCCTAGCAAGCCAGTATTGTAAAATATATGACGAATAGAAAACCGACCTGGGCCACAGGTTGTAATGGAAGTAAAAAAAAAGTACTTATTTAATTTACTTGAAAGTCTATTATTTTTGTATGTATGCTAAATCAAACATATTTTGTTTAAAATATAGGTGTGTAGTTGTGGATATTGTCAACTTGTTGAAGAAGTGTGAATAATACATACAAATCTCAATCAAATTTTAATGTGTTGGAATACATTATTTATTCGACACCTTAGCTAGTCCGGTAGATTGTCTGTCTTCTGAGATAATGGTCTAGGGTTCGATAACTGGCATGGATGAAAATTTTATCATTGGTGAAATGTGGGTTTAACCTTTCAAAGTGATGAATGAACGGCTGGGGACTGGAGGTTGTGTTCTAGCCTTAAGTTATATTATAATGCATATGAAGCTGTGACAGGCCTAGCAAGCTGGTAGTGTAAAATATATGTCTTGAATAAAAAACCGACCCGGGCCACAGGTTGCAATGGAAGGAAAAAAAATTACTTATTTAATTTACTTGAAAGGCTATTATTTTTGTATGTATACTAAATCAAACATATTTTGTTTAAAATATAGGTGTGTAGTTGTGGATATTGTCAACTTGTTGAAGAAGTGTGAATAATACATAGAAATTATATTAATTTATGTTACTCTTCATTGACCGGCAACAAAAGATTGATTCAAACGATTAAAATTCGCTTTGAAATAAAAATCTCAAACTCTTG
The DNA here is from genome assembly GCA_902141385.1 of Timema californicum. Taxonomy (NCBI): domain Eukaryota; kingdom Metazoa; phylum Arthropoda; class Insecta; order Phasmatodea; family Timematidae; genus Timema; species Timema californicum. The sequence continues at coordinate 222,416 of CABFOW010000289.1, forward strand.
GTAATCAAACTACTTTTTTAATCTAGTAATAACCTCAGGGATGATATAAAGCTATAAGTATTTAACTTGACATTAATTCATTAATAACAATGATTGAAATCTTATACCTATAAAAAGAATAATACATTTTGTTTCATTTCATTAAAACAAAACACAAACTGCAAAGGGGTGTTTGTGAAAAACAGGTATCTGAAAATGTGCTAGTATTTAACTAGGAAAATAAATGGTACGACACAATCGTACACATTTTTAGCATAGATCTAGGGTACTATAATTTGAATTTTTCTTTTTCAAAAATAGGTTTTCAGTTTTCTTTAAATAAGTTTTTCTAAGAAAATTAAACATTTTATATCGTTGACCTCAATAAAGTTTAAAAGGATTTAAAAAAGCTATTCATTTTCAGAATTAGTTGTTTGTACATCACTCCCAATTTTTTAATGTTTACAGTTTTTTTAAATATTTCCTCGTTGTATATGGGCATTTACCTACAGTTCTTTATTGATTGTATTTTCTCCCCTGTTTTGGGATGGTTAAATTATCATTAACAGCACAGATGACACTGTAATGAATGTTACCTATGCTGGACCAAATTATCAAACCTATGATTTATTTGTTTGATACTTGCTACATATTCATGCGTATGCTCGGTATTTTGACAGTTGTAGTAGTACTTTATTGGTAATTAGTGTGGTTTGAGTTCACACCAACTTCTACATGGTTTATAAATAACCCATTCCCCCTTAAACATGTACTACAATTCTCTCTTTTTCTAAAAAAAACTCGTGCATAAATCATTTGTGAATAGTTTATTAAATTTTGATTTGAAGCTACGCTTTTGTGAATCTTTTGGTGATTGGGTTGTTTCATTTTGTGGAGATATTTGCTTTAACAATATATACATCTAATTTATAGATTTTTATAGAAAAAAGTCACATACATTTCAATTATTTTTATTGAAAAAAAACAGGTTATATAAAACTAGTAATCTTTTCTAAACATAAAGTTTTTTGTTATTTAAAAAGTAAGAGCTATATAAATCATATTTCAAATTAAAAATATTTATAGATTAATAAAGAGACGTTATGATTTTGGTGTAGTATGTTTATTACGGGTGGTTTAAATACATAAACATATTATGTTGCTGATTTGAAATAGCAAGGACTTGGATGTAGATTGGTATTGAGGTTTCTAGCACTGTATTATTTTAAGATTACATTTTAATGACTTCTACAGTGTTAACTCGAAAGCAATTAGTTTAAATTTGGATATAATTGTCCATAAATCATTAAACTGAAATAATTAAGTCTTTTTTTTGGACCCTGACCGATATTTTTCTCAAAATGATTAAACTATCTTGGAATAATAAATGTGTATCCGTTTATCAGTTGGAGAGACTGAAATATGTGTGGTATATCACCAAATACCTGTATCATTGAGGCCGTGGACCAATGTCGTAGACAAAGTATATACCAGAAAAGCAGTCTTAAGGGAGATTCGTTGCACCCTTTGAGCTAGGTTGAGTCCTTGGACACCGGGGAGTCCTTGTTGCAGTTATCAGTTGTAACAACACTTCCAAGGGAGACCACTCACATTCAAATAGTCCCTTGTAAAGAGGTGGTGATCTGAACACAACAATTCAGATACCAGCAATAGCCCCCCCCTCCAATCATTCCAACACCCCCTTTCAATGAACAAACCTTTTTAGACAAGTTAAAGGTTGACGGTATTTGAAGATTTTCCCCCCAGCTAAACATTTTGCAAATATTAGCTCGAAAAAAAAAGGGTGTATTCTAAGTTTTCTTTGTAATGTTCAGTCTGAGTAGGTTCGTTTGGAGGGTTAGTTTTTTAAAGGGGTAGGGCTGCTACCTGAACCTAGCTTTTTAATATACAGTTTATTGACAATATAAGGCAATTTTGGTCTGTCCTCTAGTAAAGCCATCCTTAAAGTGAACAGATTTTTTAAAAAAATGCTTACTTGATAGTGATGTTACAAGGGACTGCGCGCAGTGATCTCCATGTTGAAGGCTTAAGGCGATTGGCAATTTTCATTTGGCGCGGAAATGCAAAGCCATGGGAACAAACGGTTAACTTCAAGAATTTTTGTTGCTTTGCAATTTTCTTTTTGTAAACGGTTTGTTCAAGAATAGAAGCATGTTGATTATGTTATACTTTTTATATAAAACACCTCCTCTATAATTTTAACAGTGATTAAATACCGATAGAATTGAAATTTTTCAATAGAAAACTGTTGGATTCATAACAAAAAATAAGAAAATGTAACAATTAAAAAACGTTTATATATTACCTTAGTAGAAAACGGTTTGTTCAAGAATAGAAGCATGTTGATTAAGTTATACTTTTTATATACACACCTCCTCTATAATTTTAACAGTGATTAAATATCGATAGAATTTACATTTTTCAATAGAAAACTGTTGGATTCATAGCAAAAAATAAGAAAATGTAACAATTAATAAACGTTTATATATTACCTTAGTAGGGGTGTTGAAAATATCAACATAACAATTTCACTTGTTCCCGAGAAAAGTGATAGTTCCAAACGTATGATTTTTCCACAAGACCTGTCCGGTAGCTAGACCCATATACGGTTCTGTGATCCATCTGTTCTTGTTGGCGCGGAAGGATACTTTGATCTGCTGTAAAGCCACGCCACGTCTTTCACCCTCCCATCCAACCATCCCACAAAATAGGTTTTAGACTCAAACTCGACAGGGCCAAGGGCCTTAAGCTTTCTCATTGATCGTAGCCATTGTAAACTGGAGGTCGTGGGTCTGGTGTATGTTTGTCTCTGACCTGGATACATCTTTTTTATACGACCGCGTTTTACTGCTTGTTCAAGTAATACGAAGAGCCGGGTGTGGTGAGGGTGTTTTTTCTTAGATGTTTTTCCAATATTCTTTATGAACATTCGAGCTAAATTTAAATAGCCAAGATGGTTAGTAGGATTTGTTAAAAATAGATAGTTAAGATTCCCAATATTGATGAGCATAAACATTGTCATTATAACCATGACTTACTGTGTCATTATATTGATTTAAGGAAAAGCACTTCTAGCTCTTTGAGGATCGTATTGTTATGTGTGTATGTGGTTGTGTGTGTGTGAGATGTGTGTGATGTGTGAAAGTAGGTGAAGGAAAGAGGGTTAAATACACATTATCGGGAACGGGCACAAAATAGTTTTTACTGTGAACAGAAGAACACACTTCACATTTAAAATTGCGGTTTTGGGAAGTTGCATTGCTCATTTCACACGTCTTCCCAGTGACAGAAATGTAAAGTGTGAACTGTGTTTGCCCTATAAATATAAAAGCCAATTTGTGCTTGTTCGTTTTTATGTGTTTACATCCCTCTTTTCTCTAACTTCTTACTATATTAATAAATAATTGTTCCTGGTTAAGAACTAAGAACCAAGATTTATTTAATGGAATGAAACCCCGTCTGAAACATAATTATATAATATTCATATCCGTGAACGAGGCTCAATATAGTCTTAATACAAATCTGAATAATATTAAAGATTTTTTAGCTAGATAAACGGTAGCCTACATTAGCGCAAGAAACTCATATTTGTCAAAATTTACAATATATCTCAAAATAGATTAGCCTATGGATTGGAAAAATTTAGTCACATTAGATTAGGTCATATTTAAAAGTTTCATATAAGGTTCTTTTGAGGACGATAGTTTAAAGATTACAGCGAACATATCATGTGATATAGTTATTGATTTTAAACATTTATGAACATTTTTAACTAGAAATAATGATATTAGATTGGGAAATTATTTTTTTTTATCGAGAAGTGCCTACAATTATTTACTTGCGCTTGTGTGGGGGAGGTTTGTAAAGCATTCAACTCTAATTTGAGTGCAGGCCCTTACCATTACTGGGAAAAGAGGTTAGATGAGCCTCACATATATTCCATAGCGGATCTCTATCTTTTGAAATTCTATGGTAGATTTGGCAAAACGATTCACTGATGTTAATAAACATAAATGTAATTTCCATATTAAATTAAAGGCCTCTTTTACATGTGGTTTTCTAAGAAAAATCCCTACCAAATTCAGAAACTCTCTTGAGTTTGTTAAGATTGGTACGATTGGTAGGATTTTTAAATAGGAAACAACATTAAGATATAATAACTTGAAATTTATTATATTTAATTTAGAAAAAAAAAATACTAAACGTTATATGATGTTATAGCATTGTAATATTGCCCCCGAAATTATTTGAAGTTGTATTACTAATATAAAAGCTTGAGAATATGATTTGAAACAAATTATTATTTAAACAAATTTTAACTGAAAATGCAAAGTTTGATAAAATTTATTAACAACCTTTATATATTCAAAATTAAATATTAAACGTTATATGATGTTATAGCATTGTAATATTGCCCCCGAAGTTATTTGAAGTTGTATTACTAATATAAAAGCTTGAGAATATGATTTGAAACAAATTATTATTTAAATAAATTTTAACTGAAAATGCAAAGTTTGATAATATTTATTAACAACCTTTATATATTCCATGTTATTATCTTAAATTTTATTTGTTATATTTAAAGTTGAATATTAACAGGATCTCTACGTCTTTAATTAATTTGAAGATATAGTATTGGTTTCTTGAAATTAATTTTGTAAAATATAGATAACATGGTCATAAAACTAGTTAATATATGTTCAAAGCTTTAATTCAGCGTACAACAATGTTATACTCAATAACATTTTACTTGAATAGATATATGTGGACATGCTTGGATCACAATCTTAAACACAATGGATATTTTACTATTTAAATTTACCACATTTGATTATATAAGTTACAGGCAGAGCAAAATATACGGTTTTAATTAAAGAATAAATACCATTTGCATTTCATATCAGGAAAGTTGACTATTTAAAGTTTATTAAGTCATATTATACACCTTACAGCACGTAATAATTGAAATATAATCCATAAAATAAACACAAATAATAAACATGTTAAATAATTTAATTTTAAATTAGATAATTAAATTAATCGAGCAATTGAAAACAGTAACTATTGTGAAAGAAACTCGCTTAATATGTTTCTTTTGTGCATTAGCTATTGAGAAACGCGAAGCTAAGCAAACAGAGATCAAAATGTTGAAATTAATAATTGCTCTTACTATTATTGTGAAAGTAAGATAAATTTAATTTCACCTATCACTTTACACGAGTTAATATTTTTTACATTTTATTTAGTAAACTCAATATATGTTTTCTTGAATTATATATTTCTTTATTTTACTTTGTTATTTAGAAAATTCTATAATTTCGACTCTATAATTTCAAATAGTGCAATATTTTAAAACAAATTTTATAACTATTAATATAGACCACAATAAAATGTATTATAATATTAGTAGAAATTTTAGAAATTATATATTACACATAGTGTAAAGAAAATGCATATTGATGTTATAGTTAATAAAATTACTATTTTTTTTACCTTCTTTCAGTGTTGCAATGGTGCATCCTATAGAGCAGGTAAGTTTACTAAAATAAATTTTGGATAATTTAAAAAGCATAAATTTTGTATATCTAAAACATGTTTAAAATTTAATTATTTAATATACAAGCGTAAATAATTAGTACTTATAGATCATTTTTATCACAAAATTCTGATTTACCTTTCTAGGGACCATGTCATATTCTAATTTGAAGGTAAATTTTAGTACAATTTAATCTTCGTATTTTAAAATAATTGTGTCTGGCCTAATAATATAGTCCTTAGATCCTTTTAGATTATTTTTTTCAAATATATGTTAGGCTAGTTTAAATTATTTATTTAATAACTTAATCACTCTTTGGTACTAGGAATTTGAAAACTCATTGCCCCACTTACTAAATTACTCCACCTATCCATATCTTGAGTTAGTTCTATCCAGTCCACCTCACAACACCCTATTTTTTCAGGTTCATTCTAATCTTATCCTCCCAACTACATCTAGATCTTCCCAATGGTCTCTTATCATTAGGTTCGTCAGTCAATATATTATATTCTGAGTCTAGCATTCCTTAACAGCTAGTGAGATGTCAATAAGTTACTGACCGAGTAATAGCATGAATTTCCCGACCGTATTCATTTTCTAATTTCCAATCTATTATCGTTATTGCTAAACTCATTAAACCTGTCGAATAATAGTTTGTTCTTTGTTATCTTTAAATAATTATCGTCCCCAATCTGTGTGAACACATACTTAGTTTTTTAAGGGTTCACTTCTAAACCCATTTACTTAGTAGTAGATAGTAACATTTCGGAATCTTTTGAAACAGCTTCTTTGCTAATGCTCAATAAACCTAAATCATCTGCGTATCCTAATAACCTCACTGTACCGTTTAGTGTCAACACTGCTCTAATCACTTGGCTAACCCTAAAAGAATACTCTAAGGTTAGACAACATATTATTGGGGAAAATACATCTCCTTGGTAGATATATATTTATTAAATCCATATCCCAATTTATGTGTACTAGACTTAAAAACAAACATGAATACAAATTGCTTTGCTTAATTCCTGGATAAATTGTAAATTTTGCTATGGACTCAAGAAACTATCCCAATAAGAAATATCTTTAACTTTTGTAATTTACTTTCATAAAGTAATTCAAATAAAGTGAATTGGTTTGATACTCGATAACGGATGGGGTTTTGTACAACTTTGTACCTACTAATTAGCATAATATAATGGATAATATGTGCGTTACTTGTTTAAACATATCTAAGAATAAAGCTACCCATTAATAACGCTTAAGGGAACCATTTTGTTTTAGAATGTATCTAATAAGCTGTGGATATAGTGTATTTTGAAATTATCTCATTTTCCCCGGTATTTTTAAACAGAAAAAGTATTTTTACAAGTATTTTTATATTAATAAGGGTACAGATTAAAATATCACGGTATTCTCATAGTTTTATATTCAATACCTCTTATATAGCTTGTGTGAAAATATTTTTTTAAATGCCTTAGTAAATAGATCACTATGCTAGATACATTCTTATATTGTTCCTTGATACATTGCTATATACAAAGAGTAGCATTTTTTTAAATATTATTTAAATAATCTCGCATATATTTGAAAATTGCAGGGACATTATAAAATCCCCGATATTTCATTGAGTTTTCCATGTTACATAATTTCCTTAGCTTTTACAAAATTTCCTCTCTCTTATAAGTGCGTATCAACCTAGTGTGTTTATATTTTTTTAAGCTAGAATTTTTTTTTAATAGTGAGATATCAATTGACTAGACTGTTTGACTATTTTTGAACAAACATTACTCTAGATAAACCACATTTTAATTGCTATTTTTTAATGATTAATGACATGAAAAACAAGAGTTTTAGGCCTTATAGAGTGTACAATGGCTGGTAATGAGCTTTGCACATTGTGGTTTTGTATCCTCTAATAAATGATTGCAGTGCATTTAATTAAAACTACCCACTCCAGTGGCCGTATTGTTTAAGGTGTCACTCTCAAAATAGATTAGACTTATGATGACGGGGAGATCGGAGCTTGAATCCTTGTTGTGTGAACCAAGTGTGGTTTTTTATGAAATGGTTTTCCACTCTATCTTTCCACCTAGATGCGGGTACACTTCATCTGAACTCAAACTTCTTTGTCCCTAACATATTAACGTAATTAATGCATATGCGTATAGCCTGAATGAATGGCAAGACGTGAAGCAAAATATAAATTAAAATTAAAATCTAAGATAACCACATCACCCTACACTCCCCCTGAAAAAAATTATCATAAAACCTTTACACTCCCCCTGATAAAATATTCACACCTCTCTACACTCCTTCTAATAAAATAATCACACCTCTATACACTCCTTCTAATAAAATAATCACACCTCTATACACTCCTTCTGATAAAATAGCAACATCTCTCTACACTCCCTTTGATAATAAGTAAACCCCTAGTACTAATGGTTGAGATTAAAATGTTACTTATACATTTTTCACTAACATTTTGATGTACTACATGTTTCATTTACTGAATGGTATTAGGTGTCACTATCGAGTTATATTGTCCTTCTGACGACGGGGAGAGCAAGGTTCTAATCCCGGTCGGCTCTTCTGCGGGGTTTTTCCAAAATGGTGTGCCACTCTCCTGCGGGTAGATTAGCTCTGAAATGATTCCTATGTCATTCATACCCCATTAGAGTAATTACCACTGACCGAATAGCTAGTAATATGCAACTATAAAGAAGATATGATTTTTTTAGACACTTTAACTGTCCATGTTTCCATATTTTTCAAATGTTCGTGTATTCTCCTGCGTGCAGACCCAGCTCACCACAACATCCGACGTTCGTCTCACAACGGTCCAGTATCCCGATACTATTTTGGTCCGGGGCCCGAGATCTCTCAAAGGTATGGAACACAATAGAACAGAAAACTTACGTTGGCTTATTACATGTCTGCATTGGAGGAAACAGTCTTAACCACATTCATTAGTTAAACTGCCCAATTATGTTTGTTACATTTTAGGGGTGCGTGGAGTACGCCTTTAAATTCAAAGAAAATTCAAAATGAAACTTGAAACATGCTAAGATAAGTCGAGCCAAACGTTAAATAGAATATTTATGTTGTCTGCTCATGTATAGTATTATATAACCTTTAGAACATCTTGCCAAAAATCAAGGTTTATGCTGACATATATGAATTTATCTATGCTTAGGCTATAGGTGTAATTTAATAAATTGGTGTAAAAAAAGTAATTACTATCGGTTATAGAATTATATGTTAAAATATCTTCTATTTAGTGAACTATTTAAAATTTGTATATGACAAATTAAAGTTTTATTCTTATTTATACATTTTTTGAAGATGTGAAGGTTTTTGTGGGTGTCTAAACCAAAGAGAAAGACTTCGAGATTTCGATACTTCGCACACTCCAATTATTTTTACTTACCTACTATTGGCATTATAGGAACTTAAAAGATCATTAATGCACTTACAAAAGTTCGCCACCTATCCCTATCTTGAGCTAGTTCTCTCCATCCAGTCCACCTCACTACACCTAATATCTTTCAGGTATATTCTAATGTTATCCTCCCATCTGCGTCTAGGTATTCTCACTAGGTTTGCCAGTCAATACACTGAAAACGGTTCTAGATTCTCCAATTCACTCTGCATGTCCTGCCCACCGTAATATATAAGACTTGATTACCCTAACAATGTCTTGTGATGAGTACAGGGTATGTAATGCATCATTATGTAACCTCCACTATCAACATTTTCATCCCTTTTGAGACGAAATATTTTCCTAATTACTTTGTTTTCAAACACCCAAAATCTATAATCATCATGTGTTAACCATCTATACGAACAACAATTGACTGTTGAATTTATCCTCACTCCGTTAGTAATGTATATATATACATATATAAATATATACGTATATAAATATATATATATAAATATATACGTATATAAATATAAATATATATATATATATATATATATGCATTTATATTGGTACGGTGCCTTAATACCCTTCTAAGGGATTCATATTTTAAGACATTAAACATGTAGGGACTAGGAAGAAAAAATTTAAAAGAAATACACCCAAAAATTCTTCATAGGGAAGTGGGTATCCTTTTGATATTAAACACCCTCTGTACATCCCGCTCGAATTCAAGCCTTTACCTCTGTACCACTGTTAGACCAGACAAGACATTCTTGACACCTTTGTTAGGTTTCTACTGTATTAATAACTCCTTGAACTTTTAACCAGAACTCAAGGGATTATTCCTGTTATTCCAGACTACTGCGATATAAGTTAATCATTACTACCTCCTTGCAAAACCTAATGATTACTTATCCTATTAAATTTATATAGAATATCTAAGAGATAAGTACAGCAAAGGATAGGTATGTATTATTTCTTCTCTAAGCCTATGATATTTAAACGCCGATCGTAATATATGATATTTCACACACTTTCGACCCCTGAGTGCTTTTCATACATGATTTACGTCCATTAGTTTGAATATCAGGAACAAAAGTCAGTGAAACACTCTGTATAATATAAATTATACTGATTTAATACGAGATTGGGATTAAAATTATATTTAATAGCTTTAATAGCTAATAGACTCATTTAAAACCTAAGTTGGGATGGAATATAATATTCGTTGATCTGTATTATCTATAATAACTAATATATCAACTTAATGGAAATTGAGATAATTATCTATGCATTTACTACAAATATATTATATTGAATATTAATTTAAAATCCTCCCAGTCAAACCAGTAAAGTCCCTTTATAAAGTAATTTAGGCAGGAATAAAAGTAATAGTACCCAAATACGTATATTAAATAACGTAATAACATTAACTGTTTGTTTTCAAAACGCCAGGTATGACTTCTCAGCCGTGGAAAGGCAACTTCCGGAAGAGAAACTCACAGAGATCATCACAGACCTGAAACCTCTTGACACTCACGACGAAAACGGGGATGAAAACGAAGGCGATAGGCCGGCGACGAGAAATTACGATGAACAAAAACCTCAGAGTTTAATTGGAAACGTCTTTGATTTTCTTAAGGAGAAGGCCGAATATATTGTGGAGATACTCACGAAAGCCTTTCAGAAGATTTCAGCGTTGATACTACCTCCGACGCAGTAACATATCAGAGAGACTTTTGCATACATTTAAGAAGGGGTAGTTCACTCATAGTAGCTGTTGATTTACCTATACGCGAGGCCATCAATTGACTAAACTGATTAGAGGAAAGAAGACACACGTTAACAATGACAGAATGTCTAGTATGGCCACCGATGGTGGAAAAACACTACATATAATTTAACTGTTTCTATATTTTATATTTAAAGAAAACCACATTAGAGTATCCCAATTGATTTTGTCTAAGTTTTGAACCAATTGAAAACTAACTATATCTATATTAATCGCCAATTATTAAAAATAATATATAATGTTCGATATTTTGACTAGTTGATAAAAAAATAAACCATTTATTTGGCCACTTAATTAAAACAAGTACATCACTAAACTTAAAATCCTCTATAGTTTTTAATCCAAACAGCTGACAACTATAATTAAATTTTGGGCTCACGCGATGAATACAGAAATCATTATTCTCCTTACTTTGTTAATAAAGGTTTAAAACAATGTATTTGCTCTTTAAGGATAGCGATTAGTTTTATCAGATTTAGTTAAGGGGGTAACACAAACATACATTTATTAAAACAAAGCTTCCGTTGAATATATACAACTGAAAATACATTTTAGCTTTAAGATGTCTTCATTTTACAGCTTCACATGAAGTCCGCTACTAATTGCGTACAACGTAGGCCAGTAGCAGGATCTGATGAAAAAAAACCCCCAACTTTTTCTTACGCCTAAGGTTTTACTTATGTAAAGGAGGTATAGATAATGTTAAAGGAATATTTAGTAATCCATACAATTATTGAATATCTTTCGTGAGAATCGCGGCATTTGATCAGACATTTCTGAATACAGAGAAAATGTTTTTTATTATTATTATTATTATTATTATTATTATTAGCACCGCGTCTTACTACCCGTTCGGGTTATACGCACTTACGCTAATGTGCAATGATAGGGTGATTGTGAGATGAAATGAAGGACCTACAGTTTAACGTGGAATCCGAACCACGGTGGAGACCTGGCATTCCTCACATTCACAAGATATCTTTTCAGAGGTGAAGGAAGGGTTTGGCAATCAGATAAATCTTTGCCGGGACCGAGGATTGAACCTTGGCCGCCAACATAGAAGTCTGACACCTTACCCCTAGACCACCAGGTCTCCCAAAATGTGTTTATCAAACTACGCAATAACCACGACATAGATTCAAAAATTGTTGAAATAAAGATGTGTAGAAATTTACACTAGATATTTTATGATTGATTGAGAGTTTATATTCTGAAGGTTAGCTAATTGTGCTTCTTTACTTATCTAGAGCAGCAAAAGTCCTCTGCTCTTCGTATGGCTGTTGTCACTCATACGCTCCATCTGAGATAAACCCCATGCACCTGGGAAGAAGGAATGTACTTACTGGAAAAATCCTTGACCTTGATTCCGCATTGAATTTCTATGAGTTAGTGAGAAAGTACCCAGAAATTGATATGAGACCCATGGTTTTACTTATCTTCCAAAGGAAGCTATGTTACGGCATTTTATCGCTCGGTAAAAATAAGTCATCCTCGGCTGGTTTTGTACCTGTAAACTCTACATCAAGTCCACTGAGTAGTATTTGATATTTTTTCGCAAAAAAAAGTTTTTAATTATAAAAAATAAATAAAATACGGATCTTGGGTCGTGTTTTCTTGTATCCTATTTTAAGTGCCATAGAGACGACTGAAATTAAAGAATCAGCGTGTGTTACAGCGTTAAAGGCGCTCTTCTAAAAAAAAAAAGTCTTCTAGATGTAATGAAAAATCCACTTTTGACCAAAATAACAACTAGATACCTTAACAATTAATTTTAGATTAAATTAGGGATCTATACCTCAAATACTCGAATCCAAAAGCGTAGAAATGTGGGGGACCTGGGATTAACTGGCTCCCCCTGGAATTTGTTGGATATCCCCTCAAGGGGGTCCACAAATAAATATAAAAACCTAATGTTTAAGTTTTTTTTACTCTTACTACAGTTTAAATGTCATCAACCAAATATTAGTTAATTCATATTTTAATATTCACCTTCAAGACACCTTGTAAAACTTCAATTGAACTTAAAATTAACCTTTAAAAGGTTTTGTGGTTGAATAACATAACAAGATATTGATAAGTTTCATAGATTACGTTGTACAGGACATGCAGCATTAATGGAAGAATCTAGAACCGTGTTCAGGGTATTGATTGACAAATTCAATTGGAAGAGACCATTGGGATGACGCAGATGGGAGGATAGCATTAGAATGAACCTGAAAGCGATAGGGTGTAATGAGGTGGACTGAATAGAATTAGCTCAAGATGGTGCACTTTTGTAGGGGCGGCAATTATCTTTAGAGTTCATAATGCCATAGAGTAGGTAAGTAAATAACGTGTTATTATTAAATTTAGTATTCAGCGATTTTATTATTATTGTTATTATTATTATTATTATTATTATTATTATTATTAACACCGCATCTTACTACCCGTTCAGGTTACACGCACTAAAGTTAATGTGTAATGGTGGGGTGATTGTGAGATGAAATGGAGGACCTACAGTTTAACGTAGGATCCGAACCACGGCGGAGGCCTGGCATTCCCCACATTCACAAGTTGTGATTGATACACGTCTTGTCAGAGGTGATGGAAGGGTTTGGCAATCATATAAATCTGTGCCGGGACAGAGGATTGAGTCCCGGACCCCCAGCTCAGAAGTCTGACAATTTACCCCTTTACCACCGGGTCACCTTTGAGCGATTATAATATTAACTATAAACTAAATGGTACTTCAATCCTACATACATTATTAAATATACTATTGTAGTTAGAAACAAAAAATAAAGGATAATCAGTAAACTACTCGGAAATATTTCGTATTCAGAAAAATAAACATTTGAAATACTTTTTATTCATACATTTTGAACAACTTAAATATTTGTTCTATGAAACACAACTAACCAAACCAGTGGTATAGTAATGTAAATCTACAAATGTATTGCTCTATTATTGATAAGAATTAAAAACTAGTTCAAGTATAACCAACAAGGCTGCTTTCGTGGAACAATCTCTGGAATATGACTAGTTAAGTAGGGTTTAGATCTTGAATGGGTGTATAAGGTTTATAGAGGGTGGTATTTTCATAAACAGTTCTCCATATTTTTTTCCAGAAGAATGTTATTACATTCCTTCAAAATTCATTCTCTTAAACCTATGTAATATTATTAATTGAGAGCTGTGGACAGCCTAAGTGAGTCGTAATTCATGTGTCAAAGAAATATAATTTTATAAACTTTATTTGAATTTATAGTAATTTTCCTTAAATACACAAACATAAATAAATTGTAAGCGTCTCTTGTACAGTTTTACAACTAAATTTTGTTTGTCCATTGGCTCTGTTCAAACAAATAGGGTTCAAGACTGGAGGCGAATAGTAATGGAATAACTGGGAATAGCGACGATGGATAAAAAAGGGAGTGAAGTGAGGTAATTTCAAATTGACTTCATTTCCCTACTTGGGGGGTGCATGAAGTGAATTGATCTGTTCGCTACATGCTGTGAATTTTGTTGTTTGTTAAAATACAGAAAGAAGGAAGGAAAGAGTTTTTAATAAATCTGTATTATGTTTGAAACACGTTGAAAACCATATGACGCTTTGTGTGTTCGTGACAGGAAATGAAACTAACTCAACGAAATGTATAATTTGACTTGATACAGGTTTTCAATTAAAGCCGAGATCCTCCCCTACAATACGACAATGGATGTCAACACTGAAACAAAAAACGCTCAATTATTGCATATATTCTAGGTATCTACTGCTACTTGAGTAAAATTATCTAGGCATAAATAATTATATATTTATACAAGATGTAGCGTAATTGTGGGACAAACCTTGGTGGTGGACAAGAAATAATAATAATAATAATAAAAAAGTTGGTGTAAAAATGTGTCACATTTGACCTTGCTTCTGAGTTAGTCATGTTTGAATTCTATTAATGTGGCGCTACTTAAATCTGTATCTAATAAGTACAATATTTTAGTCTAAACATTCTAAATTTATAGTAAGGACGTTTGATTGACATGGGATAAGACTCTGAGCTTAATTAAGTTTAATATTACTTTATAATAAGGCCTTTTAACAAAGTAAACTTAAACTTAATTACTCTCCAAGCCTTATTTATTATTATGGAAATCCCTCAAAATGGCCAACTTTGGCCTGAATGAAACATTACAGTCATCGTGTCACGGAATGCCGCACTCGTTCATAAATAAAATGTATTGAAATCCTTTCATTCAGGCCGATGGTGGCCATTTTGAGCACTTTTTATAATGTTAATAAGCTCCATATTTTTGCAGTACAAACATGACAATAGCTCTGAAAAGGTCAAATGGGTACATTAGAATTATACGCCTATATACTAATTATACTAATGGTTTGGAGAATTGGAATGTTTAATTAAGAGGAAGTGCACCCACATTCGTGTAGAAGGAGAGTGGAAAACCATTTATGAAAAACATCACTCAGCGCACCCAACCGAAATCGAACCCCAATCTTTGGCATTCTAGTAAAAAGTGAGAGTATAGTGCTAGACCACGTGACCATCGAAGTAGGTGTCTCATATGCTACGGGAACACTTTGTGTATATTATATAATATAAATATAAAATGAAAATGTTGTACATCACATGAACTTCTAGTATCAATATAACGTAATTATTATAGCCCAGTGAGTCATGTTAAATCTATGGTCTGGAAAATATTAAAATCTATATGTTTAATCGTTTATTATCAACGGCATGCATTTACTGTTTTATGTAATGTGTAATTAGTATTGTATACGTGTAATAAGTTTATATTTACAAATGATTTAATGCTAATTATCATGTTTGTACAAAGTATTTTCAAATAAATAGTTAAGTACAATAAAATCATATTTATAGTTCTAATTGCTCCTAGAAAAGTAAAACAAATTAAAGGTACTTTTCATAGAAACTAATCTGTGGAGTATCTTGTATATATTTGAATGAGAACTCTTACACACATTAACCATAAGCATTCACATCCAATTACCAGGAGTTCATTGACGAACTGTTCACTTGGGCAGAATATTTGAATGTTTTTAATTTTAGATTTTAAATATCAAGTAGGAGGTAGTACGAGATTTATATTTTGGTACTGTTATATCTTCAAAAATGTTTGGCGTTAACAATAGAGAGACTTAAAACGTAACAATCATTTTGAGAATATTCCTAATGTGAATTTACGTTTTCATTTTTTTCTCTTTGTTGTGTTCTTAGATCCTTATTTCAACAAAATTTCGTTTCACCTTAGCCACTTTCTTTTTAAGAGTCTCAACAGAATGAGACTTAAGTCGAATTATTTGTTCTTAGGGACTCATTTCAATTCGAGATGCAGCAATTACCTCTTTATACATAAGAAGGGTTAGATATGTATTTTATTCACCTTTGTCTATTGGCAGCAGTGTCAATATTGTTATCTTATATGTCTAGTGGCAGAAGTTTTAAGTGTGAATTTTGTTCTTTTATGTGCGTAGATAGCAAGGTAAAGGGTGAAATGTGCACATCTTTAGCCAGTGAAAAAGTGTAAGTTATCATCTTTGTCGAGTGAAAACATTGTAAAATGCGTTCCTCCTTGTTCATAGGCCCCATTGTAAAGTATGAATTCCGCTCCTCTTTGTCTAAGGCAAACCATATAAAGTGTGAAACTATGATCCTCTTTGTCTAAAGCAAACCATGTATAGTGTGAACTATGATCCTCTTTGTCTAAGGCAAACCATGTAAAGTGTGAACTATGATCCTCTTTGTCTAAAGCTAACCATGAAAAGTGTGAACTATGATCCTCTTTGTCTAAGGCAAAACATGTAAAGTGTGAACTATGATCCTCTTTGTCTAGGGAAAACCATGTAAAGTGTGAACTATGATCCTCTTTGTCTAAGGCAAACCATGTAAAGTGTGAAATATGTTCCTCTTTGTCTAGAGAAAACCATGTAAAGTGTGAACTAGGATCCTCTTTGGTCTAAGGAAAACCATGTAAAGTATGAACTATGATCTTCTTTGTCTAGTGAAAACCATGTAAAATGTGAACTATGATCCTCTTTGTCTAGGGAAAGCCATGTAAAGTATGAAGTATGATCCTCTTTGTCTAAGGCAAACCATGTAAAGTGTGAACTATGATCCTCTTTGTATAAGGCAAACCATGTAAAAGTTTGAAATATGATCCTCTTTATCAAGTGGCAGCAGTAAATATGTGAACTGTGTTAAACATTTCATTGAGGAACATATTGTTCTTGCTAAAATGTCTTATTATGTTTTAGTGTTACTTATTTAAATGCCAATTATGGAGTGATTATATATTATGTATAGTTAATGTTAAGAGGTGGTTTAACACGCTCACAATATAATCTGTATCCTTAATGCATCCCTCTTAGCATTCGTTACGTGTGTCAATGCCATCCTCACCAGTTTTCGAATCAAAGTCCATTAGGAGGACATCATCTGAAGCTCAGTATTCCAACGATCATGATTACGGACAAGGACCCAGATCATCATGCATCACTATGCAGTACATGACTCTAAATACTCTACATAAATCGTTTGGTACGACTATACCTGATTGAATCTAAGTAGGTTAATTACTAACTATATCGGACGTTAATACTGCACGTGAAAGTTAAATTTATGTTTTATCGATGAAATCATGTAATGAGTGTTGTATTATAGTGGGTATTGATTTATTGTGACGTTTAAACACGAGCACACAATGAAGGTATTGTTCAGAGGGACAATAAATCCCGTTGTAAATGAAAGCAGATTTTTATTGTAAATGGAGCGTACCATATTTCATAAAATGGCTTAGAGGCATATTAAACCTATAATTAAAGTTGAGGGTTAATAATTTTGATAAGACTTTTAAAATAATTTAATATATTTGTATCAAAGTTAAAGCTTGTGGAATTTAAAATAAAATTTGATCTAAATCGAACGGTTGATGATGAATAGAGAATTTGATATTGCTACTATAAATTCAATATTAGCTCACCATATTAATTAGGTAATATTTTAATTATTATATAATAACAATATTAACTCGCCAACTTATATTTACAATTAGTAATTTACTGATTTTTGTGAATGCAATTATATAGAAATTCAACATGTTTTAAATATAATATAAACATTAATTTTTCGTTTAATATTACATTTATACTCTCCTTTACCAAAATTCTAACGGATTTTCAAAAGAAAACCAAGGAATTTTATTTAAAACGTGATAATCACGTAGCTTTTTGTGTTTTTTTAAGTGCTACCAACTACTTTACTGGCATCTATCGGACGCATCGAAAACTTGAGTTTTAGAGAATGTCTTACCTCTGGGCAATTCATACAGCCAGTTATGTGTTTTGTAAGGACTGGTGCAGATATCAGGTATTATTATTATTATTAGCACCACGTCTTACTACCCGTTTGGGCTATACGCACTTACGCTAATGTGTAATGGTAGGGTGATTGTGATATGAAATGGGAGACCTACAGTTTAACGTGGGATCCAAACCACGGTTGAGGCCTGGCATTCCATACATTTACAAGTTGTGATTAATACACATCTTGAAAGAGTTGAAGGAAGGGTTTGGCAATCAGATAAATCTGTGCCAGGACCGAGGATTGAACCCCGGCCTCCCAGCACATAAGTATGGCGCCTTACCTCTAGACCACCAGGTCACCTGTAATACTATTCAAACAAATACATCACAATTTAAAAATGGTTTATACAAACATAAGAATAGTCATTCAGTAATTGTTTAAAAAACACCTTTTATTTTTTAATTTCCCAGCTCTGAGTCTTACTAACCGTCCAGCTACCCATGAATTTTTCACTAATGAGGTAAGGATGAGGAGATGCAACGGAATTTTACCCACAATACTGGAAACGTTGACAGAGGTTTGCTTGTGACATGATGAATGGATAGGTTTCGAATCCCCAATGGGTATACTGTGTATTTTTCCTAAACATGTCACTAATCACCCTTCAAGTGAATGTGAGCACACCTTCTCTAAATCACTCTTACGAATGGGTATACATATGTGGTTAGGCCAGACGTGGAACACAGACAAACGTAATATGAACTCTCGTGAGAAGAGTGGGAATCCAATTAATAATAAATGGTACGGAACACCGCACAGACGTTCTCACTTTTTAAAATCTGTGAAAATAAATATATAATGTTGGAGAAACATTTAATCAAAGAGCATACATGAAATAATACACACTACTGTATTACAGAAAAACTGAGAAAAGAGGATCTTCTATACACCAAAGAGCGTAAAAATCAATTTAATTTGCAAAAGAAATGCATAAAAAATGCATAGAAATGCATAGAAAATGCTAGTTTTACAAAAATGGTTCAAAATAAAATATTATATAATTTTAATAGTATTACAACATAACATTGGGGTGACCTGGTGGTCTAGGGGTAAGGTGTCAGATTTATGTGCTGGCGGTGTGGGGTTCAATCCTCGGTCCCAGCACAGATTTATCTGATTGCCAAACCACTCCTTCACCTCTGACAAGACGCGTATTAATCACAACTTGTGAATATGTGGAATGCCAGGCCTCCACCGTGGTTCGGATCCCACGTTAAACTGTAGGTCCTCCATTTCATCTCACAATCACCCTACCATTACACATTAGTGTAAGTGCGTATAACCCGAACGGGTAGTAAGACGCGGTGATAATAATAATAATAATAATAATAATAATAATAATAATAATAACGTACCCGGATTTATTTGGAGGGAGAGTGGAAAACAATTTTAGAAAATCTAAATCTACACAAGTGTACCCAGCCATGTGAAGTTTGAGACCAAGTCTCCTGGATCAAAGCTAAAGACGGTAACGCTGAACTTTCAAAAATAACATTTTAAGACCCCTTCTAATATTTGTCAATAAAACTCAACCGAATAATTCACTGTCTCTGTAGTTCCTAGATAACGGGTTCCAACCCTTTTCTCTTAAATTTACTTTATCGTCTTGATACTATGCCTGCCTCAGGTAATATTTCTTCGAGAAGATTTATTTATCTCAGAGTTTCAGGACCTTTTTTTTTTATTTCACTACTATGGAAAGGGGTCGCATATGAATTATTCCCAAAATCCATCTATAAAACAGTGACGACAGTTTCAATAACCCCAGGGTCTTCGAAACAGTCAAGATACTTATGTATCTGTTCCTTCGTTCGAAAACAAAAATATAATCCTTATTTACATTTACCTATTGTTCTTTTTTTATGAATAAAAGGAAAACTGTGTAACATTATGGTCTATCCTCGTCTACAAGACCTAAATAAAAGAAAGGACGAGCCAATAGCATGTGAAGCAAACAAATTGAAGAAATACTAAAAGACCAGGATATAATTTAAACAATATTTTAATTTTAACTGAAATAAGAGTTTTTCCACAATACGTCTTACGTTCTGAATATTTGGCAGTATACAATAATTACTCTTAGAGAAATATATGCAATCCTAGTATAAGTCATAGAGCTAGTATTATAAAGGTAAATAAGTCGCATACAAACATAGGACTAACTGAGGCACGTAACTCTTAACCATAGTTATTTAAAATAAAGTTTAAACACTTTATTAAGAGGAAGCGGTGAAAGGTGGG
Organism: Timema californicum; assembly: GCA_902141385.1. Lineage (NCBI taxonomy): Eukaryota > Metazoa > Arthropoda > Insecta > Phasmatodea > Timematidae > Timema > Timema californicum. Next base: position 242,794 of record CABFOW010000289.1, read on the forward strand.
CTTAATGGCCTCAAGCCCCCAAACATACACTATGTTGTTCATTTTGCCATAACCCACCAAAATAACCACGTAGTTTTAGACCAGCCCATGTAGCCTAATCAAATACACGTGACCTGACTGAAGGAGTCAAATGAAACAAATGCACCAACTCCACACGGGTGTGATTTTTATTGGGGCTACAAGGTAAGTATTTTAACCAGACTGATAAAGTAATTAGAATAACAATAATAGATTGTATTATACCAGAAAAATAAAAGATATGTTTGATTACAAAAGATATATAAGAACATAAGTTAGACGTTCCAAATTAACACTGTCTTGTTGCGACACGGACAAAATCAAATGCAGTAGGCTTGAAGAGTAATGTTCAATAACAAAACAGCAGTACTGGCACCAGACTAGAGTGAGGTGATTCTAAATGAAAAACAGCGAGGTAATTATAAACAAAAGTTAGCTGGAAATAATATATATAATAGTATTATTAACACATGTATATTTTAAGCTAGCTTGCTTGATTATGACTTAAGAAAAATCCTTAAGGGACATAGTATAATGAATTGCAATAGAAAGGCTAGTTGATTACATTGGTAGATGGCTAACATTCAGGTGTCAACACTAAATAGTACTATAGCCGGTCCTTTCCCTATTGGTACTGCCAGATAATTCAATAGTAAAAGTATTTAATGACCCACTCCATGGGGAACAACACTAATTTAATTCATACAATACTAATACTCAGTCAATAGGTGCCAAAAACGGGCAAAGAGAAACGAGGTATTATCTGCGTGGACCCCATATGGAAACAAGTGGAGTTCCGTGCTTTACGCACCCAAGCTAATACCACACGCGAAGCGTGGCAACAAGAATGATTCAACACATTGAATACATTGACCCAACTAGGTCCAAGAAAAAGGATAGACAGCCTGGTTGTAGCCATAAAAACAAGTGTGTAGCCTTAAGGACTCAAAAGGGAAATATAGTGTTGGTAGAGAATAGCAACCATTTGGACTAAGTCCTTATTACATCTGGAGCTCAAGGATCCTATATAGAAGCTATATAATATGGATATAGGGAAAACATGGTCTCTTGGGCCAATATAAAAAGTCATACGGACTTAATAAACATTAGAGTCACTGTGGATACACACCAACAAAGTTGGAATAACAACATAAAACCAAAATATAGTCACTCTGACTGAAACAAGAAATCGAAACAAACATAATAGTCGCCTCGACTATACTAAGTCTGAGATAAACAATAAGTCAGATGGACATATTAAATAAACATTTTCTAATCTTTCAACTAGATGAATACGTCAGATGGACTTATTAACGTCGCCTCTATACTTAGGAAATCGGAGAGGAATTTCCTCGGTGGTGGTGAGGACCACGTCCAACACTCCATGGCCACCGGATCCTTCGTGGAAAGAGGTTCTACTTGGTGGTGCGGTGGTGAGAACCATGCCCAATACTCCATGGCCACTGGTTCATTCATGGAGAGAGGTTCCTTCTTCAAAGACGTGATGTGCTTGAATACCAGAAACACACCCAATACTCCATGGCCACCGGTTCCTTCGTGGAGAGAAGTTCCTTCTTCAACGACGTGATGTGATTGAATAATATGAGAACCACGTCCAATACTTCATGACCACCGGTTCCTTCGTGGAGAGAAGTTCCTTCTTCAACAAACTGATGTGATTGAATAATATAAAGTAAATCTGAGAGTACTTATTTTATACCCTTTCTCTGACTAGAACGGAACAAGAAAAAAATAAATAGAAAAAGGCGTAATAACACAGGTGGTGATAGGAAGAACTGGAGCTTGAGGGGTGAGGTAAAGGGGAGGTTCGAAGACACGCCGCCACAACAGTGGTGCTCGAGGGCCGTGGGAGCGAGCCCAACTTATTTGAGTTCTTTTTCATGACAGGAGATGTAGCGAGTGGATGTGTTATGAAGCACCCTGTCGCCATGCTTGTTGAATATTTTGCTAGAAGGCATGTTGGCGTTATCCGATCCCATCCAGCCATGGTGAGTGAGTCTTGAAGCATATTATTCTTGAATGTATTAGCTTTAATTATCTTCTTTGTATTCCACTATTATAAGTTTAGTATTTTTATGTAGATTTGTATTATTAAAATCTCTTGTAGTATTTTATATTGGGAGCACGTGGATCATATCCGAGTCCATTCAGTCACTAACAGTAGGTTTTGAAGGATATTATTATTATTAAATATTTCAAATCTAATACTCTTATTTGGATTTTGCCAATAAAATTATTATAATTTTGTATTTTTGCGTAGCTTAATTTTGTAGGTGTCAACTTTAAATGATTGACACGCTACACAAAAGATCTGAGATAATATTAATACTGTAGTTATAATAATGAGACGTCATATAATAATAAATAAAAACCAAGTACTCGATAGGTTCAACTTTGCAACAAACTATATAGATAATTAATGGATAATCGATATATCAAAAAGGCATGTTAAAGAAAATTAGATTGTCACACGGCGACACTAAGTCTTACTAGAAGATTCTGAATTAATTACATTAATTTTTCTATACTTCAAGATGTTAAATAATTACACTGTGTGTCACAAAATAAAATCACTTAATACATAATCACCGGTTGCCATTTGCCAGTGCCGGATATCAAACATGCGACCAGTCACGTAAGCCATTCGGGCAAGATGAACTGTGTCATCCGCTATCTAGGAGACGACCGAGTTAGCGCACAGTGTGTCCACCGCCGCGCAGGCGCAGATGGTGGATAAATGTTGAGAGTATATATATATTTATTTATTTATTTATTAGTGTACAGAAATAGTTTTATGTATTGCTTACAAAGGGTACGCGCAAAGGGAACGCTGAATACCCGCTTTAAAGCGCCGACAAGAGTAAACCTGCAAGTAGGAATGTGTTGTTCTATTATAAACCTGCCTCGGTGGCGTAGTTGACTAACGCACTAGTCGTGTTGAGCTCGACTGCTGAGGACGAGGAGATCGAGGTTCGAATCTCGGTCGGGTGAACTTGGGTTGGTTTTTCCTAAATGGTTTTCTACTCTCCCTCCACGCAAATGCTGGTTCACTTCCTCTAATTCAACCTTCCCAATTCCTAATCCATCAGCGTAATTATTACTTAAAGCGTATAACCCGAACGGGTAGTAAGACGCGGTGCTAAATAATAATAAATAATAATAATGTTGTTATATTAAGTTACACGTCGCATAGTAAACGCTTTAGCTTGTGTCTGCGCACAGGTAGTCTGCAGACATTGCTGGCAGGCTTTTTGGCGTATGTCGTGTTCTGTGTTGAACGTAAATAATGGATTTTTTAAATCAAGCTCTTTGTTTTTTAATATGATATTTTACAAACTAAATTTAAATGTTTGAATTTAATAAATGCCGGAAAGTAAAGTAATTAACATTGACTCATTAATTCTTTTAGTGACCTGGCGGTCTAAGGGTAAGGTGTCATACTTTTGTGCTAGGGGCTCGGGGTTCAATCCTCGGTCCCGGCACAGATTTATCTGATTGCCAAACTCTTCCTTCACTTCTGACAAGACGTGTATTAATCACAACTTGTGAATGTGGGGAATGACAGGCCGCCACCGTGGTTCGGATTCCACGTTAAACTGTAGGTCCTCCATTTAATCTGAACCCTAAATATTTCCAAATCCTACAAAAGAGGGTTCAAATCTCACAAACAAATAAATTTATATGATAACGAAAGCAATAGGAGTGAGCTGTGTGAGTAATAGTTTTGAATGCTGGGTGCACAAAAGAAACCCAGGGCATGACACTCAATCCAGGTGCGGGAAGAACATGACGGTCGGTCTCCCCAGAAATATAAATATAATAATAATAATATTTGAAATTAATGAAGGTGTAGACAGATATAGTTTCTAAACGCAAGTGTATTTTCACTAACAATAAAATTAAATACATTACAAGAAGTGCATGTATATGTTTATTATAAATATCAGAATTAATTATATATATATATATATATATATGCAACAACAAGTTAAAAGTATTATGTAGAAATACATAATAGCTCCTACTATCTTCATTAAATTCCCAATATGCAATGAGCTAGAAGGATTTAAGTTAAGATTGTCTTTACTTTCAATTAAACAACAATTTTTTGGAATATAATCAACAAAGAATCATTTAGCTTATTATTTTTCGCCTGAAATTTACATACGAAGTTACTAAATATTATCCTAATACGAACCATGTAACTATCTAACATCTGCATTCTATTATTCTTAATTATTTAACATAATCAAAATGAGCATCGTCCACAAGTTTCTAATATATCCCATCATAACCTAAAATCATAATATTACCCTAAATTTATCAATCACAACATTAACAATACAGGAGAGTAAGCTAGAAAAAGTAATAAGAACATCTAACTTAAACATTACGTAGACAATAAAAATCTAACCAGTATAAAAAAAAGGGCGAGATTAAAAATTTATATTTTATATCCCCTTTTCTTTTATTTATCAGCTCAATAGTGATATCCTAAAATTTATCCCTACAAACTAGCCTGATATAAATAAATTCAAAATTTAAGTTTTATAAGATTCAAACAGTTAATAGTTTGAAATAATAATCTGCCGAAAGGGAATTTTGAAAAATAACAATACACATATTTACGCCGAAAATAAATTTACTCTTACATTTTTTAAATAATGCTGAAGCCTCGGCTTAGTCCGATTAAGTCCGAGCAATGTCCAAGAACGCCGGTCTTATATACGATTTGCAAAACTAAGGGAAAACGGAACAAAGGGGAAAAAAAGGAAGGGTAACCAAAGAGTGTCATACACCGGGAGGGAAATGCGAGTGACAGAACGAGCTTCTACTCATTTCTCGAAGCAATTGAAATGTTTGGGCACTTTGCGGGACAGGCATCTCTTTTCTTCTCAAGTTCTTTGAGATAGCTTGAGCACATGGCGAGCTCTAGCGGGCGCGGTTCGATTCTTGGAGCATGGTCAGTTGTCTGTGCGGTGGAATTGCGGTCGGTAGTGTTGTCCCTCTCGGTTCGGAGTATAGTGCCGCCAGGATGGTGAAATGGAGTGAGTATTTGTTATCGTTGACTTGTTTTCTTTTTTCTTGTAGCCAAAACCCTACCATTACACATTAGCGTAAGTGCGTATAACCCGAATTGGTAGTAAGAGGCGGTGCTAATAATAATAATAATAATGATTCTTAAGTATTTAAAAAACCTATTATTGTCTTCTTTACGTTTTAGTAAAAAGATGGCGGCACTTCCCATATATTTTTATACCTTTATTTATGTTGTGAATACTCACGTTTTTAATAGAACTTTGGTAACAACGTTATCCATAAAAAAAATTCATCCATACTGTAGATCATCTCTGTATGAAACCTAAACCTAAACTCACAAGATTCCAGCTTATACTGTGAAAGCGTTACTGACGTTAACCAACCCCCGCAACCAGCGCCACCAGCGCGGTCTCCCATCAAGCAGGTAGCCAGCGTCCATTGTGGGTGTACCCTAAAGAAGCATATATATACAATTAGATATTAACTATATCCGTTAAATTTGGGGCATAACACATCCCAATTTGAATCAAATGTTAACTCCTTTTCTAACAAGTTAATTGTTAACAACCAACATCGGTGGTTGAACGGTCCAAGGCATCACTCTCGCAATATACTAGACTTGTGAATAAGGGGAGTTCAGGGCTAGAATCCCGGTAGGATTTACTGAGGGTAATTTTCGTTAATGATTGCACACTATAATTCCATGCAAATGTGGGTACTCTTAATTTATATTCAACCTTCTTCAGCCCTTGGCAAAATTAGTACATACGCGTACAACCCGAATGGGTAGTACAGTCAAACGTATTACAAAAAATGCCATGGATTATATAATTCTACCTTAATATTATACGTCTTAGTATTTGTAGTCCTTAACATTCATGGTTTACCCATTTTGGTGGATCCATGGTCTAAGGCGTTACTCTTACAATAAACTAGATTTCTGATGACGGAGAGTTCGGGGTTCTCCTGGTTGAGTGTACTGATTATATTTTTCTCAGATGGTTTTCCACGCTTCCTACACGCAAATTTGGGTAAATTTCCTCTAAATTCAACCATGATAATCCCTAACACACTAGCACAATTAGTAGATATACGTTCAGTCTGAAAGGTAAGTAAAATAGCGTTAAAGAAATCCAAGGTATTCATATTATTATCGTAAAATTATATCTAAATATTTATTTGGAGTTCTTAAAATCAATGGGTAACATATTTTTATCCTTAAATTTTACCTTAGCATTTGCAATATCGACGTCATCTGTGTCAAGGTCAGGGTAGGATTGACTAGCTTATTTAAAAATTCCTTCACACCAAGACTGGATCCTCATCAGTTGACTTCTCTTTCTGGTAAATCACTTGCTGTCAGTTCTCCAAGCTCAAACAATTAGCAAGATTTTTGTATTTTATTCTATTCTTATTGACTTTTTGTTTGTTATATGACCACTAAACTGAAGTTTTTAATGTGTCTTTTGTCACAAAAAAATAGCTAAGAGTTTCTGTCTAAGACCACGTGTCAACCAATGTGAGAAATGCAAGTTTATTTTATTTTATTTATTTAGCACCACGGGCCCATTCGGGCTATACGCTTATGTACTAATTACACTAATGGGTTAGGAATTGGGAAGGCCGAACTTAAAGGAAGTGAATCCAAATTTGCGTGGAGGGAGAGTGGAGAACCATTTAGGGAAAACCACCCCCAGTTACACCGACCAAGATTCAAACCTGGATCTCCCATTCTTTGGAAGTCTAGCTCAACACAAAACCAGTACGTTAGCTAACTACGCCACTGAGGTGGGTTAATTCAAGTTAAATAATCAAACAAAAACCAAAATTGTTAGGCCTATATTTGAACTTCCACACGTGTGAACAAGCAAGTTAGGGTAACTGGAACCATGATAATCCCTAACACACTAGCACAATTAGTAGATATACGTTCAGTCTGAAAGGTAAGTAAAATAGCGTTAAAGAAATTCAAAGCAGACATATTATTATCTTAAAATTATATTTAAGTATTTATTTGGAGTTCTTAAAATCAATGGGTAACATATTCTTATCCTTAAATTTTACCTTAGCATTTGCAATATCGACATCATCTGTGTCAAGGTTAGGGTAAGATTGACTAGCTTATTTAAAAATTCCTTCACACCAAGACTGGGTCCTCAACAGTTGACGTCTCTTTCTGGTAAATCACTTGCTGTGAGATCTCCAAGCTCAGACAAGTAGCAAGATTTTTGTTTTTTATTCTATTCTTATTGAATTTTTGATTTTTATATGACCACTACAATGAGGTCTGTAATGTGTCTTTTGTCACAAAGAATAAATAAAGGATTTCTGTCCTAAACCACGTGTTCACCGATGTGGGTAATGCAAGTTTATTTAATTTATTTATCACCACGTAATACTACTAATTCGGGTCATACGTTTATGTACTAATTACGCTAATGGGTTAGAGATTGGGAAGGCTGGATTTAGAGGAAGTGAACCCAAATTTGTGTGAAGGGAAAGTGGAAAACCATTTAGGAAAAACCATCCCCAGTTCACCCGACCAAGATTCGAACCTGAATCTCCCCTTCTTTGGAAGTCTATCTCAACACAAAACCAGTACGTTAGCTAACCACGCCACTGAGGCGGGTTAATTCAACTTAAATAATCAAACAAAAACCAAAATTGTTAGGCCTATATTTGAACTTCCACACGTGTGAACAAGCAAGTTAGGGTAACTGGACACCTAAAGTTTTCTCATCGTCACTCTATTCTCAAGTATTTGAAAAGGAGTTTAGGTAGAATTATGGTAGGTGTTGGGAGGCAAGGAGCGCAGTTTAAAGTGATAGTTGTTCAAGTTTCGTCCCAAGTTGCAGCCCCTGAACAGCATCATCTTTGGGGGGAGGGGAGGAGGTGGAAGTGCGACTCAGCACTTCACTAATGCGCTCTATCGGTGTGAGGAGGCGTAACCAACTGTTCCAACTTCTAACGCTAACTACCTCAACTCAATACTATCTTAGATGAATCCCTGTTAGCATTCTGATTCTGCTGGTTCAGCCCTAAGGTAGGGGAGTATTTTGCTATTGTGTATTAATATTATTTAAAGGGCCAGGATTTTTTGAAGAACTTAAAAAAATAATTTAAAAAACCCCATTTATAATTACCTAAAAGTTCTAAAAAATGACTTTGAAATTTTCTAAAAATTACCTAAAAATATGAAAATACACTTTACAAAAATGTTAAATCCAATGAAATGCCTTTAACATCCAAACGTTTGCATTATTCCAAATAAGATTTTGATTTATAAATATTTGCCTAAGAATTAACAGCTATCCCATCTCAAAGCAACCCTTTTTGGCTTAATTGCAGTGTCTCTTAAGGAATGTGTATTTTACAATCAAAGAATCCAAGAGGTTACATAGTTCATTGCCAAAATTATGTTCCTATACCGACAACTGTGTGATGAAAATTTTAATGTTTGACTCCAGTGATAAAATATCGTTAGTACTTAAAGATATACTCATTCAATATTAATGACTTAAAATTTATTTGAATTCATAAAAATACCTAAAAAATTACATATAATACATATGTTTTCTCAAAAAAAGGGATTATGAACAGAGCTATATACTTATGGGCATTGTATATGACGAAAATAAGAAAAATAAAAATGACAAGTCATCAAAATCTGGGTCCTTTATATTATTTTAGCTTATTATGCAGCTCTACTTTGTTCTAATCTCGGAAAAGTTATGTGTTTCCCCCCTCCCCCCCATCACGTCTTAGTTATAGATCGGGCTATACGCATTCAACAATTAAGATAGTGGAAAAGGGATAAGGAAGATATAGTTTCGGAAGAAGTGTGCTTGCATTTATGTGGAGCGACGGCTGTGATACCATTTTAGGAAATTAAAACACTCAGTATATCCAACCGGAGTTTGAAACCCATTCTCCCCTTTACAAATAATTTGGTCTAAGACAATCGTGATGCGTTAGAGCATGCTACCACCGATGCGGGTAATTTATAATATATTGTGTCGTATGTATCTGTAGAAAAGTATTATAATGACAAAATCATAGTTGAAATATACTTTGTTTTAGTTTATGTAGGTAGATTAAATATTAGTTAAAAATTTAAACCTTAAAATTATATTAATTTCTTCTAAGTATTAAGATATGCATCTGAAAAATTTATATATTAGTATACTAATTATATATACGTGTTTGTATTAATCCAAGTTTACTTTGATATCCCATCAAATGAAAATGTATTCATATTGCGAGTACAGCTAAATAATTAACACAAAAAATAATAAATAAATAAACTAGTATTTGGTTATATGAACCAGTTAATTTCACCTAAGGTTTGCTAACTTCAGAAAAAAATTGAAAAGATGCCTACCAAAACCAAGTAAGATAAGTATTTGAACAAGATTTTTTCTCCGTGAAAGCTTATTAATAAACCTATACGGTAGTGCAAAATCAGTTTGCAGAATAACATTTTCAATTTAATAATTCTTTAGCAATACAATTTTAGAATCAATTTTTAACCAAGCCAGGTTAAAGGTTTTGTTACTGGATACACAGACTAATAGTTATGTTCATCTAGATTGGTCTGCCAGTGACAGAGAGTTCAAGGTTTGATTCCAGGCTTTTGTTCTGAGGGTGTTTCTTCCTTAAGGGTTTTTCACTTTATTTCCACCTATATTTGGGTGAATTTTCCCTAAATTCTTCCATCCTAAATTTTACCTCATTGGCATAAATTTAAATGCGTACAGCCAAGACGGATAGTAAGAAGCGATGGAACAAAAAATGTTGAAAATATTAATAATGTTTGCTAATGAATTTTTAAAACTCTTTTACAACTCAATGACAAATAAAAAAATATTATGTAACACGAAGAAATATGTTAAAACTTTCCCCTCAGTTAAATTTGAAAAAGCATAGTCGAGTTGATGTCTTCTTTTTCTCCCCATCTCCATAAGATCTTTAAGGACGAAAGAGGCGGAACTCATTCGGATGGCGTGAAAACTGCTGTTTAAACGATTAATGTCATCGTAAAATACGACTCGAAACTCACCGTGCGCTCCGAAATGTGTCCCATTTTGAATGCTCCAATGTTCACGACGGATGCTAACCTGGGCGTTTGTTCTGCTAGGCTTTGGGAAATGGAATGAAAATGTGAAAGATACGAAATGATGATGGCGATTCATTCTAGATGAAAAGTTAAGAATGTAAATACTTTCTACTACTGAGAAACGCACTTACAAGTTTTTTCTTTTCAATTTGAAAATTATTTTTATTTATTTTTTATTTGTTCAGATTTTATATTACAATTTGTAAACAAAATCCTACAAACAAATTTAAAAACCTATTAAACATTATAAACAAGTAGTTTAAACATTATTCTTTGAAATTTGATTGTGAATTACCCACAGTGGTGGGCAGTGGCGGCTTGTAGCTAAAATTAGTGGGGGTGCTGCTAACACGAAGAAAAAAAAAGGGAATTTTTCTTACCACAAAGCCGCAAAGCCAACGTTTCCATTGGTACCATTCAAAATTAAAGCTACGAATATATTTCTTGTTGCTTTTGCCTAGCTGAAATATTAGAATATCGGGTGTTGAACGACCTCTTTTCTTTACTGTAACTTTCTCATGGAGAGATATCTGTGAAAACCTAAAGCTGTTGAAGTTAAATTATAGTCACATAACTTATTTCTTGGGGATGCAAGGCCATTGTTAAAGTTTTCTGTTAAATAAAAGAACCGAAAAAAAATGAACCAAATAGAATATCTGGAAGCAGAATAATAATCTAATTGTACCCTCTTCTAAATTTTATCAAATTTAAGAATATGGTACATGGTTTTTACGCACAGCGCACGCTGAATAAAACAACAACTTCTTTTCACCATCATGCCAGAGCCGGAACTGCGAGATCAACAGTGCTCTATATACCTGGCAGTCCCACCTTCCTCCCCACCCCCTCATATGTGTGCATGCGCACACCAGTCAAACACCACATCGCTGACACTGTGAAGCGCACAGTTCCATACAAAGATTTTTGTATCTTTTTCATAAACTGGGGGATGGCTACTAAAGTACTGACATTAAGTTTAAGGAATATATATTGTACTACAAAAATAACTAGATAATTAAAGAAAAATTGACTCATTATATTAAATGTTATCGATAATATCAATTGGAAATAGAGAGGGTTGCAGTTCCGCAGTGCCTATACACGAGCCGCTACTGGCGGTGGGAATTCGAACTAAATGTCAAGCTCATATAGTCTGGTTTACTGGTACTGGTAATACTAGGGTTTGAATCGCAGCTGTACGTACTGAGAATACATTTTCCTGAATTATTTGCAATATCCCTCCAGGCCAATTTGGGTGGGTATATTTATTCTAATTCAAACTTCCATATTCCTACCCCATTATTATTACCAAATGCTTATAGCCTGAATAGGTAACGAGGCAGATACAGAGACAAGTGTTCAAACTATTCTGCTAGGCTTACATAAAACATATTTTATATATTATTAATAATAATAATAATAGCTTATTATTTGCATTTAAATAATTCCCTAGTTCTTATCACCATTAAATAGTGTCATACCCACTTCGGTGACCAAGTGGTCTAACGCGCTACTCTCTTGTTAGACTAGACTGCCAAAGACGGGGAGACTGGGGTTCGATCCTAATCGGGTGCACTGAGTCTAATTTTTCCTAAATGGTTTTTCACTCTCCTTCTACATACATTCAGGTCCACCTCCCCTAAATTCATCCCTAATACAATAGCGTAATTAGTGAGTCTATATTTTTGAGTAGATAACGAACGGCAACTAAGATTCGGTGCTAAAAACAAAAAGTAGTATTAAAGTATAAGTCTCACCCTTTTGAGTTGGACAGCTAGCATCACATAAAAGCTGTGAATTTATTCATGGT
>CABFOW010000289.1:261934-291173 GCA_902141385.1 Timema californicum
CCTTACCCCTAGACCGCCAGGTCACCTCTAGGAATAGTTGAAAAACCGTATAAGTTTGCACTTATTAAAACAAACTATTAAATAAACTCAATCGTGAATCGAGCCATACCGACCGAGCAGCTGTCGTCTTTTGGCAATACTAGTACCAAATTTAGCGGATAGATAGTGTAATGTGGTCAGCACTTTGAGGCCTTCAGTCTATAATCTCAGTTTTTTAGACAGGAGCTGCTTAATTTATCGTTCAAGTAGTTCCTTTATTTGACATATAATTAACAAAAATAAAAATACTTAATTAAAGAGATAAAGTAGTCTCGATGATTCGAGTATCAAAAATTTGAAGTTTCATTTTATCTGAGTCATTCAAGAGAGAGAGAGAAATATGTTTGCAAAATAGTTGCGTTTTGTAACTTGAATAGGGGTTGGTTGATGATGATTTTCCGATAATTTATCCCTACTCTAACCCATCAGAGTGTCTAAAATAGAACAATAAGCTATTATTTCAGTAAAGTTAGTATTGTAGCCCATGTCGGATGTGTTTGCTTTATTTACCGAGTACGTTGCCATTGTACAGTCATCGTATCATGTATAGTCGTTAGTTTAACCTGAGTTATTTTTTGTCTATTTTGCTTAATGTGTAGATATAGTGATTTTTTTTCAAAGTGTTTTTATAATTCAAAAATACCCTTCTCTACTAATAATTGTTCCATACTATTCTGTTTATTCCTGGTTTTCGGTAATCCGAGGTAATAATTGGAGGTTTTCTGGCTCCCATCCACCTCGAATTATCGATAAACAATAATAAATTGTGGCTTGTGATAGTTATTTTACCCTTACATTTAGCATATAATATTATTTAAAATTTAATTTTACTCGTGTCTATACCGACCCTAGGCTATTCTAATTTTTTGCACTAATGAGCTAAGAAAAAGTAAAATTTAATTTAGAGGGTATTAATTCGTTTTTTCATAAATGAAGGTAGGCAACAATTTAGGAAAAAAAAACACGCTCAGTGCACTAAGATGGGATTCAAAGCCCTACCTAATAATCATTAGCTAACCAAACTAGATGAACTTGATACAATTAGTCCCCGTGCACACTAATGCTGGTAATTTATTGTTGATAAATGATAATTAATACATTTTTTAAACTTCGGCTAGTTTTTGACCTAAATATAGATCAGATTTGATATATTAACAATTTATTTCGAAGAGAGTAAGATGTGTAAACAATGTTGTATAAGGCCCTTGGCCCGGTTGAGTCAAGTTTAAAACCTATTTTGTTGGATGGTGAGCGGGAGGGTGAAAGGTGTGGCTTCACAACCGAATAAAGTATCCTTCCGCGTCAACAAGAACTGAAACAGTACACGGAAACAGTAGATGGTGCTAGCTACCGGACAGGTCATATGAAAAAATCAGTTTTCTAGAGAATGTGTAGAATTTTTATAGTAATATTTTCAACACCTCTTCTAAGACAATGTATCAATATTTATTAGGTGTTACATTTTCTTATTTTTTGTTATGCAGCCGGCATTTTTCTATTGAATGATGTCAGAATTATTGATATTAGATCACTGTTAAAGTTATAGAGGAGGTGTGTATATAAAAAGTATTACATAATCAACATGCTTCTATTTTTGAACAAAGCGTTTACGAAAAGAAAATTGCGAAACAATAAAACAAATCTTGTAACTAATCGTTTGTTCCCATGGCTCAGCATTACTACGCCTAATGAAAAGGGTCAATCGCCTTAAAATCACTTCCTATTGACTTTGAGATAAACTTATAATGTTAATTCTGATGTATATTAATGTTATTAAGTATTTAGCTGAAGCTAAAATTACCAATATTTATATATGTACACGTAAATTTTCTTACAAATGAATTTATCTGTTATATAAATAATGCTTCAAGATCTACTTTCACGTATTGATACATCAAGAAAGTCGTGTGATATTTAACATTTTATAGATATAATTAAAACCTAAAAATAACACTAAACACTAAAAACTCAGTAAAATATTATCAAAGTTGATCGCAAAAAGTATAGCCTATATATATATTTTTAATGTTTCTTCCACTAAAATACTAGTATAGATTAAAAAAAACTAAAAAAATTTCCATATTCATCCACTTGACAACTATAGTCTACTATGCTAATTTGAAAAGGGATGTAAATTAAATAACCATCCAAATTGCTATCCCATATTTGTGAGTCATATCAATAATAAACTATTCTTTAATAACTTTTAAACAGCCAGAAAAAACCCAACCAAAACCACCACTAACCATTTATATAGGTTTTTGCCTTCCCCGAAACTCATTCACCTACCAGTGTTACACGCGTGGAAATTTAATTCTGAATCAATAGACCAGAGTAACAAAGATTTCCTTAAGGCAACTCGATTTAGAATTCCTCTTTTATCAACAACCGTTTCAAAGACAAGATTTATAACATCCATCCGCGGGTTTTTATTCCGTTAAACGTTTCAATTTCCGAATATCCTTTGTCGTTTCTTTGGTAGAAGATATAAATTTTCTACAATAAAGAAATATAAATCAGCTAGTGTTCGATATTCATTTAATGTATGACCATATATATCTCAATTATATCATGAGAATGATCTAAGGACATAATTTAGATTTGAGTGTAAATATTTTTTTAGCTTGGAGAAGATTAATTGTGAATTTAAATAGACTTGTATAGTTTTTCATTGTAATCTATTGTTTAGTTGCTAAGCCACTTCATTAAGTTGAAGATAATGTTCATAAATGTTATAGCTAGTGTTGATTTATTAAAAAAAATTTAATTTGGGTCACATTGTGAGTAAAGTAATACAATGTAATTTTTTTAGCGCCTCTTCCTATTATACGGAATTAAATATTTATAAAATGCTAGTATATGTCTTGAGAGGTTATTAGTGAAATACCTTAAACTATTTATATAGCAAACACACCAAACATACCTCAAATAGGCATTATATCATTTATTTAAGTGGTCAGTGTCGTACCCAAAGAATTATTTTTAGGATAAAATACACTATATTTGTGCAAATGTTTTAATGTGCGTTTAATATAACCTGAGTCTTAAAATTTTGCCTATCTATCAACTAGTTATAATTTACATGTTTTTGGCTTTTAATACACATTTTTTTAGTAACGAATCTTACTGCCTGTTCAGGTTGCACGCATATGAAATAAATACGCTAGTATATTAGTGATGATGAAGGTTGAATTTAGAGGAAGTGTACCCACATTTTCTTGAAGGTAGAGGGAAAAACCATTTAGGAAAACCACCCTCAACACAACCAACCGGGATTCGAACCCTGATCTCTCTCTCATCAGCAGTATAGTCTATTTTGAGAGCGACGCCTTAGACCACGTGGCCACCAAAATAGGTATAGACTCATTTTGGTCTTGGTCCCCTTTTGAATGTTCCACAAAAAATACGATCAAACCAAATATCACAAGTATTGAATAACCATTGTTCTAATTCACATTAAATCTAAACACTCTACCGAGCTCCCAATGTTACATTTTTTTTTCAACTCAACGCAAATTGAATCGAGAACTCCTTAGATCTGAAGGAAGTAGCTTCAGGACAGAACTAAAATTATAAATATTTTATGTTTTAACATGTTCCGTTCACTGTAGCATTTATGACACGTTATTTTTAAAAGAGAAAACTTTCTCAAATAGACAAACGTTAAAACGAGTACAATAGTATAAATTAAAGTTACCCGAATTTCAACTTAAATATTTATAATTTCACACTTATTTAATATGAATTGTAAGTAGTCACATTTTTAAAAATTTACTATATGTGTGTTTCAAAATAAAATCGTGAAGGAATATGATTATTACCTTGCCATACACAAAATAACAGGCTAAAATATTTTCTCAGCTTTGTGAACATAACTCTTTCATCTTTGTTGGGAGGTTTCGGTCATTAATAAGAGCTTTGAAGACTGTGTTAAGTCATCCGAACGTAATCGAACATAAGAACTCTTGTGCTGTAAGTAAAGCTAATTAAAATGTTATTAAATATGTGTGCCTTGTTAAAACTTCAGTGAGATAATTAAATAAATTATGGCTCGTGTAACATTTTAGGTGGGAAATATTAGAATACCTTTTTTTTATCTTTTCTTTTTTAATTTTTTTCTCAAGATGACGAGCTAAGCTTTTGTTTGTTTGTACAAACCATTTAATAAGGGTTTAGCCTAGCTTGACAACGTAGAATAGTAAATTATTGTAGTTTTACTCAAGAAAAAAATATATCAACGAACGGTGAATAATATTACTTTTTTCTTGCTACACAAACAAAGACGGAATTAAGTATTTTCTTTTGAAGGGAATTGTAATGTTTCAATAAATACAAGGGTAAATTGGACTTTTAAAGTGGGTTGAAAGAGAAATTTTAATGCTAAAATTAGTGTAAATAAACAGAGCCACTGGAAAATGATGAAAAACGTTATTTTTTAGAGATAGAATTATTCCAATTATGTATGAAGCTTTTGACATACTGTAGCCTTGGAATATAACTATATGTAAAGAAGATTAAAGTATTAAAAATGAGTTACCTCAAAACATGTAGGCATAGCCCTAGATTTAAAATTCGGTAAGAACTTGTGGGTACATACTCCTACTTTTATTGCAATAATATAGTTAGTCTTATATTGTTTATTTATGTTATGTGTCATTCTTTGATGTTTTTTGAACTCTTACTTTACTCAAAGTCGCAAATTTGCTCAACTTTTTTCAAAGTAATTAATTCAAACGCTGTTTAAAAACAAGCGAGAAGGTTTCTAGACGAATTTATGAACTATTTGTGTTTCTTTTATGCTGTTTGTGCATCTCCGTGTGTATTAATTATTTAAACTTAATAAACTACGAGAATAAAATACGTTTTTTAAAATTGTGCTTTCTTGCTTATGTCATAATAAAGCAAGGGAATATTTTCTTTCTTGTTGTATGGTTTAAAAAGTTACATATTATTTTCGGAAAATATTATACCTAAGAGAATAAAAAAAACCGTTGAAATCTATAAACGTAATATTTATTTTGTTATTATTTACATTTAGTGAATCAAGGCTTGTAGTATCGTAATTTAAAACATATTCATGAAGTAGAGAGTCAGTTTTTATATTGTTTCGGTATGTTATATTAACCCTTCTTTGGTCATTTACGGAATATTCTGCCAGTTAAAATCTGCTCAAGTGTCACGGTATATTCCGCCGCAACTTAGTATGCTTTACTTGTCAATAACGGAATATTCCGCAACCACTCATATGTTTCTGTTAGTTATACAATATTTTGTAGATGGATACAGGCTAATGGAATGAAAATATGTGACTTTATCTTTTCCAAATAAAGTAAACAGCATGGCTACCGATATAGAGATGGCAAGAGTGCGGGATATTTTGTCAACTATAAATGACAGCGTAGTGATCTATCACTGTGATAATAGTGAAGATGCAAACCCTTTTATAATAATGCCAAGCCTTTTTGATGTGGATACATCCCTAGTAGAATATTCTAGGCTCTTCTTTGACTGCAAAATGGTATTTCATTTATGTGAGGAAACTAACCTATATGTTGTCAAACCATGATGAATTACAATAACACATTATGAGTTAAACATATAAAATTTGTGTTTTTTTACTTTAGTTTCACTCAAATAAGTGAAGTAAAAATAATATATACTCCATTCACGGTAGGAATTACTCTCTGAAAGGTCTTTTTTCCTACCAATATCCTACTGTATAATAGATTTCTGGAAGGGAAAAAAGCCTTTCAGAAAATAATTCCTACGCTGAACAGACTCTAATACAATTTTGTTTTTTGTAAATTTGTTTGAAATAAAACTGAGTATGTAAAGATAAAGCTTATTATTTCCATCATCACTGGAAGGGTTAAGAATAGAAAGGGCAGCCATTATATATTTTTTAAGCACTGCGTCTTATTACCCATTCTGGTAATACGCTTATCTACAAATTACAATAATGGTTTAAGGAAATAGGAAGGTGATATTAAAAGTGAGTGTACCCAATTTTGCTTGGAAGGGGAGTGAAACACCATTTAGGGAAAACCACCCTCAGTACACCCGACCGAGATTTGAACCTCGAGCTCTTCGATTTCTACAAGAGTAGAGCGGTTAGACCACGGGGACACCAAAGTGGGTTACAACAACTTTTACAATCACTATACTCCATTTACGAGTATACTATATATTACAGACACGCACGCACACACATGCACATACATTCAGCATTAAAATTGATATGGCACATATGATCCCAACTTATTTCAGTTGACATTTCGGAGGAGATGAAGATAATAACATAGGTTTATTCTAAGGTCTAAGGACAAGTTTAGGACGACTACTGCTATGCCCCATGACATATGAAAGCACACCCTCCACTCCTTGGACCACCCTGCTCCGTATAAACACTGAATAATACACGGCACCCAAGTCCATTACATGAGTAGGACAAAGTTACGGCATCAAGAGAGCGTAAGGGTAGAATTCCATTAGACTAATTTATTTTTCATGTGAATTTAAAATTCTAAGGTTGAGTGTGCTTGAAGAGAGACGGGGGAGGTGGTGGAGAGGGCAGGAAAACCTCGTGGGGGTTGGTCCCTCAAACGTCCCGCAAAGAAAAAGACGTTGAGTGTGCCCTAGGGTATCATAGATATCTGCGAAGACAATGTCAGTCTCTCCTTTACATTCATTTTTTTACCATCTTTGGTGCCTTACAACTCTGTCTATCCTATGTTATATTTTGACCTAGATCCCACTCCTCGAATTCACCTTTTTTATTTTAGAAATCTATTTATTTTAGAGTAATTCTTTTAATTTATTTCAATTTCTTAAACTTTTTATTAATAACTACTATATAAAATGTATTATTTTTTAATTTTTATTTTATATTTAGCACCGCATCTTACTACCCGTTCGAGTTATACGCTTTAGGTACTAATTACGCTAATGGATTAGGAATTGGGAAGGATGAATTAGAGGAAGTAAACCCGCATTTGCGTGGAGGGAGAGTGGAAAACCATTTAGGAAAAACCAACCCCAGTTAATCCGACCGAGATTCGAACCTGGATCTCCCCGTCCTTAGCATTCGAGCTCAACACGAGCGTTAGCCAACTACATAAAAATTTATTAAAATGAGAAAAATATATAGCTTTGTACAAACATGCTTGAACAACTTAGAAGGCCGACCTCCTCTCATATCCCTTAGTATTGTTAGGGTTAAATCTGTATGTTTTTATGAACCAGTGATAATTTTCCAATATATTAATTGCTTATTATATCTTCTGTATAATTTTTAGAAAACAAATCTGGACTCTTTATGAGTTAAATAAACATTACACGAAAAGATTAACTTGACGTGCTTTCATGAACGATCTGTATCTTATCTAGCTAATTTATAATAAAGTAAGAAAATAGTTTAATAACTGTAACATTAGAAATGTTAAAAAATAAAATCGGTTGTATTTTAACTATTTATTGAAAATGTTGATAAAGGTAGCTTTTTTTTCTACTATTTGAAACACATATTTGTAATATGCCCAATATTTATCCGCAAATATAATTTCCTGTGATGCTATTTTTTTTAACTAAAATATATTTTTGTAAGAACAATTTGAGTGTAGAATCATACAAGTAAAATAAATGCTTACAATTGAAGCGTATATTATTTTAAGACCGAAATCTGGTGAATTATTGAAGTGTTTATACAAGCACACCATACACGTCACGAAGCAATCGACTACACCCCCTACCAACCATTCCAGAACTGTCCATCAATCGCATATATTTCATCCCTTGACAGTCAATATCTAAATACAAAGGGAAGAAGGGGAGGGGATAATCATATTGGATATGATGTCTGATTTCATACCCTATTAATATTGCATGATTCTCATAGGACGATACTAGCCACAGTAGGACCTATAATTAAATTACTGGCGGGGTGGATTCATGATTTGACGAATAGGAGAGAACTGCTATAGCAGTGTTTAAATATATATTATTCTGATCGACTTGAATTATTACATAGATACTCTCACATAAATATTATATTATTCTTTTACCAAATGGTTCAGAATTTTTGAGGTGCGATATTAAGATAATATTCAAAATAAATAACTAAACGATAAATTAATAGTGTACAAAGCATATAACCCGAACAGGTAGTAAG
The DNA here is from genome assembly GCA_902141385.1 of Timema californicum. NCBI lineage: Eukaryota > Metazoa > Arthropoda > Insecta > Phasmatodea > Timematidae > Timema > Timema californicum. The sequence goes on from CABFOW010000289.1 coordinate 270,141, forward strand.
ACGCGGTGGTAAATATTATTATTAATAGTGTACAAAGGTTTATACCGCAGGAGAGTAAAAATGATTCACCTTAATTTAAATTATTATTACTATTATTATTAGCATCGCTTCTTACTACCCATTAGGTTTATACGCATTTACACTAATGTGTAATGGTAGGGTGAGTGTGAGATGAAATGGAGGACCTACAGTTTAACGTGGGATCCGAACCACGATGGCATTCCACACATTCACAAACTGTGATTAATGCACGTCTTGTCAGAGGTGAAGGAAGGGTTTGGCAATCAGATAAATCCATGCCGGGACCGAGGATTGAGCCCCTGACCCCCAACACAGAAGTCAGACACCTTACCCCTAGATCACTAGCTCATCCCTTAGTTTAAAAATATATTAACTATATTCAAATATTTCCAATATTTTGTATGCATTTTAAATATAGCACATTTGATGGTTTCAATGAAAAGTGAGTGCTCACTCTTTTAACTTTCTCTCGAGCCCTCGGAAAGAGAAGTATTGTGATCGTAAAAAAAAGTTGAATTCGAGATTTTGATAAATGTCGACGTTACATGACCCCTTGAAACAGAAAAAGTTATTTTAGTGGTACTGTATGTCTGTACCTAGAGCCTAAACTATTTTACCGATCAGGGTGAAACTTTGTGGGGTTTTCACAGGACTCCCTCAGTGAGTTATGGAATTAGATAGGCCTAGATATCCATACAATTAAGGGGGGAAAAGAAATAAAATTGATTTACCCAAATCTGATATAATGATTTTGATTAAATTTTGTATATAGGTATTGTTTAACATTACAAATAAAATGGCTACTCTCAATATTTCATGGAAATGACTTTAACGGTACTTTACATTAGCAGAAATTTCCATTTATATACGCAACTATTTGAAATATAAAATAAGTTACCGTTGTAAATTTGTGGGACTATTAAAAATAATAAGGGGAAGCCCATGTAACTTTTACATAGGATAAATCTAGTCAGGATGAATCTATAACCGTTCTGTTTTTTCTAGGTAAAAGAGTAAACAATAGACTTATATTACCAGTAGAAAATATTTTCAATCCAAGGAAACATTCTTATTTAAATACTATCAAATAAAAAAACCTAGGTGTGTGTAATTTGGACCAGTTGGTCGTGTAATTAGGACTTCAATAAAAAAAAAGTTCCTTGAATGTATCAATATTTATAAAACTCATGGGGCTACAAAACAACATTAGTAAAACATGTGAGATAATTAATGCGAACAACCAATGTAAGAATAGTAATGTAATTTTTAATTTGGCGCAGTTTTTATGTGACCATCCTTTGCTTCACATTGAATCCAGTCTTCCTCATAGCATTCTCCACATACAAGACAGTGAGTTTCACTATAATTCGTTGCTCCTGACATCTCATCAATGAGAGTTGTTTTTACAAACACCTGTTTTTTTGTGCAGCAGAATTTGACGTTTCCAGCGTTTTCTTGTAAGGAGTTCCAGTAAAGACTACTCCATATTCTGTATCACGCTTTTCAACATTTCTTCTTGAACCATCTGCACTAGATAAAGGTAAGAGAATAATTATTTGAGGTAGAACATAATCTGGACTCTCATGTTGGGTCGCATTTGAAGAACCTAGGGTTGATACTGTAGTTGTAGCAAATGCCGTGTCCTCATCCTGATGAATTTCTGGCTGATCCGTTACAGCTAATGGAGCACCAATAAAAACATGCAAGTCCACCGGCCACAATCCACTATCTCGAAGTCCATCGATGGAAATTTCTATATTTGCTGCCTTTGGGAATGCAATACCGTTGAGGATTTTAGTCGTTTCCCAGGACTATCCTTTAGTCTGTCCCAATTGATAATCCCATGTATGTAATCAGTGGCTTGAAGAATAACACATATAAAGGCTGAATTTGATGGGTTCAATGGAATAGCAGTGACAACATGATGATTCTATGGTTTTGTGACGACTCTTCGATGGCAAAGACCATATTCTAGGCAAGTCAATTAGATGACCAATTTGAACCTCAGGGTTTATTGCTTGACTAGGGAAATATATTTTAGCGTCGTTTTCGGTATGTTGCACCTCCTGGCCGACTCATTGACACCAACACCACCCCTCACAGCTGCTAAACCCAATTTAAGATCGTCATCCTTCCCTTTATCATTTTCCCTTTCGCTTTTCTAGCTTCTCTAGTTATCATCTTGAAGAGCACAGTGATTTATTAAGCTTCGTGTAACTTGGACCACTGGTCCAAATTACACAATCTCATCTGGTCCAAATTACACGACATGTTATACAACTATTAAGTTTAAATTTACGTTAAAGTATCTGAAAATACTTAAATATAATTATGAAATAACTTACATTAAGGTTTTATTGAAAAGCAAATGAAATTTATTCTAGCTGTGGAAGTAAACAATACACTATCCTGCAGCTGAGCACAAATAATAACAAAGATCACGTCGAGCTAGATCAACACCCTCCCAGCACAGCTGATCCCACTCGAGTTAACAAAAAGGGTAGTAGCAGGTACTTGACACCCAATGATCACTTCCTCATCCAAGAGGTTGTGTCATCTTTCGTACTTGCCTCGAAATAAATACTGGTCCAAATTACACACTGGTCTAAAATACAAGGACTTCTCCAATATTAATTTAGAATTCCATTTTATAAAAACAATAATTTCTGAGTTATATGCAAAAAAATATTTTTATGGAGCTTTTTGACAGTTGAAATTCATTGTTATGTTCTTTTGTAGTCAGAGATTCCTCTTTTTTTTAAATATTTCTGCAAGTGTGTTATTATTTTATTTATGCTCTTTGGTGGAGTGTTTCTGCAAAAAGGTATTTATTTCTAGTTTATTTTATTTACTTTGATACGTTTAATATATATATATATATGAGGTGGCAGGGATGCGTCTATGTGGCACACTGTCCTCACACACTCTATCTCAGAACTGGCCCGAGTTGGAACTCACCATTACATCGTAACTTTTCAATCTCCATGAGTGCCATTAAGCTGATCTTTCATATAAAAATGGTGGAGTTTGCATGCAACTAAGCAAATGAATGGAAGTGGAGTGTGTGATAAGCTGAAGCTTGAATAAAACAAAAAAATAATATTCAAGAAACCGAATAGTTGAAAAAAAGTGAATACAATTTTTGGGAAAGTGAGTTCACGTATTAAGTTTAGATACTAGTTGTTGCCAATAGAAGATCTTCTTGTCACTGAGCTGGTGTTAAGCAGGGTTGAGTCTGTGTTTTGCTGCTTGCTATGTTTGTGTAGTCTACTGTATTAGTAGTTGCCAATAGAAGATCTTCTTGTCACTGAGCTGGTGTTAAGCAGGGTTGGGTCTGTGTATTGCTGAATGCTATGTTTGTGTAGTCTTCTGTATTAGTTGTTGCCAATAGAAGATCTTCTTGTCACTGAGCTGGTGTTAAGCAGGGTTGAATCTGTGTTTTGCTGCTTGCTATGTTTGTGTAGTCTTCTGAATTAGTTGTTGCCAATAGAAGATATTCTTGTCACTGAGCTGGTGTTAAGCAGGGTTGAGTCTGTGTATTGCTGCATGCTATGTTTGTGTAGTCTTCTGTACTAGTTGTTGCCAATAGAAGATCTTCTTTTCACTGAGCTGGTGTTAAGCAGGGTTGAGTCTGTGTTTTGCTGCTTGCTATGTTTGTGTAGTCTTCTGTGTTAGTTGTTGCCAATAGAAGATCTTCTTGTCACTGAGCTGGTGTTAAGCAGGGTTGAGTCTGTGTTTTGCTGCATGCTATGTTTGTGTAGTCTTCTGTGCTAGTTGTTGCCAATAGAAGATCTTCTTGTCACTGAGCTGGTGTTAAGCAGGGTTGAGTCTGTGTATTGCTGAATGCTATGTTTTTGTAGTCTTCTGTATTATTATTTGCCAATAGAAGATCTTCTTGTCACTGAGCTGGTGTTAAGCAGGGTTGAGTCTGTGTTTTGCTGCTTGCTATGTTTGTGTAGTCTTCTGTATTAGTTGTTGCCAATAGAAGATCTTCTTGTCACTGAGCTGGTGTTAAGCAGGGTTGAGTCTGTGTATTGCTGAATGCTATGTTTTTGTAGTCTTCTGTATTATTATTTGCCAATAGAAGATCTTCTTGTCACTGAGCTGGTGTTAAGCAGGGTTGAGTCTGTGTTTTGCTGCTTGCTATGTTTGTGTAGTCTCCTGAACTAGTTGTTGCCAATAGAAGATCTTCTTGTCACTGAGCTGGTGTTAAGCAGGGTTGAGTCTGTGTATTGCTGCTTGCTATGTTTGTGTAGTCTCCTGAACTAGTTGTTGCCAATAGAAGATCTTCTTGTCACTGAACTGGTGTTAAGCAGGGTTGAGTCTGTGTATTACTGCATGCTATGTTTGTGTAGTCTTCTGTATTAGTAGTTGCCAATAGAAGATCTTTTTGTCACTGAGCTGGGGTTAAGCAGGGTTGAGTCTGTGTATTGCTGCATGCTATGTTTGTATAGTCTTCTGTATTAGTTGTTGCCAATAGAAGATCTTCTTGTCACTGAGCTGGTGTTAAGCAGGGTTGAGTCTGTGTTTTTTGCTGCATGCTATGTCTGTGCAGTCTACTGTGATAGGTTCTGGTGCAAGGTGTGCTCAGTAAAGTATATGGACGTCTAGCGTCCAGCTTTCTATTTGGTTCAAAATGGGTAAGATATTTATTTAGTTTCTTACATTATAAATAATAGTATATAACTTAATTGTTTTTAATTGAAAAATAATTAATATTAGTTAAATTACAAGTAATTTTTGAAAATAAAAAGGTTTTGAAATTTTTAAAGATGTTGCTAAAAATTATTATCTTGAGGAGATTTTACATAGTAAATATTTTTTGTAATCTTTTATAAAGTAAATTAATTCAAGAATAGTTTATTAATGACACATTTTAGAAAATTTGAAATATTTGAAAAAATAGCCCATAAGAGTGAATGAATATATAATAAATGCTTTTCATGATAAATAAAATAAATAATTTTAGGGTAGCTTGAAAATAATTAATTTTAGATATTTTCTTCCAAGCCTTAATACACTTTATCATAAAGTGTATAGATTTTGTTGATAGTATTATTCTTTGTTTGGTCAGTATATACTTGCATCGATATCCCAAAATAAATCTAATTCACCTGTGTGTAAACAATGGTGTGTGATTGTTTTTCCGTATCACTCCATGAAACTAAGGCAACTGATGTTTCTGCTGAAACATAGCTTGAGCTATTATAATTTTCTCAAATACGTTGATAAATGAATTTTAACTGCATTTAAATCATACATTAAAATAATATTAATGTCCAATAAATAATATAATTATTTCTAGGTTATCTACCACGACACAGGGACGAAGGGCAATTGTAAAGTTTTACCACCCTAAAAATTGAGAGGGGTAAAAAGTATCAATTTTACCCCTTACCCAAAATAATATAATAAAATTTTTAGATAATAAAAAGATCTTGTTGAGGCCAGATACAAAGTTCACACTAATTTAATATAATAAAAATATAAATTTCTTAGAGCACACTCTGAATATATTTTTAATTTTAGTGATAACAGCTACATCAGCTACTGAAGAAATAAGTTTTTCGATGATTGAACACATAAAAAACTATTTTCGCTCCACGATGAGGCAACGTAGACTAAAGCCCCTGTGTGTGCTTAAAGCATACTCCGAGAGGCTCAACAAACTTGAAATTGCAAAACTAGTTAGTGGTTTTATAGCTAGTAACGAATATAGAGCAAAGGTGTTTGGAAACTTACTTGAGTGTTTCATAATTTAACGTTGAGCCTCATCAGATCTAATTTTTCTTAATTTGTTCTGTGTGTATTTATTTTAATGTTTGGTATGTCTAAAATAAATGAGAATAATCCACAATGGGACCGTTAAATATTACATTTTTTCTGGTATATTTTTTATCTAAAACATTTTATTCCTTATAACAGCACAAATAAAAACATTCCTGCACCACTGGCAATCTATATTGGCGGTAATTGACGAGATAATATAATATACCTACTACCCGTCCTTCCTCCCAGTGGCGATACAAAATATTTATTTTAGTTTTATTCAAATTCAATGAGCTTAGGATTCGAAATACGGCTATGAACACGGCCATGTTAAACATTAACATTTCTTATTGCCAATTCATTCATTTTAATGTTTTGCAACGATTTGTTTATTATTATTATTAGCACCGCGTCTTACTACCCGTTCGGGTTATACGCACTTACGCTAATGTGTAATGGTAGGGTACTTTGCCGGGACCGGGGATCGAACCCCGGCCGCCAGCATAGAAGTCTGACACCTTACCCCTAGACCACCAGGTCACCATTTGTTTATTAGGAAGTTGTAAAGTATATAATGAACCCTAGTACGACTATACAGTTTAATCCAACCCCGTACCAGTTTTACATTACTCTCATCCTTACATTTTGTTCTCATTTTTACTTACAATGAGCATCCAAGCCCGCACTCATAAATCAAGCTTGGTTAGACAGAAGAGGAAGAAAGAAAAGGAACAGAGGAGTGTTTCCTTACGTTCTTGAGAGTGGAACAGCAATTAGTCTCCGGTTCATGCCTTGTCACGAGCAAGAAAGCCGCTTAAGCGAGGAGAAGCAGAAGGGACCGTTCCCACGATAACGTAAGGGATCAGGTTGAAGTCACCAAATGCAACCACTGTTTACGAAACGAATTAAAGAGGATGTAAATATTTTTGCCACCTAAGCAAATAATAACTAAAACAACAAATTTGTTGTAAATAAAAAAATTAAGGTCACGATTTTAAATTATGATTAAAGTAAGAAAGATTTAATACGTTTATCTCTTTATTATTTATCTCTAATTTTTAAATAAACAGATCTATTTTTGTGGGTTTTCCCCTCAACTGTTTGAGAACAATATATCCACCATTTGCGAAGAGATAAAAATTACTTGTTCTTCAAGATAAACGTTTTTAGCACCGTACAGGGTATACGCTAATGTACTAATAACACTAATGGGCTAAGAATGAATAAGGTTGAATTGATAGGAAATGAATCAGAATTTGCGTGATAGGAAGATATAAAATCATTAAGGAAAAAAATACCCTCAGCACACCTGACCAGAATCGAAGCCCCAATCTCCCCATCATCAGCACTCCTGTCTATTATGAAAGTGACGCGAGTTTTCGGCCACTGTAGTGGGTTCAATACAAACTAATAATCAAATAGTAAGAACATTTTAGTAAATCTTGGGATCTAGCCAAGATTCATTTCCTAAACTGTCGTCTTTTTGGCTTGATTTAAGTTCATATTTGGTAAAGTCTTTCATTTTTTAATCTATACAAAGTAGTATGGACAAGAATAACGTCATAATTAAATATTTAGATATAGAGAAAATGAGGTACTAGTGAATACCCTTTAAAAAAATCAAATAATAACAAGGTTTAAAAATTTATTACTTAAGGAATGAGGCTACTGGGGATTGGAGGAGGGTACATAATGCAGAGTTACATATCTTGTGCTTTTCACAAGTCATTGTTAGGATAATAAATTCTCGTAAATTACGGTGGACAGGACATTTAACGCGAATGGGAGGGTTTTGACTGGCAGCCTCGATGGAGAGTGACCATTGGAGAATCTAGACGCAGATGGGAGGATGACATCAGAATGTGCGTGAAAGAAAAAGGATGTAATAAGGTGGGATGGATAGAGCTAGCTCAAGATAGAGATAGGTGGCGTACTTATGTAAGTACGGTAATGAGCTTTCGAGTTCCTAATATCATTGAGTAAGTAATTATAACAATTAACTTGTTAGCACTCATATTTTTCTAATTACAAATTAATAAAACTCCTTACTGGTACTATCGCTATTTATCTAGTAACAGTTTACTGGATATAAATTAGCTACTATTTAGTACAAGAAAGTCAGCTGAGTTGTTTGAAATTTGAATAATAGTCATCAATATTCCCACTGTGTGAAAATACAAAATTCCAATGTGTTAAGTAAAAAACCCACAATATTTCAACATGTCTAGAATCAAACCCCTGGACTTCGAACTTTGTATGCAATAAAACTTTAAAACTAATGATCGATTTCTGTTTATAGTTTCTACGCAGAGGAAAATATATTTTACATTAAATTGATATAAACATTTTCTTTTTACTTTTCAAACATAATTATTTAATTACCGTTGAATTAAATAAATATACTCCAGCAATCAATTGACGTAAATGAACTTCAAAGTAAAACTGAAGTGTTAGAAACCCTCACTTTGAATTTCCTTTCTCCAACACTTCGGAATTTATTTCATTCGTTTGACTTGAAAATAAAGAAAGGGAGTTAAAAATAAAAAAACCACAACCGTTTCTCTAATTAAGATTCAAGACCACATAGATTCACCATCTTCGTAATTAAAAATTAAATATTAACTTGGCGTCATATTTCTTTTATAGCAAAGGAAAAAAAAAACTAAGCTAAATTGTCTGGTTTTCCTTTTGTCACGGCAGACCCAAAGGCAATGAATTATTGAATCCTAACATAACTGATGGTGCACTCGTCTTACGGAAAAAAGCAAAAGAAATAGTGTAAGACTTAAGATAAAGTAGGATTACAGTTTAAGGCTTGAATGGTGTATTTATAATAGGTGACCAACTAGAAGTGTCTATATTTATTGGTTCTCCGTACATGTAAATATCCAACCCTATTCACTTACTCAGAATAATAAATAATTTGTGGAAACTACATTTTTAATTATAAAATATAACCCGCCTCGGTGGCGTAGTTGGCTAACGCGCGAGTCGTGTTGATCTCCACCGCCGAGGATGGGGAGATCGAGGTTCTAATCTCGGTCGGGTGAACTGGGGGTGGTTTTTCCTAAATGGTTTTTCACTTTCCCTCCACGCAAACGCGGGTTTACTTCTTCTAAATCAACCTTCCCAATCCATTAGCGTAATTAGTACCTAAAACGTATAACTCGAACGGGTAGTAAGACGCGGTGCTATATATAATAATAATAATTATTAATAATAATAAAATATATAATATAATATAAGGCAAACCATATCTATTTGTTTAGTTTAATACAATTTAATACTTCAAATTATATATGAAAATATAAATATTATGCAGGTGATTCTGCGAAGAAAAGCAGGCTGGATGGGTCAAATTATGAGAATAAATGTCTTATTGAGTGATGTGATGGCAGGAAAAGTGGAAAGAAAAAGGAAACGAGAAATACCACAGATAGAATGATCGATGACAACGAAAGACGTTGAAGTTTCAGGATATATAAAAGAAAGCAGCTAATAGAATATGCTGGAGGAATAAAATTGGACAAGGTAACTGACATGTCGAAAGACAGAACTAGTAATAATAATAATTTACACGTGAACTTTATGTTCAAATAACACACTTCATTTACTAAATGGTTTGAGGCCTGTTGATGAAGGGATATTGGGGATCGAATCTCGGTTGGGTACACTGAGGTGTTTTTTTTTCCCTAAACAGCTTCCCACTCTTCTTTCTCCCTAATTATGGTAGATTACCTCTAAAAAGATTACTTCTTCATGCCTGCCTTTTTAGAGTATTTATAATGTATGCGTATAGCCTGAATAGATAGTGAGACGTGGTGATAAAAAAAAATATCTTGTAAATGGAATAGAATAAACTGAGTAAGTTCAGTTAACAACCAGTATTGTTATGCCAACAATTAATATACTAATTTACTTAACGTGGAAATATAAACTGCATTAAAATGTCAAATATGGAATTTTATGCTATCTAATTAAAAATAAATGTTTTTAATAATGTCATTTGTCATCTATAACACCCCCTTTATGGATTAATAATTTTAAATCAATCTTCACAGTAAAAGTTATATTACGAAAGCAGTGCGGTCCAACTTTTCATGACTTGCCGGCTAATCTGTATAAAAAAAAATCATGGGTAGCAAGCAAAATAAAAATAATGGTAGTAAACAAGTAACATTTATTTTTATTTAAAACAATTTATTTAGAGCCAGTGTGGAAATAAAATATACTATGTGGCATTAGTAACTCGAATGTTCATTGCTAAACTTACAAAAGTATGCCAACTATCCCTTCCTTGAACTAGTTATATCCAGTACATCAAAATACACCCTATCTATATCTTCCAGGTCCATTTTAATGTTACCCTCCCATCTGCGTCCATGTCTTCCCAATGGTCTCTTCCCATCGGGTTTGCTAGTCAATGGCCTGAATAAGGGTATACATTCTTCCATTCGCACTGCATGCCCCGCCCGCCGTAATATACAAGACTTGACCATCTCAACAATGTCTTGTGATGAGTAGAGGGTATGTAGCTCATTATGTAATCTCCTCAATTTCCTATTAATCTCATCCCTTTTGGGGTTGCAAGTTTTTAGATTGTGATTATCTGGGTAACGACTTTCCCTAATAATTATTTAAAAGCACATTGAAATTGAAGTGAAAGAATAAAAGAAGGTCTCAGGTGGCCTGAGGCAATGGGTTGGACTACGTTGAGCCAAATTTAAACATATTTCTTACAGTACAAGAAATATGTAATATATTTTTTTACTATGAAAATATTAATTTATATACATCCAGTCGGAATTGTTCTTTATATAATACAATAAATTATATTTTCTAGAGTAGTCTTTAATAAATTATTTTTGAGTTGCCAAAACCTTAATTCATTATGTATTTCCTGCTCTCTGTTTAAAACATATTCTACTTTTCATGACCATCATTCAATACAAAAAACTTTATCTAAAAAAAAAAAAATACTCTACGAAATTAAAAGGCGTACGATAACTTTTTCACTTTTCACTTAAGAAAAAAACTTTAAACATAATTTTTTTCCTCCTAACCTTTTTTTTTCTACTTAATTTTTGACCATCCGACCATTCACAACTTGGTTTGCTACATTTTAATTTTAGTAGTGGACGTCTTTTGTGGTTTTCCTTTTTTTACGGTCCGCTAAGTATCCACAAAAAAAAAGATGTCGACAGGAGCGTTTACCCTCTCTACTCAACCAAGAGTAATTAAGGACAGGAAACAGCCCTCTAATGGTTGGTCTTGTAATTACAACAAGGTGAGGGTTGCATAATTCCCCCCCACTCCCCGTACCCTCGAACCAGATACCTTACAACTTGTTACAATGCCTTCATTAGGGACGAAGGACAAACGATCCACACTCTCACGTGGAGAGCCTTCATTTGGGCAAAGTGTATGGTAAAATATTGAGCTATATTATTGAGATCCACCTCAGTGGCGTAGTTAGCTAGTGCTCTAGTTTTATGTTGAGCTAGACTGCTGAGGATGAGGAAATTAAGGCTCGAAACTCGGTCGGGTGAACCGGAGGGGGGGGGGTGGGAGGGTGAGGGGTCCTAAATTGTTTTCCACTCTCCTTCCACGCAAATGCGGGTTTACTTGCTCTAAATTCAACCTTACCGATTCCTAACCCATTAGCGTAATTAACACTTAAGCGTATAACCCAAACGGTTAGTAAGATGCGGTTCTAAATAAATATATTATAGAGAAAATCAAGGATGATTTATTAAAAATTAATTAAGTTAGATATTTGAACAAATCTGATATATATAAAAAACTACTATAATATAGTTATTATATGTTGGTATGTTAGTCTATGTGCACTAAGGCTATATAGTTGCTGCTGAGACAAAAAAAAAAGGTTTAACAGGAACGCACTAGTAAAGTTTTATTTATTTGTTCAAGATATTTAACGTTCACTTTCTAAATCGATTAATTATATCAGCACACAACTTTTAAACTAACTTAAATCTAGAACAGACACAACGAGCCTCAGGTCATTAATTAATAATTGTAAAAGGTGTAACCCACATTTTACTAATGATATATTTTTCGAACACGCTAGGAATCGAGCCCGGGACTCTCAACTCAATAGACAAACACGCTACAGACTGATCTGAGGTTTTGAACCCACTAGTAAATTGTTTCTCAATTAGTATAAAACTTGCTCTTTAACGCCAATAAAAACTCACGGCATTCTTTCGTGTATGGTTTGGTTAAATAGATAGAAAGGGGCAGAGAAAAGGCTTAGTCTACTATGAATGATGTATTATTATTAACACCGCGTCTTACTACCCGTTCGGGTTATACGCACTTACGCTAATGTGTAATGGTAGGGTGATTGTGAGATGAAATGGAGGACCTACAGTTTAACGTGGGATCCGAACCACGGTGGAGGACTGGTATTCCCCACATTCACAAGTTGTGATTAATACACGACTTGTCAGAGGTGAAGGAAGCGTTTGGTAATCAGATAAATCCGTACCGGGACCGAGGATTGAACCCCGGACTCCCAACACAGAAGTCCGACACCTTACCTCTAGACCGCCAGGTCTATGAATGATGTAAATCCTTGCTTCGGATGGCAAAAAACCACACAAAACATCTAATATGTATCTCTGGTAATATCTCTTCTCATTTCGCACCGTTTCTTATTACCCCTTCGGTGTATACGTCTATGTACTAATTACGCTAATGGTTTTATGGATAAGGATGGCTATATTTAGAGGAAGTGTACCCAAATTTGCGTTGAGGTAGAGCGGAAAACCATTTTGGAAAAAAAACTTCAGCATACCCGACCGGGATCAAATCTCAATTTCCCTGTCTTCGACAGTCTAGTCTATTTTATTGCGAGAGTAGTACCTTATACCATGCGGCCACCTAAGTAGTAGTTTTGATTATCGCCTGGATACTTTGCGAATCACTAATGGTAGTTACATATATATTTTTTTCAACCCTAATTCTTACTACCCGTTAAAGTTATACGCTTATGTAATTTATACTAATAGTTTTAGGGAATAGGAAGGTTATATTTTAAGGAAGTGAGCCAGCATTTACGTGGAAAACTATGATTCAAAAACCTCTCTCAGTAAATCCGACCGAGATTCGAACCTTGATCTCCCCATAATTGACAGTCTGCAAGAGTAGCACATTAGACCAAGCGGTCATCGATGAAGGTGTAATCATATTGAATGGTTGTAACTCCATTAATTTAGTTAAAAGCTATTTTTTTCTTTTCTTTATCTACATTTCCTTGATTGGTAGCTTGTATGCTGCCATACCAGGAAACGTTGTACGGTTATACTGTATTAATACTAATGTCCCGCTTAACTATCCCCCACTCCTCCCATTACCATCCTCATCCATGTGATCAAACACACACACACATACAATAATGTAATGTATGCCTATTTGCATTACAAGGCATGTTTTATACTAATAAAAACGAAACAATTTATTAGTACAGTCTCATCAAGCTTTTCTTGGTTTGGCAAACTTTAACTATCTTAATTCGGAGTTTAACTTTGGAAACAATTAAGCATTAACTAATTTCAAACATCACTATAGAGTATTAAAAAAATCACTTTTTTTTAATACCTTTAAGGAAAAATGAATTATTTATTTTAGAGACGACATTAAGTCTGGTAAATGCATGGAATATGTTTCAATATAACGATAAACAGAAAAAGCTTAATTCCCATGAGAAGACTTTTAAAATATATGCAATTTTTTTTAATTAAAAGAAAATATTTCTGATTAGTTATTGCCAAAACAATAATAATTAGCGAGAATATGTGGGTTTTGTGTCATTCAATGACAAGGATACCGAAGGACTTAGCATATTTATGACTTCTTATGATGGCCATCTCACATTTAATTGTTGAATCCCTTTATTAATAAATATTTCACTCACCTCGGTGGTAGAATGATTTAAGTCATCACTCTCTCAATAGACTGGTTTACCGATGACGGAGAGATCAGGCTTCAAATCATAGCCAGAGGTTCTGAGGTGGGTTTATATTAAATATTTTTCCACCCTACCTACAAGAAAATTCAGGGTCATTTAATCTAAATTGAACCTTTCTCATCCCTAACACTATTTTTTGGCACCACGTTTTACTGCCTTTTCATGATATACGCTTATGTACTAATTACAATAATGGGTTAGGGATTGGAAGGATTAATTTAGAGGAAGTACACTCTCATTTTCATGGAGGTAGAGTTGAACACTATTTAAGGAAAACCATTTTCAGTGCACCTAGCTGGGATCAAACCCCGATATCCCCTTTATTGGCAATGCAGTGCTACACGGGATTAGCGTAAGACCACGTGGTCACCGAAGTAGGTCCTAACACATTAACGTAATTGGTACATAATATGCATCCAGTGGGATTGAATATTGAGACGTGATACACACAGACAAAGGAGTGCATTTGTGATTTGAATCACTATTCTTAAATAATATCTAGTACAGTGTTTCTCAAACTCTCTCCAGTCACGTACCCCTTTTTTGGCCATTACCTAACCAACCCTTGCATCTCTTAGTGATAAAAATAATGAAAAAAATACCTGCTATTTTGAAAACGGAATTTATAAACGGTTTTTTCCAATTTTAGTAAAATTATATTGTCGATATATAAATGGTCATTCCCAACTTTATATTACATTTTTGTGATCAGTTAAACACAGTTGCGACGGAAGGAAAGAAAGGCTTCTAAAAAGTTTATAAAATCTCGTCAAAATATCTGCGGTTTTGTTTATCAACCTCACTATTTTAGAGAACTATTTAATGATCAATAAAACTCAGTAGTGCAAAGCGCAACGCTTGAAATCTTTTCCGGACCCCTGGGGCTAGGCGTACTACCATTTGAGTCGCACTGATCTAGAATATATTAAACTATATTTACAATAATCTAACTACACCTTAACTAATTATATTTTTACTAGATATTGAATGGTTTTTATAAATTTTTGTGTACATAATTTTGGATTTTACAAGTAGTTGAAAAAAAATTGATATTTCTATTTAATATACGTTTTCGGGTGAAATGAAGTTAACGCCTTGTTCTTTAACGTCTGCGTTAACGTATCTCTTCCGTTCTGACTAATGAGTGTAATCCGGCGAGAGTGAACGAGAAGTGAGTGTGCCAAGCAATTAAGATAATTAATATTCCAGCTGAGAAGATTACTATCGAGTAAGAAAGTATTAAAAAAAAAAACACGACCACCCTGTTCAATGCCTTTAGGGAATGGGGTGACAAGAGACACTTCTAGTCTTTAACTACAATGGCTAAAATAATTTTTACTTTTTATGTAAATTAAATCTTCAATTTCGAGGAGAAGAGAGATTTCTTTAAAGATTTTACGTGCTACGGAATACATTTAGATAATTTTAAGAAAACAATAGAACATATTTGAAGCTATAACAGTTTTTTCCTCCCCAAAATTAAATCGATAAATGTAATTGAGCCACTTAAAAGCACGGTATCATTAACTAATCATTATATTATATAGACGGTCCAATAAACTATTGTTATTTTATTATATTCACTTCTCTTGAGTTGAATCACTATACAATTTGTGACCAACATTTATACATACTAGTGAGCTCCAAATTAATCAACCACTAACACTTTTCAACTAGCGTGTAATCAACATTTACAGGTACGGCTGATTAGTGGCTCAAGTGAAGGATGTTTTAATAATATAGTAGCTTTGGATTCGAAGAGATCGAAAATCAAAATTATAACTAATAATAAAACCTACTTTCTATTACAGTGTGAACTCGAAAGTTCATTACAACACTTACAAAAGTACGCCATCTATCCTTATCTTGAAATAGTTTTATTCAGTCCACCTCATTACACCCTATCCCTATCTTGAGCTAGCTCTAACCAGTCCACCTCCTTACACCCTATCCCTACCTTGATCTAGTTCTATCTAGCCCATCTCATTACACCCTATCTCTATCTTGAGCTAGTTCTATACCAGTCCAACTCATTACACCCTATCCCTATATTGAGCTAGTACTATCCAGTTCACCTCATTACACCCTATCCCCATATTGAGCTAGTTCTATCCAGTTCACCTCATTGCAGCTTATCCCTATATTGGGCTAGTTCTATCCAGTTCAACTCATTACACCCTATCCTTATCTTGAGCTAGTTCTATCCAGTTCACCTCATTACACCCTATCCTTATATTGAGCTAGTTCTATCCAGTTCACCTCACTACACCCTATCCTTATATTGAGCTTGTTCTATCCAGTTCACCTCATTACACCCTATCCTTATATTGAGCTAGTTCTATCCAGTTCACCTCATTACACCCTATCTCTAATCTTGAGCTGGTTCTAGCCAGTCATTACACCCTATCCCTACCTTGATCTAGTTCTATCCAGTTCACCTCATTACACTTTGTCTCTTTCAGGTTCATTATAATATTATGCTCCCATCTGCGTCTAGGTCTTCCCAATGGTCTCTTTCCATTGTGTTTATTAGCAAATACCCTGAACAAGGTTCTAGATTCTTCCATTCACGCGACATGTCCTGCACATCGTAATGTACAAAACTTAACTATCCTAATAATGTCTTGTAATGACTACAGGTTATGTAACTCATAATTATATTACCTTCTCCACTACCCAATATCTTGATACCTTTTTGGAATAAATATCTTCCTAAGTAGGCCCTACCTTGTTTTCGAACTTTTTTTTTTAGATACCCAAAGATGTATTAATATGGTTATTTGTTGATTATATTTTAAATGCCTGTCTATTTAACCTGTATTGACTCACATCGGTGGTCATGAGTCACAGGGAGTGAGGCTTGTAATAATGTTTTACCGGTGACACGCAAGTTGAAGTTGTATTCTCAACCTTGCGCACTAATCTGCGCGAGTGCTGGGATTAATCCGGAAATGGGATGTTTTGTCCATTTATGTGCCTACCTCCTCCTTTTCATGTGAAAGCAAGTGTAAATACTAAAAAAAAAAGCATCCTCATAAATACTCCTTGAATTAAGTCGTAATCCGCTTCGGTGGTCGTATAGTATAAGGCGTTATTCTCTTGACTAGACTGCCGATGACTGGGAGAACGGAGTTTGAATCTAGTTCGGGTGTACTGAGAGTGGTTCCTTCTGAATGGTTTTTCCCTCTTCCTCCACTCAAATTCGAATACATTTCCTCTAAATTTGACACTTTCATATTCCCTAACACTAGCGGAATAAGTACGCATGCGTACCACCTGAACGGAACATAAGATACGGTACTTATAATGTAATAATTAATTCTTTGGAAGCCATGGATTTAACTTAGTAGCTAATTAAAAATCAAAAGTTTCTTATTAAACCCACCTACACTGAGATTTTTAAAACCTTAAATTTTTCAGGAAAAAGATGCAATAATCAGACATTTGTAAGAGATATTTAACTGCTAGTAGATACAAAAAGAGCGAGAAAAAGAGGGTGACAAAGATTATGGCCTATGATTAAAAGAAAAATAAAGTGTGAGAGATCACAAGAGAAGGGGAAAAATTAAATATAAAGAGAAGCACTGAAGTGTAAAATGTCAAAACAAATCAAAACGTTAAAACAAAGGTTTTCATTTTATTTTTTATTTTAGCTTTAACTAAAAGATGTGCGATTTTCACCTAAAACAAAGCTACAAATAAAATAGAATCATCTGCTTTGAAGTCAAACATCAAAAGAACAATAACGTGAAGAGTAAAAAGTGCTAAGCATCTAATAAATGTACAAATACGTTTCCCAGATTAATGTAATTAATTTTTGTATTTAATTACTAGTCGTACCCGTGTGAAAGAATTACCAAGCCAACTTTCTTACTTGTTCAAATCACAGAGCTTGTAGTAAATCACAACGTAAACTCTGACCTTTTGTGATTTGTGTATAAAGCTAGAGTTCAAGATCTTATTACGTGATAGGATTGGTTATTCAACCCTAAATTTAAGGGTGAATAACTTAAGGAGAAAAAATGTAAAAATTAATGTTATCAAAATTCGCTCCAACGATTTTGATTTTTTTTTATCGAGACACGGTTTATCATTATAAACTATATGGCAATTATCATTTTCTCATGAAAACGACTTTGAGCCTACGTTATATAAAGGAATGTTTCTAATTTTGATAATTCTCTATAAATATTTCAGATACAAAATAAGATACAGTTGTAAAGTTATAGCATTATTAAAAATAAAAATCTTTTATTTGAAATACATTTTTATAAAACCAGTAATTTCTGAGCCATGAGCAAATATATATACTTTTTAATTCAGATCTTTGAAAATGAAATCGATTTTCATGCTATTTTGTGGAAATATATGATTTTTTTTTTTAGTGTAGAAGTGAATAACAGTGTTCCTGGTTCCTATTGTCATAGCTTAAGTAAGTAAACGTTTATAATATTTCATTCCTGATCTTTGATGTAGTGTTTCTACAACAAGGTATAACAATTAATTTCGTTTCACAAATCTGACGAGTTTTTTTTAGTAAATGTTTAGTTTAATATAAAATTTAGAGAAAGTCTGTGCAATTCACCTCAGATTAAAATCACTTTTTTATGTAGCTTACTTAACATCGGGAATCGCAACATAATAACTTCTATACATTCACCGACTAATGTAAATTATGTATCGTTATCAAAAATATTTTGACCTCGTTGATATTTTCTCGCCTAAGGACCCAATGTTTGTGGGTTCAAACCCAGATGAAGTCGACGAATTTTTATTGAACTTTTCTTATAACTTTCTTCAAAGGGGAAGTAAAACAGTCAGTAACATGTCGATTGTGGTATATAAGTGATCTATGTAAGGTTTGTGGAAATAATTTTCTCGGGAAAATTGGTAGGTCCTTTCGCGCTAGCTCATATAAAGTCAATGTGAAAGACAATGGGTAGACACAACACTTCCTAAACTCCCCTAATACATATCTACCAGATGGTGCAGGCAGTACTAACCAGCCAAAGGACTTTGTGCATTGCCAGCAATGGCTGGATATAAACCACATAAAACCAACCTTCGGGTTTTTGACTTAAGGAGAAGAAGATAAACAATATTTGACCACTTTTATTTAACATTAAGTAAGTAAATTTTTGTCAAGAGGAAATTTGGATTCCTCTTTAAATATTTTGGAAATATGGAAATTATGGGCTAATCCTCGGTGTACAATCTTTCGTTACAAAAAGGAAATTCTGTTTAGCATAGCTTTAGAACTCCATGTCAAAAGGAATAATTTTAGGTTTTAAAGCGAAATGAAACATTAATAAATACTTAGATAGACTAATTAAACTACAATTTTTCATCTATGCTTTAACACATGGGTTGATGACCCGTTCCCACGAACAAGTGGTTAGAGTGGTCATCCATAAGAATCGAAGCTTCCAACTTGATTCCATGAGTATCTGGAGTGTATATATATATATATATATATATATATATATATATNATAATAATATAATAGTAATAATGATATATTGGGGTGTATATATAAAAATATAATAGTAATAATGATATATTAGGGTAGCTATATACATACGCATATTATATATATACCCTAATATATCATTATTACTATTATCATTATTATTAAGAATCATATCCTCCAATATTATTCCATTAGTATCATATTATATATATTAATATATATATATATATATATATATATACCCTAACGGGAAAACCCTTCTTCCCCCGTATCATCACTCATAAATAACAGTCGGGCTGGTCACAATAGAGTTTTATTTTTATTCAGCTAATAAACAAATACAGCTCCATGAGAGATTGAGACATATAAAGTGTTAGGCGCAGAACACGTAAACAACAATTTGGAAGGAACAATTATAAATATATATATATATATATATATATATATGTATGTCAAAACGGGTTTTATGAACAATAGTATGCCACCAATGCCCAAGTGGCAGGTAACCAACATATTAAACATGTGAGACGCCTTCCCACGCACTTAAATGGCGACACAAAATATATGATACGATCTACAGTTTAATTGACCTTCATAAAAATGACATTATAATACTTGATAGCCAAAACAAAGATCTAGGTACTATTAATAAATCAAGCAAATATGAAATAGATATCAAGTTGCCATTACCGGCGATTCCCAAATAGTCGGAACAATAACAATAAGGTACCAATTAGCATACACCTCCCCATCCGTAATCGAACATAATAGAAATAAACAACAAAGATTCTATTATTAGATCTTATGCCTCAAATGACTGTGCCAATATTAAATATTAAAGTCCATATAAGAGAATAAATATGCTGACTCACGGTCCCACATTTAATAACATACCATGAACTTCCAATATATGTAACTATAATAAACTATCTTCAAATAAATAACAAGCGATTATAACCTCTCAAATAGAACTAAAGTACGACGCTATCAGATTTATAAGATGGCGGTACTCAAACATATAAACCTATCCGTAAGGTAAATAAAATAGATTGCAAGTTAAATATTACAAGTACCAAATGTCCTTCTAAATTATCACAAAACTAAGACAGACATACGGTTTGGTCAAACAGTCCAAATATATCAAATTTATCCATGGCCTAAAGAACAAATTTACTAAGACCATGTTGAGTTAATCATTAATGAAATTAAATGTTAAGAATCCAGGACAATAATTTTGAAAAGTTATAACATTAAAGCCAAAGGTAATTTAGAATATTCTGTCGTTAACTATCCTATGGCCAGGTCACTTACCTTGTGATCAGAGTGCAATGTGTATCTGCATTACAGAACTCTGCCATTGTATACCCAACGATTATGTCATGTGCTCTCGAGGCACGGGAACTAAAGGAGGGGGAGAGCTGTATGAGGTAGCATGTTCCCAGGATATACTAAAACACTTCACGTACTTTCAAAACGCGCTCCGAATAACAGTTATTTGAGTTTACGGACACTGCCGACGGAGCACATCCTGTTCGCGAATATTGTTCGTCTTCTTTTCCTGGGCGCATCACAGTTTTCGTGGCGAGGAGCGAACCATGGCTTCTTGAGCCAGTCCAATATTGACAGTGCCGTGGTGTGGTGTGTTAGTTGAGTCGTGGCTTTACCGAGACGGGTCAACTGGGGCTGGAATGGTAAGCCAAACCTTTTAGTTTTTAGGTGTTTTAACAGGGTTACACTAATATATTATTATTATTATTATGAATCGAAGCTTTTCATTTTA